>JAJOZX010000070.1:0-367500 GCA_023014485.1 Bathynomus jamesi
GAGAGAGAGAGAGAGAGAGAGAGAGAGAGAAATATTGCAAACGCCGTGTGATAATGTCAGATTACACCGGTCTGCATGAAAATCGATTTCTTTATTCTGAGTTATGATTCTGAAGCAGTTCGCTGCGCTGAATTCAAAATGCTACCAGTTTTTTTCTATCACCCACAGTTTTAAAGTTATTAGCAAGACAATTTTGGGGCGTTTGTAATTTTTACCTTTTTTATCATTAATTAATTTCGGTTTTTTCATATTTTTCAGATAGATAATTCTAACATTACGTCTTTAAAATTTTAATAATGGCTTCTAGAGGATGTACCCATAGTCCAGACATATTTTGTTAATTTGTGGTCGGTATGTTGTTGTAAAACAAAGGACAAATGTAACGACTTCATTAAGAGAGCTTATCATGCTTATTTTGGAATTAAATTAGGAGGTCAAGACAAAAGTTGGGCTCCACACAAGGTTTGTCTTACGTGTGTTGCGGCACTAAGGAATTGGAGCAAAGGTAAAAAGAAAAGTTTGCCATTTGGGATCCCTATGGTATGGCGCGAGCCTAGAAACCATACCGACGACTGCTACTTCTGTTCTTGCAATGTTAAAGGTTATAATGCAAAGAATAAAGAGAGCCTTCAATACCCAAGTCTTACATCTGCAATAAGGCCGGTACCCCATGGTCCAGAAGTTCCTATTCCCCGCCCACCCGAGAGTCTGGATCAATACAATTCAGATTCTGATTCAGCTCCAAATCCAGACAATGATGATGTTTATGAACAGCCAACAGCTGACCGAGATCCTAAACCATTAACCCAAGCCGAACTAAATGACTTAGTCAGGGATTTGAATCTGCCTAAGGATCTGCAGAACTTTTGGGGTCTAGATTGCAGGAGAACAATTTATTGGCATCCGACACATACTTCGCTTGGTACAAGTAAAGAAGGTAAATATATTTTGTTTCTTTCAGTTATTTTTTTATTCTTTCATAACAAGCAATATGCTTGTCCAAGAGCTAGGAGCTATTTAATTCTGCTTTAATTAGGTTTTACTCTATCACCTAAAGATTTCGTGCTACAAGGGTGTTGTAATACCTCATCTGTCCCCAAATGTTAACCACCCATTGATGGGAGGGGAGAGAGTATTTTGCTGGGAACGGGACTGGTTGTTATATATATTTACCCTACATTATTATGTAAGCGTTACTGTAGTCTATAACAACAAAATTTATGGTTAGCATGTGCAATCCAATGTTGGTCTCGATAAGATGGTTCACATTTGGGGATAAATGGGGGATTTGAGACACACCCTGGTATAAGAAAACCATACGTGATAGGGAAAAACTAACTATATTTTTGACATCAGCGCACTCAAATTATATAGAATCACCAACTAGTTTGTAAAATTCGATCGACAAGTTTTCAAATGTGTACTGGTGTTATTTAACCAACAACAGAAATAACAGGGAAATATGTTTTCAGACTTTTTAGTTGGTTATGACGGTTTGACGGTTATAATAATTGTTACAAAGTCATGCAGTGATTCATTTAATTTCAACTGATGCATGCTACATACTGTACATACGGGCATGACGTCTCTATATCCTAAATACAAAGTTGGGTAGTAACGTCGTTACTAGTAGCGATGTTATTTTTTAGTAACGTCAGTGGTAACGACACTACTTTCCAAATTTAGTAACGTTTTTGGTAACTTCATTAAATTTTTAGTGAAAACAGCGCGTTACTCGTTACTTTTCAAATTAGGTAATATTATACTAATATACTTTAAAATATAAAATAACTGATAACAATTAGTAGTTTAAAAATATCTAGTTACAACAATAACAATAATTAACAATAAACTAATAAAAATAACCATAAATACTCGAAAGTGTGTTCACCGTTCGTTCCTCGCGAACTGACTGAAGATCACAAAGCCCAAAGAAAAGAAATTGCTTCCGAGTCGTTGATTCGATACGAGACAGAAGGGGATGACTTCTTTTCACGAATTTTGACTGGGGATGAGACTTGGGTACACCACTTTAAACCTCAAATAACGCCAATCCATGGAGTGGCATCACGCAGACTCCACTCAAGAAAAAGTTCAAAATGGCTCCCTCTGCAGGAAAGGTTATGGCTACCATCTTCTGGGACATGAAAGGGGTGATTCTGGTGGACATTATGAAGAAGAAAGAACAAACAATCAACTCAGAGGCATATATTGCTACCCTACAGAGACTCCAGAGACGTATAAAGCGAGTTCGACCGGAGAGAAAACTGGAAGATGTCCTTCTTTTGCACGATAACGCAAGACCACACAACAGTTTACAAACAAGAGGGCTCGAGCGGAACCCAGCAGACTTTTACCAGCAAGTTTATGAATAAAGGCCCTTGTTTCGGGGTGGATGAAAGCCGTAAAAAAGGATGGAGACTATGTGGAAAAATAAAAACTTGTAAAAAAGGTATATCACTACTTACAAAATTTCTGGAACTTACAAGGAAACTTGGAAAGAAAAAAAAAAGGTGGGGCAAAATATATTGAGTGGCCCACGTATAATAACTAATATAGTTTTTAAATAGAAGTAATATTGAAATAATATTACTTGTTAGTTTATTTTGGTCATTGGTATTTCTTTTTCTTGTACTGTGTTAGTCATATGTTGCTCTTACTTCGAATATTAAAATGGAAAAAATGAAGGTAGGTTTTTTATTGTTATTCACCAACTTCACAATGTACAATGTATGTTTTTTGTCTTGAGTTCAGTGCTTGTAGTTCAATTCTGTATACATATATAAATATATATATATATATATATATATATATATATATATATATATACACATATATATGCTGCAAACTCACAAGGAAAAGGAAAAACGATTCCAAGGCCTTTCGTGTATTCAAAGCTACACCTCGTCAGGGAATGAAGATAAAAGGCGAGATGCCCATAAATATATACAACGTACAGGAAAAACAAAACAATTAGCACATACTTAACAAGGGTTAATGAGAGGCAAAAGAAATTTTAACATGATATCGTCAATTTTATACGTCCCCGAACTGTTATTGAAATTGTTTTTAAAATGAATAAACGCTCATTCTAGAATATTTCTTTCTATTATATCTCTGTTTTTAACAAGCGCTTTAGAACTATCCCACTTGATGCTATGGTTACATCTATACATATGGTTAAATAAAGCATTGGAATTATTAGCTGTTCTACAAGCATATTTATGCTGTTTTACCCTAATATCTAACGTTTTACCGGTTTGGCCTATATATACTGAGTTACATAGTGTACATCCGATCGAATACACACAACCAACAACATTATCAGGGCTATTCTTTATTAGACGTGATTTAACAGTATTATTATACTTAAAGATTACATTAATGCCAATTGCTTTAAGTACAGTTGGAAGATATTGAAAATTAACATGGTAAGGTAGGCTAAGGATATTTTATGCCTTTGGCCTAATAATTTGGATGTGGACTTATTTCTTGGTAGGCTCAACAATTTAGTCCCATCTATTAAGTTTACAGTTGAAAAAGAAAATGATGGAAGCCTATCTTTTCTTGATCTAAAAATTTGGAGATGCTCTAATCAGTTCAACTATGAAGTCTACCGTAAGCCTAGTAATAATAACTCTTATGTGCATTTTTATTCTGACCATCATCCTTCGATTAAATCCTCTATTTTCTCTGCTATGTTTCTTCGAGCATTGAGAGTTGTCAGTCCTGAATTTTTAGATTCCGAGTTATGCAATATCATGAATATTAGTACTAAATTATGTTATCCTATTTCATTTTTAGATAACTGTCTTAAGAAAGCCAAGAATAGGTATTATAATAATGTAATTGTAAAGGAATTTCAGCGTAAAAATATCCTTAGCCTACCTTACCATGTTAATTTTCAATACCTTCCAACTGTACTTAAAGCAATTGGCATTAATGTAATCTTTAAGTATAATAATACTGTTAAATCACGCCTAATAAAGAGTAGCCCTGATAATGTTGTTGGTTGTGTGTATTCGATCGGATGTACATTGTACACAATGTAACTCAGTATATATAGGCCAAACCGGTAAAACGTTAGATATTAGGGTAAAACAGCATAAATATGCTTGTAGAACAGCTAATACTTCCAATGCTTTATTTAACCATATGTATAGATGTAACCATAGCATCAAGTGGGATAGTTCTAAAGCGCTTGTTAAAAACAGAGACATAATAGAAAGAAATATTCTAGAATGAGCATTTATTCATTTTAAAAACAATTTCAATAACAGTGCGGGGACGTATAAAATTGACGATATCATGTTAAAATTTCTTTTGCCTCTCATTAACCCTTGTTAAGTATGTGCTAATTGTTTTGTTTTTCCTGTACGTTGTATATATTTATGGGCATCTCGCCTTTTATCTTCATTCCCTGACGAGGTGTAGCTTTGAATACACGAAAGGCCTTGGAATCGTTTTTCTTTTTCCTTGTGGGTTTGCAGCATTCATTCATTTCACTTGTTTTATTGTGAAATTCATCCCACATATATATATATATATATATATATATATAAAATAAGATAATATAATAATAATATACGATGCACATGTATTATATATAGAATACAGGTATCTATTTGAAAAATAACGAGTAACGAGTCTTTATGAGGCTTTACATTTTTAAATAAGTAAAATAAAAAGTAAAATAAAAATTACTTGGCAAGTAATGGCTAAAGTAACGTTATTACTTTTTTCTAGTAACGTGCCCAACAATGCTTAAATAATACTTACCCTGAAACGAAGGTCACCCTCTGGCGGTTCCGCGTAAGGGATGCTGTGAAACGCAAAGAATTTTCTTCCAAAGAAGGATGTTAGAACTCTTCCTCTCGCAGTGCCAAAGTCGGGAATTGTGACCCTTGGCACTACAGTTTCTTCTTCTTCATCATAAAATAGTTCGAAATTACTGATATCTTCTTCAGGAACTCCCCAAGTTCCTTCGTTTAAAAAGGTTTCCAACTCATCAGGATCGAAAAAACTGAGAGGGAATATCTTTCCCAAGTTCTCAAAACTAATTTTTGATGGTTGTTTGTAAGAATGAGCAAAAGTAAGAAACGCTAAAAGGACGAACAAGGATAAGGAAATGGTATCCTTAAACATTGTCGTTAACTCGATACGATGTACTAATTCGTCAAACAAATTACCTTCGGACGCGAGTAGAGTCAATGAAACAAAGTTTAACAATGGAAATAACACGCTTAGATCCAACTATGATAACGCTCGCGATAAGATTTTTCGAATTACACAATACTGAGTGAATCTTTCGCTTATCAACAATCCTCTTCAAATCTCACGATAAGAGTTGCAGGTTTTTCTCAATAGTTTATCAGTTTAACGTCATGTAAAAGAGATAAATAGTTGTGTGATGCTGTGTATGCAAAGATGTAAAGCTTTGTATACTCAACATGTGAATATCATGAATAAAACCACTTTAAAGAAACACTAGGAAAAATGATTGGAGAAAAAATTCTATAATATATATATATATATATATTGTATATTACACACCTAATTTTTTATTTTATTTTGGGTTAGTTAGGTTTGGTTAGATTAAGTTAACCTGACCTAACCTAACTTAACCTAACCTAACAACCTAACCTAACCTAACCTAACCTAAATTGAACTCCCAAAAAATCTACAACAAAGTAGTAACTTATAGTGATTATACACACACACACACACACACACACACACACACACATGAGTACAGACGGTTGACAAAAGTAAATAGACACCTTCAGTTTCTGTATATTTTTTAATTTGATAATAAAAGTCAATAAATAATAACAAATTTATTGAATAAATAAATATACGAGTATTTACAGTAGACTGGTGTTGCTTTCCCCTTTGCATTGCAAAGGTGACACACGTTCTCTTATTCCACATTCTCTTATTCCACTGATGAGCTTTGCCATTTGTTCGCGTGGACAATCGTGGTGTTTATTTGCTGTTGTCAACCCTTTATATAACATTTGTTAGAATTGTTAGAATGGTCTTTTCATTATTAAAGTATAAAGAGAAAACTCGAGGTATGCAGCTTATATCTAAAAAAGCAAACGACTAAACTTTCTTCGTCATCCAAACATGGAAAAACATGTTGATTCTTTTAAAACTTGTTTGTCTTGTCAGAAAGAAAGTATAATTTCCGTAACGAATGACATACTGCAAATTGAAGCAATTTAATTCTATAAAAAAAAAAAAAAATTAAAAATTATAATTTTTTACTAACTTCTCTTTTGCATACAGCTTTCTTTCACGTAAATCTTCGCATCCATTGTAGAGGCTCGTGTTGTAACCTTCATAAAATCTACCATTTCGAATAGACTTATTCAAGGCATTGGGTCATATTAAATATACTCTACCGCTGAAAGTATTATATAACTGTTATTACTGTTGGTACTGTATAACTGTATATACAGTACTTATAACTGTATAAATACTGTATAACTGTTATTACAGTACATCCTTCCGTAGAAAGTATCTGTATAATTTTTAAAACTTAACTGAGACAGATTAAGACATAATTCCATCTTATCTTTCAATGAAAAAACATAATTTTAGTCTTATTTCAACAAAGAACGAATTATATTTAGTATAATAACTTTACTGAATTCATAATATCACAACATATTTCTATGAAGAAGAGCCACAAATATTTGCGCAGCTGAATACAAAACGGACATTTTTCAAAAATAAATTTTCCTTCAAGAAATTAAATATTCCTTTTATTACTAAGAGAAAATTAAAATTTTTATATCTTCACATAATTTTACATTTAGTTTTTTACATTTTTTGATAAATGAGTTGCAATGAAAGTGTCTTGTTTTAATTTCAGTTTTTAATTTAAACTTTCAAAAAACAGTTGAAAAAAAGTTAATTTTGAAGAAGGATCAAACACGAGAAAAAAAATATTCGATGCTACACTTTCAAATGTTAATTAGTGAATGTGAGAAATTAGGTCAACATTAAAATTTTCGTACGACAAGTACAGTACATATATGTAGTTTTATATTTTTTTTTGCGCAGCAAAGCCCCCGAAACAAACTGGGAGGGGCGATGTGTTACTAAAACCTTCCCTGGTTCTCTTTATTGTGTATACTAAATATGATGCAAATTACCACGGCCATTTAGGCGTGTATAAACGAACAAACATCATCATCATCATCCCATATATATATATATATATATATTATATATATTATCCCCCACCAGTATTCGAATCCTGGCCCTCTGAGTCGCGAACCGGGCGTTGACCATTAGGATAAGATGTGAAGAAAACTAATAACGTGGCGACATGTCATTACCCGCTAACCCTCTTCCACTCCAGACAATGGACAATATTCAATTCAACTTTATCAAGCAAACACGAGAGTACCATTAGATGGTAATATAAACGCATAACCACGCATTTTTGTATTTGCAAAACTTATGCTGCAAAAATGAGTTAACTTTGGTTTTGCTTCTGCCAGAATTGTTCATTCTGACGAAGGTCAAGCTTTTCACTCCACCTTAGACCTACAGTTTAACGTGGAATCCGAACCACGCCCCACCAGCAGCCCAGCGTCTTAACCACTACGCCACCCAGGGTACCCATTTATCTACCAACCACTTTCTTTATGAAGGATGAACAGCTGGGTTTTGCCGCGCGCCGCCTGCCGTCACCGGGTCTCGATCCCGGGGCCGATGGATTCGTAGTCAGCGACGCTAACCACTACACCACCACCACCACCACCACCATCTTAAATAAATATGTTATAGAAATATTATCTTCTGTTGTCTCAAATCACTTAAAAAAGAAGTTTTTAAGACAATTTCTTCTATCTAAAGAAGTTATTTATCATTAAAACCAGTTATTATTCCATCTGACAAGTCGCTGTGATATCCAAAAGAAGGAAAAATTTCCTCTATAATGCACCCTCAAAAAGAAGTTATAAATTCTAAATGTAGAAGGTTTATTTTGAGTGTTGCATTATTTCATATGAAAATATTTATTTTAGAGTCAACGTTTCGGATCTCGGCACATTCTTAAGAGTAAAATCATCTTAGAAATTTATTTATAATATTTATTAGAAGCAGATAAAACGTATATGAAACAGCGAAGCTTTAATAGCTAGTTAACAAAACATTATTTTCTAATATTTAGTTCATAAAATTGTTTTACATCCAAATATATCATTTACTGTTGAATACGACTTTCGACACATTCTCAGACCTTTTTTGTCCAATTCTCTAACACAAGGGTTAATCAGTATTCTTAATCTTTTACCTACTCAACCGGCCAACTCTGGAACAACCTTCCTCGATCCATCTTTCCCCCTGTCTCTGACCTCCAATCTTTCAAATGCACTGTCAAAGCATCTCGAAAACTCTGGACCTTGATTTCGGCTCTCTCCTTCTCCTTCTATGGGAAGGGGGCATTTTTGCGGGTGTTTGCCCTTGGCCCCTTGTTCCTGGATAAAAAAGTACATACATACATTTTAAAAAAATCTCACTTTCCAAGGATATGGGGTGAGAAGTCAGAAAGCAACCCAGACGTAAAGTACAGAAGATAGTGAAAAGTTGAAAAGGCATAAAGTAAGGCGTACACATCCATTCAAACAGTCATCCTGGTGGACCAGCCCCCTTTTCCCCCACTGCAGTTCTTCGTACCCCATGCGTGGTGGCGTTTCCAGGCCTCGTCAAAAATAAAAGAGAGTCCCTAATTCACATACTTTTAAGAAACCTCTTCCATTCCAACCTACTTGCAGTCACTCAGATCAAGTCAACGCTTCCTCACGCAATCATTCACCAGGTCCATCCACTTCTTCTCGGTCTTCCTCTCCTCCTTCTACCTTCGCAGACACTCTGATACACTCTTTTCACAACTCTGTCATCTTCCATTCTTTCAACATGTCCAGACCACCTTAACACTCTTTCCTCAATTTTCAGTTCCACTGACTCCTGAACACCACATCTTTCCAGGACTACACGATTTCTTACTCTATCAATCCGACGCACGCCGCACATACTTTCCAACAAGATGGAGCCCCTGCTCACAGAGAACGCCAAACTGTCACATTCCTTGAGAACGAAACACCGGATTTTATCGAACTCAATATGTGGCTGGCTAGTAGTCCCGATCTTTCACCACTAGATTATAGCGTTTGGGAAGCCCTGCAGTCCAAAGTTTACATCCCTGGTACCATATAAGAGACATAGATGAACTACGCGAAAGAATTCTGCTCGGCTGGGAGAAGGTGTCCAACGATATGAAACAGGTGTAGTGTGATCAGTGACGTCCATGTTTGGAAGCCTGCGTTGAGCAGGAAGGGGAAACCATCGAGCAACTTTCTAATTAAGACGAACAACATGCTAGGTAAGCATCTATGAAATTTGGGAGCTATAGTCCCCTTACTTTTTTTTAATATGACAGTTTACCTCTAAGGGGTCACTTTTTTTTTACCCACCGTGTATAAATCCATAAAGCCACGCATAACTTGTAGTCCATTTCACATGCTTTCTCAATCATTTTGTGTGGAGGAGAGTGCAGACATCAATCAACCAGGGAAGTACTCCGGGGTAGATATTAGGCAGGAGACAGGGAGTGCTGGAACTCCCGTTTCTCCTGTCACTGTCATTCTTAGCTGATCTTTTTCCGTGTCTAATCTACCCTGTGAACAGTCCAGCATGCTCTCAAACACATACTTCCCCTATTCCTCACTACACATACATGCGTCTTACACACTACACAACCTCTTCAAAATTTCTATTAAAAAAGAAAAATGCCATCATTCGCCTTGGAAACCTTGTTTTTGGCTCTCTCTCTGTTTTCTGCGGAGGGGTCAATTTTGCTGCCGATCGTCCTTAGCCCCCTTCTTACTACATAAAAAGAAACTTGTCTCACTGCACACACTTGAACTACACAGGCTCTTTCACTTCGGAACCCTCCTTGTTCATCACTCACCAAACATTCTGGAATACATTTCTTTTACTATCCCACCATACACTTTCCCAACTACACTCAACAAATTTATAACTTTGTCATCCCTGGTTAAATTAAATTAAGGCTGAGTGGTTATATTCTCAGGCATTCTATCACGTGTCTTCTTCACACTACGAAATCCCATCATATTTACATCTGAACTCCTCTCATTTCTTCCACCCATCAAATTCTCGAAATATTCCTTCCATCTATTCTGTAGATTCGCATCCACTCTAAGAATTCTTCCATTTTCATTCCTTACTTTCAAACTTACTTTCTTTGTTTCATTCGTGCACTTCCGCACTTCCTTCCTTATATTCTCTACATAATTTCCATTCATCCCCCTTCCAAACTCATTACTTATTCTTTGTTTCTTTCGCTGCACTAGTCTCCGCATACTTCTTTTGCTATCTTCATACACCCTTTTTCTTCGACTTTCTTCTCTATCACAATTACTCTGCACATACAACATCCATTTCCTCTTTTTATATCCCAGCACGATGTTACCCTCTTCTTCGCATCTGTTTTTGCAACTCCACACACATTCCTTGCATCCCTAATCAGACATTCCTGGTACATGTACCACATTTCACACGCATCCATTTGTCCTGCAATTTGTACACCCAATTCATAATTTACTCTTGCTATACTCACCCACTTCCTCTCACCATTAACTTTATCACTAATTCTGACCCAACTTTTTTCCATTCACTGTCTTCCATTCTTCACACAACCTCTCTTTACATAGGAATATCATGTGGTCAGAGACCCTCCCCCAACTCATATGTGGCACTATACGTATGTCACATACCTCTTTCAGCATACTTCTTTTCACGAGTGCACAATCTATCATATTTCTGTCACCATATACAGGGTGTCCCAAAAGTCCCTATCTATTTTGTTGAAATAGGCTGAATTTCAAATAAATGTCACACTGACCTAAATACAGATGTATTTCCATACAAATTACAAGTATTACACCATTAAAATCTTTAATTAGTAGTTTCCACATGTGCTCCATCTGTATCTCTGCAAATCTCAAAGCGGTCAGCTGCATTGCGGAACACATTTCCGAGCATTTCTGGGGTTATTTTCTCAACTGCTTGCCTAATGCGATTTCGCAGATCTGGTAAATCTCGAATATTTCTGCGATAGACCTCTGATTTAATGAAACCCCAAGCAAAGAAATCCAATGGGTTCAAATCCGGAGATCGAGCTGCCCAGGGCCTATTTCCCCCACGTCCAATCCAATGATTTGGAAAACGCTCGTTTAGGTATGTCTGAACAATTCTGGCATAATGACATGGTGCCCCATCCTGCTGGAAGACTACATTGTCGAGAATGCCATCTTCAAGAAGTTGAGGTTCTAGAAAATTTTGAAGCATATCAAAGTAAACAGGCCCTGTCACTGTAGCCTCTGCAAAGAAAAAGGGCCCGTAAATCTTAGACTTCGTCATTCCAAGACACACGTTGACTTTAGGTGAGTTTCTTTCCCATTCAGTGAACTCAGTTGGCTTTTCATTAGCCCAGCTGCGACAATTATGTCGATTGATTTTACCACAGGTGTGAAAAGTCGCCTCATCGCTAAACAAAATGTGGTCCATTAAATTGTTATTTTGGATTTGTTTGACCAGTTCCGCACACATTGCTGCTCTTTTTGGAAATTCTTCCTCGTGTAAGCTGTGTAACAGCTGAATGTGATAACACTTCTTCTTCTTCAGCGTCGAGCGCAAGATTCTGTGAACAGTTGTTTTGGGTATGGTCAATCTGTGGGATGCTTGGCGAAATGACATTCTTTGATCGTCTTCGAACATTATGCGAACAGATTCAATGTTTTGTTGTACTGTTCTTGGGCGTCCACTTCTTCCTTCATCATGCACAGATCCAGTCCTTTTGAATTTGTTCACCAATTCACGAATTGCTTTATCTGTTGGTCCAGGTTTATGAAGCCTTCTTCAGAATCGGTCTCTAATTTCACATTTCATTCCTCTGATGCGACATATTACTATCATAACGCGTTCATGCACATCCATCACCAATGATATGGATCTGAAAAAATTAATTAAAAATTTAAAAATAATTAAAATAGAAATCTAATGCATATATTTGTTCAGAAAGGTGCATGCAATCATGTCATTAAAACATTCATTTGAAATTCAGCCTATTTCAACAAAACAGATAGGGACTTTTGGGACACCCTGTATATCATTTGTTTTATATCAAGTATACTTCTGTACCCCTTTACGTTCAAAAAAGGAATTTGGTACGCATAACTTTCCCTCTCTGCATAACTCTTTCAGTCTACACCCATTATCTTTTACTCATGGTACATCACACTTCCCCACAACTCATCCATACCAACTTTTCCATTCATGTCTCCTATCACAAACATTTTCTAACATTCAGGCACCCTTCTCATCACACTATTAATCCATTAGTGCCCATTGGTAGAACTTCCTACCAACAAAATTGTTTGTCATTATTGCATCACTTTTTCTTGTATTCACGTGATCTTCGGTATGAGTCAATGATATGACGCAATCTTTTAGATTGCTCTCTCCAGAAACGTTCTTTCTCATCCTCACACTTATCATCACACGGCGCATATCCAACCACTACCGTTACTTTCATTCTCACAAACTTAAATTTCACGCGGACGATCCGGAAACTGACA
Source organism: Bathynomus jamesi (assembly GCA_023014485.1). NCBI lineage: Eukaryota > Metazoa > Arthropoda > Malacostraca > Isopoda > Cirolanidae > Bathynomus > Bathynomus jamesi. The sequence goes on from JAJOZX010000070.1 coordinate 12,681, forward strand.
CGCGAGAAATCTCTCATCGCTTCATACCATACATGGTTCCTTAGCAACTTCACACCTTTTACTCTCACCCTCTCTCTCACACTCGCCTTCACGCACTTAACACCTTCCGTTCACACTCTCCACTTCCTTTCATCTTTGTTTCACACAACTACAGAACATCATACCTTCCACTCTCAAACACCCGCACCACTTCTGCGCTCTTTGTTCATCCTTTATCCCTTTACATTCCACACACCCATACGTTTCTGCCCATGGTAACATGGTCTGCCCACGTACGAGGCTAATATGTTTATCGTATTCGAAAGTTAATATATAAATTAATAATTAATATAAATTGGTTACCACTATAAAATAGCCATTTAGATTGGAAATTTAATGAGGTGGCACTGAAACTGGCACTCGTAATCGGAAGTAATTTAAAATTTAAAAATAGCTAAAGAACGAGGTATCTCAAAGAATCTTTCAATAATATCCTAAATGAAGTTCAGCCTACGATATATATATATATATATATATATATATATATATATACACACACACACAGATATATATATATATACGGGAAGACCAAGAGCAGGTAAAAATGCTACTAGCTCTGGCTGATGAATTCATGTTAACACAAGAAATAACAAAACACAAGAAAAAACAAACAACAGCAACCTAATTTATAATGTAGAAATATCCCCAACTATAATATCGGATCACAACATTATTAAAATAACAACCAATACAAAGCAACAAGAAAGGAAAGAACACGAACAACAGAAAGAAGCAAATTCGAAATTTTTAATTTTCACTTCAAAGCTATAAACTGGGAAGATGTTGCATCTAGCATGGAAGTAATAGATTGGAAATCCATCTTCGAGGATAAGACAATGGAAGAGATGCTAACGACCTTAGAGAAGAAGACACTGGAAATTGTGGAAAGACATGTCCCAAAAATACAACAAAGGGGAAAGAGAAGCAGGGTCATAAGACAAAAGAGGTCATTGTTCCGAAAGAGAAAAGGAGTGACTGCAAAATTAAGTAACTGTAAAGATAACATCAGAAAAATATTAAATGATAAACTGCAGAGTATCGATTGGGTCATACAGGAACTAATTGAGAAGCATACAGAAAAAGAAGGTGACGCTATAGAGGCGATAAAGGTTAACTCAAGTACTTTTATAATTTTGCAAAAAGGAAGTCGAAAAACCATGCGACTGTTGGACCTTTGAAAAACGAAGACAGTCCTTTATCTGATGATCTAACAGAAGTATCCGAAATATTAAGAGCTCAGTACGAATCATCTTTCAGTATCCCAAAAACTGACAAACTGATATGCGATAGAAACGCGTTCTTTGAAGAACTACAAGGGGAAAGTATAACGGACTTCGACTTTACGACAGATGATATTACACAAGCTGTAGGAAAACTAAAAACACACTCAGCGGCAGGACGGGACAAATGGAATGCCACACTGAACAAAAACTGCAAGAATGCAATCGCTGAGCCCCTATATTCGATATGGAGACGATCTCTACACGTGGGAGAAATACCGGGCATCCTGAAGAGCGCGAACATAGTCCCAATATATAAAGGAGGAGATCGATCCGAGGCCAAAAACTATAGGCCAGTGTCGCTTACATCTCATCTCACTAAAATATTTGAAAGAATAGTTAGACAGAAAATTTATGGCTTTTTGGAAACTCAGAAAAAATTAAATGATAACCAACATGGGTTTCGGTCAGGCAGATCATGCCTATTACAACTAATGGAACACTACAACAACATTATTGATGCACTTGAAAGTAATGAAAACTATGATGTAATATACACAGACTTTGCAAAAGCGTTCGATAAGTGTGACCATGGAATCATAATACATAAATTGAAACATATGGGAATAACAGGAAAAGTAGGGAAATGGATATATAATTTCCTTAGTAAGCGGCGGCAAGTTATTATAGTACGGTACAAGGAGCATCTTCATCAGAATCAGAGGTCCTCAGCCTAGTACCACAAGGAACAGTATTAGCTCCACTACTCTTCATATTCATGCTAACTGACATAGATGAGGACGTTACCAGAGACAGTACAGTAACATTCTTTGCCGACGACACAAAGATCCGTAGAAAAATTTGAAACCCAGAAGATATAGGATCTCTACAAACAGAAATGAACAGAATCTACAAGTGGACGGAAGACAACAATATGAAGTTTAACACTGAGAAATTTAGCTGTTACGGTACGGAAAAAAGAGGACCTAAAATCCATGGAATAGTATACCCCAGATGGGCAGGAAATTCAGAGAAATTGTAAAGCAAAAGACTTAGGGGTTGTAATGACTGATGATGCGAAATTTTAAACACAAAATATGATAGCAGTAAACAGAGCAAAGAGAGTAACTGGGCAGATACTGAAAACCTTTAAACGAAGGGATAGGAATATAATGATTCCTATGCTGAAAACACTGATCATACCCAAATTGGAATACTGCTCGGTCCTAACATACCCATATAACAAAGAAGACATTAGACAAATAGAAGGGATTCAGAGAAGCTTCATAGCCAAGATCAATGGGTGTAAAGAACTAAATTACTGGGAAAAGTTACTCAAATTAAACCTATATTCACTACAAAGGAAAAAAGAGAGATACACCATTATCTCCACTTGGAAAATAATGGAGAAACTAGTCTCTAATTTTACTCTGAACCCTATAACTCCCTACACAACAGTGGAAAGTAGAAAAGGAACATTGTGTCGTGTTCCCAAATTAAAGGCTAGACAGAGAACATCCTTAACCCTGAAAGAAAATAGTTTTGTTGTGAGAGGACCAAATAGTTTTGTTGTGAGAGGACCAAAACTGTTTAATCAGCTGCTCAAAGACCTTAGGAATACGATTGGTATCGCAGTGGACATCTTCAAAAGAAGATTAGACGCCTGGCTCAGAACAATCCCCGATGAGCCGGGCGTACCTGGGTATGTGAGATGGAGAGTACAAGAAACCAACTCACTACTTCACCAGGCCAACTCGAGAGAAGAGGCGACAAACTTGACCTTCGTGAAATGAGGAATCATCGCACAACGCGTATTCGCTGGATTTGGCACCTTGTGACTTTTTCCTGTGCTCCAAGCTGAAAAACACCTTCAAGGGAAAAAGATGTCAGGAAGTACCAAAGATCGAACAAAATGCGACACGAGAATTGAAGAACATTCCGAAAGAAGAGTATAACAGGTGCTTCAATAAATGGCTAGACTGCTGCAATCACTGTTTACAATCAGAAGGAGACTACTTTGAAGGAGACAAATTTGATTGGATATGTGACATTTAGTTTTGTAATAAATACATCTGTCCCGGAACGTTTTGATCAGACCGCGTATATATATCAGCGTTTCGCCCTTTACGAATCTTCGTAAAAGTGATTAAAAAAATATAAAAAGTACAAAACGATGAAACTATTATTTATGTAAAGCCGAATATTACATATTAGCAGTGTTGGGCACTAAAGCGTTAATCCGATAACAGTTAATTAACGAAGTTAACTTTTTTAACGGACTATTAACGGAAGTTAATTTCCATTTATCGTTATCGGACCAGATCTCGCAAGGGGAGGTTGTGCGCTTTTTATTGAAGGTAAGAAGGTTCTTTTAACGTTAGTAAAAGTCCTATAATATTATATATATATATATATATTAATACGTATGGAGATACGTATGGTAAAATGTACGGTTGAGAAAAATTAATTTATAGTAATGACTAATGAATAAGTATTTTTACACTGCTAGTAAATCTCTAAAAAAGTAATATAGTATGTAAAATTTGAATAATAGTTTTTATTCACTGATTGTAATATTGTCGTCGAATTAAATAACAATTGCGTATATTACATAGACAAAATAATTCATGGACAAAGTATTTTATTTTATAGACTAAATAATTCATAGATAAAATATTTTATAGATAAAATAATTACATAGAGGAAAATTACTTCTATTGAAAATTCACAGAAAAAGGTTAAGTAAAATAAAATATTTATATAACGTAATATTATATATTATATATTATAATATTATTATAATTAATATTATTTTGAATTAATTTTGCTATTTTGTTTGAATTAATATTTTATTAGTTTAATTACATATTTTATACGATGATATTTTACTTTTTTTAGGTTCTTCTGTATTATCGTCAACTAGACAGCGTTCAGTTCTCTCTTACCAAGCATTCTCTACAACTTTTAAACTTCAACCATGGAGCACCAAGAAGAAGTTCTCGACATTGAGATCGCCTCTGTCTCAGGCACTTCTGAGTCTCAGTCTGACCAGAAGCCTTTCCAAAATCCGTGGCCCCACCTGGAGCGCTACTTCAAGCTTAGCCGTCAGGAAAAGCACAACAACAAAATACTCTATTTTGAGTGCCAAAATGCCTCCCGACCAAGAAAATTGTTAAAGGCCATGTCAGCAGCCTTAGTAATTTTACCTTTCAGTTCCCGCCATAATAATTCTCTGGTAAATTAAAATTTAGTTAATGGTTAGTGGTTACAAGGGTTTCAAAACATGTAATCAGTACATTTTTTATTAAAAATAAAAAAAAAGTTAGTAAGCAAAAAAGTTGCAAAACTTGATAAAAATACAGTTAAATACCTATTTATTGTTGGATTTGGCATAAATAAACATTTTCTATGGATTTTAAAGCTTTTTTCCTTGATTTTTTTAAATGTTAGTAAAGAAATAGTTATCGTTAACGGATTATCGTTAACTTCCGTTAACTTTGTAGTAAAATTATCGGATTATCGTTATCGGAGTTAAAAATTGGGGTTAACGGATTATCGTTATCGAAGTTAACTTTTTGGTTAACGGTGCCCACCACTGCATATTAGTAGTATGGTGGCAAAAGGCCAGAGGAATTTGGGGTGCTTTGAAACTTGCCACTGGAGGCCTTAGCCTCCGTTATAAGGGGCCCCCTTCCTTAAGTTCCTAACCCATTTATGGGGCCTCACAGGTCTTAATGAACGGCACTTGCCTCTGGAGAGGCCACCTTCCTCCTTGGAGGACAAAAAATAAAAAGGATTCATCCTTGCCTTCCTTAAAAAAAAAAAATTAAATAAATCCTGTGGGGTTCTTTCATGAGACGAAAACAGAAAAAAACAGACAAACACAAACGAACAAAAACAGACAAAAACAAACAAACATTGGAAGCGTTCGTGCAGAAGATCCATTTCTGGAGCACCAGGCTTCCGCTAATATATATATATATATATATATATATATAATACTAGTAAATGTTACCAACATATATATTTTGCATATAAGAACTGTAGTGTAAGGCAAATAGCAAAGATTTCTTTAACGCCATCCGTTATCTCATCGTTTCGGTTTAATATTTTAATAACGATACCACAGAAAATAAAATTAGAATAAATACAGTTATCTCATAAACAAATTTTGCCTTGTTCTAATCTTTGTATCACGAAATAGATCCAGAAACTATTAACTAAATTAATTTTAATTTCATTTATCTAATCTAAGGGGAAGCTAATATATTTCAATCCATTCGTATAGTAACGTGGTAACAATCATCATGAACAGCAAATATTATCTTAGCTAATTATATATATATATGGTAACCCCTCCATCTATGGCCCTGGGTTGGTTCGAATCGACGGGGGTTCTGGTTGGGAGGTAGTAACGGATATTTCTCGCGATAGTTTCTTCTATAACATTCTCATTTTTTCTCTCGCTATAGGGTCGACAGACTGTTAATTCTTCTCTTTCTATGCCACTGGGTGGGTTCGGAGGATTCTGAGAAAACTTACTAAATTTTCTGAAAATTCCTGGATGCTTCTTATAACGTATCTGGAAATTTTACTGACTAAATTCCTGAAGAGAACAGGGCTCGAAGGATAAGATAAAAAAAAACTTTATTTGACTGTAGTTTACTTCTAAAATGCTCTGAATTTACAGGGTTAGAGGTTCGACCTCTTTCGACCATGGCTCAGGCCGGAATCTAAAAATTAAGGAGGCAAGGGCCCTCTTCCCCCTCCTCGCAGCGAGGCTGCTAACAAGGGAGTCGTAATCGAAGCGACCGAAGCAAAGTAATGACGTAAAAAAGTGAAGTGACTTTTACAATTATATACATGCTTTATACATATAATCTAAATTTTGGGGGAATGCAGTTTGAAGGTTAAGTTTCCCCCTTTAAACACATGATCAGATTTTTGAAAGATTCCAAATAAAAAAAAAAAAAATTGTAATTTTGGTTTACAATAATTATGATTATAATTATGGATTAATTCACATTCCCTTAGTATCGTTTAGTTACAATTCCATTTAAAGTACATTATTACATTATATATTAAATTATCGTTTAATTAAAGTTTCATTAAAGTACATTACGTCTTTTACAATTCTTACAGTGTTTTTATATTTATATATGGTTATTATATATGGTTATTAGTACAACACAAAGTACATGGGCACATACGAAATAATTTATATACAACATGACACACATGATAATAAGTTATAAATTTGAAATAAGAGGCAGAGGAGGTCTTTCTTTTTCAGATGTTCGATTTATGCTGTGATTAACGGAATTTGACCACTTGCCTAAGCATTTATGAATATCTTGCGAGAGGTGAACGCACTTAAAATAAAAAATAAAAAAAATAATACATGCGGACGTATTTACATGTACGTAACACAATAGGTTGTGTGCGTAATATAGACACGCGTAAACATGGACTGATAGGTTGATAGGCATCAGTAGACAATAGGTAGGACACAACATATAAATAATGATGTATAAAAAATGAAGTTTTTTATTATTATTATTAAAGAATTTACCATACATTGAATACGTAAGATGTCCAAATACTAAACACGTGATTCAGTGTTCAAGGTATGGAAACCGTGAAGGAAATTTAAGTTATTTTATGACGTCATAGTGTATAAGTCATTATTGGGAGGAATTAAAAGAAACGAATTAGAGACAAAGAGTGGGTATTAAGGACTACGGGTTGCAATCCTGTTATATGCAATGTGTATGCATAATCTAGGGACGAGGGTGAGATGCAAGACAACCATAATTAATTATAATAAATTCTATAACAAATTAAAAAAATGGAAAAATGGATACGACTAAACCATATAAATGGTAGATCGTAGGGTTGTGACACCAACAAAAATAGAAAGCAACAAATAAAATTTTTATCCAAAATCGCATCAGAGGACTTTGTCTCCTCATGTAAAAATGAATATGGATTATTCATTGTTCATTTTTACAGTGCTATCCCCTTTAAAATGATATTAATGCAATAATATAATACAATACAATTGAGAAAATAACGTCCTAACGAATTCAAATTAGAGGATGACGAATTTTTCTTTACAGTACAAATTTCATACAGAACAAGTGAGTGCGGGTGGTTGAGTACAATGCAGAGTAATCAAATTTTTATTATGACACTTGCTTAGAGAGTTATTATGAAATATAGAAAATTCAAAGATAATACTTTAATTTATGCAAACAGAATAAAATGATTAATACGTTAATTTAGACAAACAATGATATTAAATTTTACAAATATTTAGTTATCATGATTGTACAGGTAATAAACTAATTTTATTGACTACGGTAGGTAAAAAATCGAATTACGTAATGGATGATGTATATACCTGTGGTCTAGTGTGTATTTGTGTGTACTAGGTACAAAGTATGTATCTTATAATTTTGAGGGACAGATTAGCTGAGAGGATTGTTAAATTAACTGAATAAATGCATGAGCAAGATATATATATAGAAAGCAAAAATGATTAAGATTAAATTGCATAGTTAGCACTTACACGCAATGAAATAGTTTATTGTGATATCCACTGATTTTAGCATAAGGTTTGTATATATAGTATATATAGTGTGCATACATGTGTGTGTGTGTGTGTGTGTGAGGATTCGGGAGGTTTTCGAATTAACAGTTATATAATAATTTAAATTGAAAGTAGGGTTATAGAATCTTTTAAGTTTAAGTCAATTATTATTATTATTATTATTATTATTATTATTATTATTATTATAAAATCCTTTAAGTTCAAGGTGGTATTTAAGTATTTAATTAAATCAGTTACACTGTTAAGGTAATTAAAAAAAACGCACTTAGAGGATCTTACAAGTAATGAAAGTAAATCTCATGGTATTAAAATTTAAATTTTAACATGGAATTAAATTCGACTAGTAACATTCCTATCCATATAGGAACTATATAACCATTAACATTAACCAGAAATATCAGTACGATAATTGAATTAAGAAAATTAAAAATACAAATTAAAAATAGAAATTAATTATAAATTATAATGAACTGAACATAGAATATTCTTAAAATAAAAAAAAAAACTTTGTTTAAACTGTGGTTTGACTGGAGCCAAAGAAGAATTAAGCATGGTTGAACCGCTTCTTTGGTTGACACGGTTTCCTTCTTACAAAAAAAACCGTAGGTTGAACTAAAGACACAAACCGATCAATTCAGGTTGAATTTAATTTTCTCTTATACAATAAAAAAAAGGTTTCTTAAAGTAAATTCTCTTAAAGTAAATTCTCTTAAGTAAATTCTCTTAAACAACTAAAAAAAAGTTGAATTCAATTGACTGCATTGAAATGACTTGGGACTTGAAAACTGACTTGGGACTTGAAAACTGACTTGGGACTTGAAAACTGACTGAAATTGACTTGAAAACTGACTGAAATTGACTTGAAAACTGACTGAAATTGACTGCACTTGAACTCTATCAAGTGGAGTCTATTATTCTCTGGGTTTGGTTGTCCCTCTTGGAAGCAACCAACTAACTGAAACTAACTGAAATGGACTGCACTGAACTGCTATCAGTGGAGTCAACTGAAACTGACTTGCACTTGAATTGCTATCAAGTGGAAACTATTAATCTCTGGGGTTTGCTTGTTCCTCTTCAATACAACCAACTGAAACTGTCTGAAAACTGACTTGCAACTTATTTCCAACTAAAACTGACTTGGAACTACTTCAAGTATCTCTATAAATCTCTGGGGGTTTGATTGTCCCTCTTGGATGCAACCACCTGAAACTGAAAACTGAAACTGGAACTTGAAACTGCTTCAAGTATCTCTGTAACTCTATAAACTCTCTATAAACTTTCTCTTTCTTAATTTGCGTCAATTCAATTCAATAATTTGAAAAAATTGTAAACAAAATAAAAAATGTAAACATTTCACTCGAATGTACGCGAAGGTACAGTAATATTATGTTTGGTACATAAAATAAAATTATTCTATACTAACTATAATAGTGAAAATAACTGAAAATAACTCTGTGACAATAACTCTGTGACAATAACTGTTAATACAAAAATGTATCACTGGTGTCTGAAATGTTCACTGTGTTTCTTGTTAATTCTGACTTAATACTAGTTAACTGTTAATAATACTGATTTTTTCAAATGTTTACAAATTACTTAAAAAAAAAAAAACTCTGTACTTAACAAAATTTCTACGGCGAAATCCTTAAAGACGTGTCCTGAAGACGTGTCTTGCTGGCTACTTCTTCTTGGATGAGACGAGACGTGGATAACTTGGAGTGTTACACACCGGTTCAAGGGTGGATGTTACGAACTGGAAGTCGTGACACGCCGGCCAAATGGTGGGTCTTATTATCTTGGTAGTAGGGTCGCTACCATGTTTATCCTGATGCAGAGTAATTTCTATCCTGGCCAAAGGGTGGCCACTTGTTAAAATCCTCTTGTTAAAATCCTAGTTAAAGGGCAGACACTTGTTATCCCGGGGCAGGGTAATTTCTATCCTGGCCAAAGAGTGGCCACTTGTTAAAATCCTCTTCTTCTATGTGCTTGGTTGTCTCGATTTCCAGAGGGTTCTGGAGGACTGGAAAAATCCTGGATGCAGGGGTCGTCAGTTTCTTATCCTGGGGCAGGAGTCGCTAATTTTTATTTTATCCTGGGGCAGGGTCGCCAGACTGTTAACCCCTCCGTCTATGGCCCTGGGTTGGTTCGAATCGACGGGGGTTCTGGTTGGGAGGCAGTAACGGATATTTCTCGCGATAGTTTCTTCTATAACATTCTCATTTTTTTCTCTCGCTATAGGGTCGAGAGACTGTTAATTCTTCACTTTCTATGCCACTGGGTGGGTTCGGAGGATTCCGTGAAAACTTACTAAATTTTCTGAAGATTCCTGGATGCTTCTTATAACGTATCGGGAAATTTTACTGACTAAATTCCTGAAGAGAACAAGGCTCGAAGGATAAGATAAAAAACTTTCTTTGACTGTAGTTTACTTCTAAAATATACAGGTAGTGTTCTGAATTTACAAGGTTAGAGGTTCGACCTCTTTCGACCATGGCTCAGGCCGGAATCTAAAAATTAAGGAGGCAAGGGGCCTCTTCCCCCTCTTCGCAGCGAGGCTGCTAACAAGGGAGTCGTAATCGAAGCGACCGAAGTAAAGTAATGGAGTAAAAAAGTGAAGTGACTTTTACAATTACATGCTTTATATATATAATCTAAATTTTGGGGGAATGCAGTTTGAAGGTTAAGTTTCCCCCTTTAAACACATGATCAGATTTTTGAAAGATTCCAAATAAAAAAAAAAAAATTGTAATTTTGGTTTACAATAATTATGATTATAATTATGGATTAATTCACATTCCCTTAGTATCGTTTAGTTACAATTCCATTTAAAGTACATTATTATATTATGTATTAAATTATTATCGTTTAATTAAAGTTTCATTACGTCGTTTACAATTCTTACAGTGTTTTTATATTTATATATGGTTATTATATATGGTTATTAGTACAACACAAAGTACATGGGCACATACGAAATAATTTATACACAACATGACACACATGATAATAAGTTATAAATTTGAAATAAGAGGCAGAGGAGGTCTTTCGTTTTCAGATGATCGATTTATGCTGTGATTAGCGGAATTTGACCACTTGCCTAAGCATTTATGAATATCTTGCGAGAGGTGAACGCACGTAAAAGAAAAAAGAAAAAAAATAATACATGCGGGCGTATTTACATGTACGTAACACAATAAGTTGTGTGCGTAATATAGACACGCGTAAGCATGGACTGATAGGTTGATAGGCAACAGTAGACAATAGGTAGGACACAACATATAAATAATGACGTATAGAGAATGAAGTTTTTTTTATTATTATTATCATCAAAGAATTTACCATACATTAAATACGGAAGATGTCCAAATACTAAACACGTAATTCAATGTTCAAGGTATGGAAAATGTGAAGGAAATTTAAGTTATTTTATGACGTCATAGTGTATAAGTCATTATTGGGAGGATTTAAAAGAAACGAATTAGAGACAAAGAGTGGGTATTAAGGACTACGGGTTCCAATCCTGTTATATGCAATGTGTATGCATAATGTAGGGACGAGGGTGAGATGCAAGAAAACCATAATTAATTATAATAAATTGTATAACAAATGAAAAAAATGGAAAAATGGATACGACTAAACCATAGAAATGGTAGATCGTAGGGTTGTGACACCAACAAAAATATATGCAATGTGTATATATGCAATGTGTATGCATAATGTAGGGACGAGGTGAGATGCAAGAAAACCATAATTAATTATAATAAATTGTATAACAAATGAAAAAAATGGAAAAATGGATACGACTAAACCATAGAAATGGTAGATCGTAGGGTTGTGACACCAACAAAAATAGAAAGCAACAAATAAAATTTTTATCCAAAATCGCATCAGGCGACTTTCGCTTCTCATGTAAAAATGAATATGGATTATTCATTGTTCCTCCTGAAACACCCTCTGTATATATATATATATATATATATATATATATATATATATATATATACAGAGGGTGTTTCAGGAGGAAAGGTCAATACTTCGGGAGGTGATAGTATCGGTCATTGTGAGAAAAAAATTTCATATGAACATGTGTCTAATTCTGAATGGTTACGGAGATAGAGCTGTTTGAATCTGATGCGCGCGCAGCTCTTCCCCCCCCTTCCCTCACCTATAACCTTGAACCATGTAAGCTGTAATGTAAGCATGTAACATAAGCCATTCGACAGCTGACGGTTGTGAGTGACATTGTTTGGTGTTTAAAGCAGTGTTAAGAATGCCACACACCTTCACACATCCCGAATATGCAGATCTACAGATCTACAGAAGCTAAGGCTAACAAAGACCCTAAGATCCACTCTAAGGTTAGCCCGAGAGAAAGGAAAGAGTAGGGTCTACGGTTTTTGCGATGGAAGTGCAACAGCTGCTGTTGCAGAATACCGTCGACGGTTTCCGAACCGCAGAATTCCGGATCGAAGAGTGTTTACCAGGGTTTTCGACACATTGCGTGAGATTCGTACACTTCCCAGCGCTCATGTTTCATCTGAACGTGAAGGTCAACAAGATGTGGATGAAGTGGAAAACATTCTTCAGTTGGTAGAGTGTAGTCCTACTACTAGCTCACGAAGAATTTCTACACGTCTCGAAGTACCACACACAAGAGTATGGCGAACATTACGTGAGGAAGGCTTGCATCCATATCATGTACAGCGTGTACAACACCTTCAACCAGGAGACGCTGCCATGCGACTGGAATTTTGTCATTGGGTAAATGCTAATCGCCGATTGCTTCGATTAATACTGTTCACCGATGAAGCTACTTTCACCCGTGACGGTATCAACAACACTCGTAACTCTCATTGGTGGTCAGACGAAAATCCAAATGCCACTGTGGAAACAAATTTTCAACATCGCTTCTCTGCCAATGTGTGGTGCGGTATCATCGATGATCAGCTGATTGGCCCTGTTACTTTAGAGAATCGTCTTACAGGACCAAGTTACCTAGAATTTCTGCAAAATGAATTGCCAGGACTATTGGAGGATGTTCCTTTGGCTACACGCGCTGGTATGTACTTTCAGCATGACGGAGCTCCTCCACATTCTACCCGTCTGGTGATGCATTACCTAAATTAAACTTTCCCTGCTCGGTAGATCGGCCGAGGTGGTCCCGTTCAATGGCCACCAAGGTCTCCAGACCTCTCTCCGTTAGATTATTGTTTGTTGGGGTGGATGAAAAGTCAAGTTTACAAAAGAAAGGTGGATACACGAGCCGAATTGCTCGCGCGCATTTTGGATGCTGCTGCCCACATAAAGGAACGTCAAGATCAACTCAGACGAACAACACTCGATCTTCGCACACGAGTTGCAAAGTGCATTGAGGTTGACGGTGGGATTTTCGAAAACGTATTGTAAACTGTAACAAATTTGTCATTTCTGTATCTGATACCATTCAAAATGCCAATGTTTAAACATTAAATGTTAGAAACAGTAATTGGTTTCTCTTTCTTGATTACCACTAACAATGCTTTTTTATTTGTAGATTCAAACAGCCCTATCTCCGTAACCATTCAGAATTAGACACATGTTCATATGAATTTTTTTCTCACAATGACCGATACTATCACCTCCTCGAAGTATTGACCTTTCCTCCTGAAACACCCTGTATATATATATATATATATATATATATATATAGCGACGAATAGGAGGACGAAAAGATGGTACATCTTTATTTACAGACGTTTCGGAAAAGTTCAATTGCCATCTCTGTGCTAAAAATGTTTAAAAACAAATAGAAATAAATAAGTATAATAAACAAAAACGAACAATATATTAAAATGGCGTGACAATTAGCGATAATTTGCGGGAATTAATAGTATGGTTACAATATATATTAAATTAGAAGATTAAAAATGAAATGATATACAGTATAAAAGTATGGACAATAAATGAAATATAAAGCGGTTGAAAGGTGAAACAGAATTGAGAGGGTTCTTACCAAATTGTTAATATAATGAGAGACTAATTGTACAGAAGATTGGGAATGGTTGCTTGTTGAAAAAATTGCATATTAGAAAGATAGAGCCAAGGCGGAGTGATGGTGGATTTCTTTTGAGTTTGAGAGTTTATTTGGTGATGTTTAAATTGAAAACGGAACTTTAGTCGTTGAGGGTTGGCTGGATACTGAGGATATAAAGGGACTCAAGTATGCGGAGTAAAATATATATATATATATATATATATATATATATATATATATATATATATATAGTTTTTAATGTTTTTGTGACAATACGCTGTATTAGAAATCGAAACAGACGCTAAATTAGAAAAGTATTAATTGAAGAAATGTAAATAGGTTTTAGTCATGACGAACTAGAAAGATTGTTGATAAAAGTTTCTCTACAATTCAAATACATGTACAGAAAGAATCTCGGTTAAAAATGGAATACCCTAAGAAAACTCAACAGCCAGTTTTCTTTCAGGCGGATATCTTAAAAAAATAGTGTTTTAGGACAAACTTAGCTATCTTTTTATTGCATTTTATATACACAATGTATATATACAGTATATATATATATATATATATATATATATATATATATATATTATATATATATATGTGTGTGTGTGCGTGGGTGTGTGTGTGTTTGTATATTATATACTGTTGGTAAGCTTATTTGAATTGAAATAAGCCAAGAAAATAAGCTCATAGACGTTGATTCTCTTATGAAATGGTAACTTTGAGTAAATTTTTAACTATAGATAAAGGAGGAATAAAATAAAAAGACAAGTGCAATTACTGGGCTACAGAATCTTAAGGTTACTAATTTGTTATTTACTACCGTGGAAAGAAGTCATGGCGAAGATGAAAAATAGAATTTGATGTTTGTACTTCTAAAATATAAATTTTTTGTAATGTGGTCACTTTTAAAGCCTATATGTGGTCTCTTTGAAGGCCTATATATATTTGATTTGATGACTCAGTATTTGAATTTATCCGAATATGCATGACTAGGCTGAGTTACTGAAAATGTATTTTCATGCATAGCTTAGAACAGCCGTTATAGTTTAACTGGATGAACTATATGACTATATAAAATGCTTGTATTCGCTTTCATCCTAGCCTTTTTAAAAGGGCTGATATATATATATTTATATATATACACACACATATATATATATACTGTATATATTATATATACATATATATACTGTGTATATTATATATACATATATATACTCTATATATTATATATATATTATATTAATATATATTATATATATTAGCTATGATAATATGTGCTCTTCATGATTGTTACCACGTTACTATACGAATGGATTGATATATATTAGCTTCCCCTTAGATTAGATAAATGAAATTAAAATTAATTTAGTTAATAGTTTCTGGATCTATTTCGTAATACAAAGATCAGAACAAGGCAAAATTTGTTTATGAGACAACTGTATTTATTCTAATTTTATTTTGTGTGGTATCGTTATTAATATATTAAGCAAAAACGATGAGATCACGGATGGCGTTAAATAATTCTTTGCTCTTTGCCTTACACTACAGTTCTTATATGCAAAATATATGTTGGTTACATTTATTGGTATATATATATATATATATATCAGCGGAAGCCTGGTGCTCCAGAAATGGGTCTTCTGCACGAACGCTTCCAATGTTTGTTTGTTTTTGTCTTTTTTTCTCTCGTTTTGTTTCATGAAAGAACCCCACAGGATTTTTTTTTTTTTGAAGGAAGGCGAGGATGAATCCTTTTTATTTTTTCCTCCAAGGAGGAAGAGGGCCCATCCGGGGGCAACTGCCGTTCATTAAGACCTGTGAGGCCCCATAAATGGGTTAGGAACTTAAGGAAGGGGGGCCCCTTATAACGGAGGCGAAGGCCTCCAGGGGCAAGTTTCAAAGCACCCCAAATTCTTCTGGCCTTTTGCCATCATACTACTCATATTTTTTCGGAAGAAAGAAGTAACTCTTCTTACATTAGTTACGTCAGAAACACACTCCAACTCAGAGCACTTCCGTGCAATTATAAACCAAGCAAATTTGACGAACATTTGAAAAAACAAAACAAAAAAAATTTTGATAACATGATCTTAATGAATTTTCCACTATTATATAAAACAAATGTTTTTCACAGTTTAAGATTGGCACATTCACTACTGATTAAAGGAGATAATCCACAACTAAATATAAAATATAATAAAGTGGAATGTTTCTTCAGTATTTTAATTAATAATATTCAAATAAGTGTGGATCCGAGGAATAAAAAACAACACTGAACTTTCCCGAAAAATCTTGTTAATTTAAAAAATATGTAATATTAAATTTTACATATACAGTATAATAGTTTAATCACTTTATACTTTTGAATTTTTTTTTTAGTTTTGTGAAGATGCATGAAGTGTGTGGGCAAAATGTTAATATATATAGATATATATATATATATATATATATATATATATATATATGCCTCGGTGGTGTAGTGGTTAACGTCACTGACAAATCCATCGGCCCCGGGATTGAGACCCGGTGACAGCATGCAGCGCTAGGGCATATACTCTGGGTTCAGGGTTGAAATTTTGGAAAAACAAAGTGGCTAATATGTATTCCTATGTAAAAATTAATTCTAAGATGGGTTTATATTTGCAACTTTTCCGAAAAATCTAATTTTCATGGTCAAAATCACGATTTTCTGATTTGAAGGCTGCCTAACGCAGCCTCAGAGCACCCAAACCAAAGCGCGCAGCTGTTCTGCATATGCTTTAGTCTAAACGCTGCTTTTCTGACCTCATCCTTGCATTCTTGCGTGTTTCAACACCTCTGGATGCTGAAAAAATGTTTAGATTTCACATAAAACTTAAGAATTTTAAGTTTTTCTTCAAAGAATAGGCGCGGCTTACCAGCTCTACTCTGGTCGAGTAGCGGGGGACTTACCACCTCCACGTGTAGGTTTATACGCTTGTTCTTCCTGGATCCCTGAAAGGCGTGGCCTCATAAGATCTTATATTATGATCTTATGAGGACTTTCAGCTCTTATGAACATTAACGATGGCTTCAGCCTCTTCATCAACCACTCGAACCTGAAAAGCTCTTAAGTATGTCCTGCTTCGATCTGAACTCTGGGAGCATTTCTCGATGGTCTATCCTGGCTCTCACCCACCCATCTCTCCTCTCGTGACCGTACACAGCTTGGGAAGCAGTTGAGACTTCCTATACAGGAATTGAGTATGAACAGAGAAAGCGTCCACTTTGAGTGGAGTTTTCCTGAGATCCTCGAGCTCAGTCAAGGTCATCTTGCGGGTGAAAATAGGCTCGTAAATATTCTCTGATTCCCAGTTGATGAGATCCTCAGGTGAAGTGGCTTGCAGATTGACTTTGGGATTTTTATGGGGCCTCATTGTCGTATCACCAAAGTCTCTTCCTTCTCTGATCTTCTCTATCTGGCTCACAGCAAAAGCTCTCTGATGCTCATCATCACTGCACAGGAATGAAGCCAGGATGTTCTCAGGATGTGCGTGGTAAGCTCCTTTTATCACTACAGCAGAGATGATGTTCCTGACCTCGGTAGTCTGGTTCCTCAGCAGCCTCAGGCTTGAAAAAACGTGTGCAGGACCAAATTTGAGGTGGTGCTTCACTTTGATGTCGTAGTACATTTTGAAGTAGAAGTTAAGGCAGAATTTCACGAGGACCTCGAGCCTCCTCAACACCTCCCCCTTCAGTCCGTGCTCCCTCATCCACAACAGCAAGATGGCCTGTGCAGTAGTGAGCCACCTGGATTGGTTCAGAGGTCCGCACTTGAGACCAGCCAACTGTGGACTGAGACTTCCAGACTTGATGGCTTTGATCAGAAGATAGCAGTTGTGCTGGTCTGTGGAGAGAGATTTGACTATCTCTACTGGCAGCTCTATGATATCTTCAGTTCCTTCCACTGGTTTGAAGTTGAAGTTGACCTCAAGTTCATTCACTTTCTCAAGAAGTTTTCCAATAGGCCCACTGAAGCCTGACCGGGGAGTTACAGGGCCGTCCAGATTGATGATTAAGTGCCTCAGGGAAGGATCGTTCACACGGAGCTGACAGATCATCCAGTGGCACTTGCGACCCAGTATCTTCTCCAATAGGGCTATGGCGCCTCCAGACCACCCCGTGTTGGTGTTGGTAGAGTCTCCTCCAATCATTACAAGGCTCTCGTCAGCTCCGTGATCCAGAAGCCACTCATGCGGGCCCTGAGCGATCTTATGAGCAGGCTTTTCTCCTTCCTCAGGTTCCTCGGGAGTGAAATGGAAGAGGTACTTTCCTTGAGGCTCCCACGTGATAGTGTAATGCTCCTCGATCACTTTGCCAGGATGAAATCTCCCTGTCACTTCGTCATATTTCAACACCTTTGTGTTCCTATCCTGCTTGCCATCAAAGAATATCCCATAGATCTCCTCCTCTGACCTCTGCGTGAGAGCTTCAACTGATGAGGCCATTACTTTCTCCTTGGCCCTCCAGACTTTCATGCCATCTATGGCCAAGTAAGCCTTGTCTTTGGAAAGATGACCGGCCTTGATGAGGTCGTTCAGGAAGCCAGTGGCAACTGCAGCTGCCGGGATATTTGCCACCCTGTACCTCAAAGCTGCTGAAGCTGTCCCTTGGTTACAAAGATTCAAATGGAGTAGATTTTTTTCTTATGTATGTATGTATGTATTAAACCTGTGTAAGAGTTAAGCCAAGTTAATGTGTCTAAATGGCAACAAATTACGACAAAGGGTTAAAAATATGAGGTTGTGTTCAATTGAATACAGTATTCGGTATTTCAACATAGAACAGAAAATCGCAATTCTGCAACTTTTTGGGAAAAGTTGCAGAAAAGAAACCCCTCTTAGAATTAAATTTTACATAAAATACATATTAGCCAGAGTGAAATTCGGACTCGGAAAAGTATGATATGCCCTAATGCAGCGCGCAGCAAAACCCAGCTGTTCATCCTTCCACACAATAAAGAAAGTGGTTGGTAGATAAATGGGTACCCTGGGTGGCCTAGTGGTTAAGACGCTGGGCTGCTGGTGGGGCGTGGTTCGGATTCCACGTTAAAATGTAGGTCTAAGGTGGAGGGAAAAGCTTTATATATATATATATATATATATATATATATATATATATATATATATATACACACATATATATATATATATATATATATGATACACACAGACCGTGCATGGAACAAGGAACTCTTCCTGGAAAATTAAATCCACTATAGTTCGAATAAGTAATAGTAAATGACAAACACTATAGTTTTTCCTTTTTCATGATGTTAACCCGACGTGGGCAGCTGGTCACTCGGAAAGAGGCCCCAAAAATATAGCTTCCCTCACCAGCGATCTGCAAAGCAGATAGGATCCAGCTTTGGGACAGGATCTAGGGTTTACAGCCACACGTAGCCTACTATATTCAGAACCTCAATATAAGCAAAAGACTCGTTATATTCACGTCGGATTGAATATATAAAAAAAAAGGGGGTAACGATTGTATTTTTAGCCAAAAAACAAAACTTAAACCTCAACTGGCACAATTGAGCGTCCACTTTTCAAGGCATATAACATGTCCGTTTCATGATGGGATTGAACTCAGAACGGTCCCCTGAGGTTTTTTCATGATACATACAGACTGTATATGCAACAAGGAACTCTTCTGGGAAAATTAAATCCACATCATGAAAAAGAAAAACTATAGTGTTTGTCATTTACCATTACTTATTCGAACTATAGTGGATTTAATTTTCCCAGAAGAGTTCCGACCATTCTGAGTTGAATCATATATATATATATATATTTATATATATATATTTTTTTTTGTTAACTTTAAAGCAGAAACACCAAGTATAGTGCTTAATATCTAATGTCGAAGTCCCATAAGAAACAATATTTTCTGTTTTACACATGAAAAAAACGCATTATAACATATTGTGGTAATATTGATATTGATTTTTTGTAATAATTAATAACTGAGGATGACAATTAATAACTGAGGATGACATATTTTACTTAGAAGTGCCTTGTCTGAGACTATCCCTCCTCATTTAAAGATGCAGTTGACTTTAGTGCTGAATCCACTTAAATATTTAAAGGGGTGATAGTGGAAAGTATGGTGACAAGACAATTGCGTCCTGGTCAAGTGCGTCCCGGACAAATGCGTCCCGGTCATTGGCGTCCCTGGACAATTGCGTCCGGTTTTATTTCGTCCCGGACAATTGCGTCCCGGACAATTGCGCACTTCCCCAACTACTATATGAAGTTTATTTATTAGAGAAGTGAATAGAAAGTTCATTGTGACTTCACCTACGCAATTGTCCAGGGGACGCCAATGACGAGGGACGAGTATGTTTGTTATTGTAATTTTGTATGGGATATAATGCCCGGTTAGATTAATTGAAAGCCCAGTTAGGTCAACTGTATGCCCTTGACGATTGGTTAGGTTAAGTTGTGATATTTTCTTTAAAACTAACGAACTAACTTTATCTTAAGTGGACGTAACCCATAAAATTTGACAATGATGTTCCTGATGATGGATAAAGTTTTAGAGAACAGTTTTTGAACAGAATTTATGAACATATAACAAGTTTAATAGGTTAAAATGAAAAGTATATTTGAAATTCCGATACTAACTTTCTATTCACTTCTCTAATAAACAAACTTCATATAGTAGTTGGAGAAGTGCGCAATTGTCCGGGACGCAATTGTCCGGGACGCAATTGTCCAGGGACGCCAATGACCTGGACGCATTTGTCCGGGACGCACTTGACCAGGAAGCAATTGCCCTAGTACCGGAAAGTATCAATGCCGTCTTGCCCTTGCTTGTTATACAGTTACTCAAGGCAATCTAGATAACTTAAATAACAAATAAATTTTATGTACAAATACTGTATGTAATAAGACATTGTAATTATTACAATTTGCAATTTTGCAGCGTTTGCTAGGACCAGAGCATCTTCATCAGTGTCTCGCTTCTCCATAGTATCTCTCAATAGAAATCTCAAACCATCTTTAAATATGAGAATAGTGTTTCTTCCATCATACTGTTTTGAATTTCTGGAAATGCGTCAGTAACTTTTCTTTGAACCTGGTCTTGTTGATCATCTTAGTGATATCTAAGATTTTGAGGCGGTCTGTATAGACTATGCACTTCAGAAAGCTTGAACAAAAGGATACCAACTTCAACAGAGTTCTCAATCATACAGCTGACCAATTCCACATATACTCTGGAATCGGTCACGTTTTCCCTCAGTATCGGATTTCTTTTGGTTCCTTCGCTTAAATGCACGATGCCGATTCCTGAGCTTGGTAAGGCATTCTAGATGATCTACAGATCTACAGAAGCTGAGGCTAACAAAGACCCTAAGATCCACTCTAAGGTTAGCCCGAGAGAAAGGAAAGAGTAGGGGGTTAAGAAGAGAAGAGAATAAGGGGTTAAGTAGGGAGCAGCACCTATCACTCGTGGGTTAACATTCATTCAGAAAAAGAGAAAAAAGACCCACCATCATCATCCGCGGCCACTGCCGACAAGTCAAGAAAAATAGTCGGAGAAAATAGGAGAGGGGTGGAAGATGAAAAGAAGTAAAATAAGAACGCTCACAAATCATGCAAACACAGTCTTAACTCACTGTCATACATGCAAACTACAAACATGCAAGAAAAGAGTTATAGATATGCAAAGTAAGGAGAAAAAAAAAGTAGGTAAAGTTAAACAAAAAGTGGGTTAGTTTACGATACGAGCTACATCTACGCTCGTGTTAGTCTAATTTTTTTTTTTTTTTATTATTGCTGGCATCACACGCTGGCATGTCACAAGCTGGCATGTCACAAGCTGGCATTAATCGTAAACAGACTCATCCTCGACCACCACCCCCCAGAGCTCCTGTGACTAATTGTTTTTTATTTTAAGCAACGTTAATATTTTTAAAATGTCTGTCAAGACGGTTCTTAAACATATTAACGCTGGTAGAAAGAACGACTGACGCGGGAAGATTATTCCATTTATCAATTACTTTAAACGTAAAGAAGTTTTTAGCGATATTAGTAATGAAACGTCTGCCACGCAATTTAAATCCGTTATTACGAGTATTACTATTATCGAAAGTGAACAATTTGTCAAAATTTACATTATCGATGTTATTAACGATTTTGAAAACTTCAATAAGCTCTCCCCTTAATCTCCTAGTTTCGAGTGAATACAGGTCTAACTCTTTAATCCTATCTTCATAAGGCTTGTTGCGCAATGACGGAATTAGTTTCGTGGCACGACGTTGAACCCTTTCTAACCTATCAATATCCTCACGCAAGTACGGACACCAAAACTGAACTGCATATACTAAATGAGGCCTGACTAGGGACTTGTAAAGGGGCAATATAATATTCTTCGATTTAAATTCGAAATTACGCGCTATGAAGCCTAACATCCTATTAGCTTTTGCGCAAGACTCCAGGCACTGGTTCCTAACCTTTAAATCCTTAGATACGCGTACGCCTGAATCTACTTCCTCGTCAACGCTCGCTAACTCCCTATCATCCATCGTGTACGTGTAATTATTGTTGCGAGAACCTATATGCAAAACTTTACATTTGTCTACGTTAAATTGCATCTGTCACTTATCTGTCCACTCCATAATCCTATTTACATCGTCTTCGAGCCTATTACTATCGTCCTCGTTAACAACCTTACCGCCTATTTTAGTATCGTCCGCGAATTTTGACACGTTACTAGTCAATCCTACATCTATGTCGTTAATGTAAATTACGAATAGCAATGGGCCTAACACTGAACCCTGTGGGACACCGCTACCTACATCTAACCACCCCGATTCACTACCATTAACTACGACCCTCTGTCTCCTAGCACGAAGCCATTCTTCTAACCAGTTAGCTACCTGACATTTTGAACAGCATTGACGAGGATAATGACTTCTTGTTACGCGTCTGCTTTTCAGACGAGGCTACGTTTCATCTTAGTGGTAGAGTCAACAGACACAATATGCGTATTTGGGGATCGGAAAACCCACATGCCGTAAGGGAGCATATTCGGGGCAGTCCGAAGATCAATGTCTGGTGTGGACTAATGCATGACCAGATAATTGGTCCTTTCTTCTTCGCTGAGAACAATGTTTCCGCAACTGTGTACCTGGATATGCTCACCAATTACGCCATCCCCCAGCTGCAGGACAGGCAGCCAACTGTCATCTTCCAACAAGATGGGGCATCCCCTCATTGGGCGCATGTTGTTCGTGAAACTCTCGACGCAACATTTCCAAATCGATGGATTGGCAGGGACGGGCAAATCCCATGGCCCCCAAGATCACCAGACATTACTCCGCTGGATTTCTTTCTCTGGGGTCACGTTAAAGATTTGGTTTATGCAACAGTTGTTCCAGATATCAGGACATTGCGAGAACGCATTACGGATGCAATTGCAACAGTTAACCCACAAATGTTGGAAAATGTCTGGCGTGAGTGTGAATACCGTTTAGACATTTTACGTGCCACTAGGGGTGCACATGTGGAAGCTTATTAAGTTCATTAACTATGTATCAAAACTTTGTATGTTTATCTACTTATGATTAAAACTGTGTTTGAATACGAGTGTTTATTTAAAAGTCATAGCATGCTTTAATCAGGGTAATCATTTATGGACACCCTGTATAAATATACGAATTATATAAATATACGAATTATACGAATGAATATAAGAATTATACAAATGAATATAAGCATTATATGAATGAATATAAGAATTATATAAATGAATATAAGAATTTATATGAATGAATATAAGAATTATATGAATGAATATAAGAATATAGGAATATAGGAATTATTCATTGTCAATTTCTACATATATTTATGCGGCTTGCGCAGGTGACGGCATAATAAGTACGCGGTAGTAGACCTACGTTGTAATTTATTAATTTCCAAACGCTCGTTTTTGTTTTTTGTTTTTTAATTAATTAATAACATGGCACCCCCATCAAGTACTTGCAGTCGCTGTGAAGGGAAATTTGCAGTTTACACATTTACTTTGGCTAATAATAATGAACAGTTAGTTTGCAGGTGGTGCTCAAGCATGGAAGTACTGAGGAACGAGTTAGGACGTGAGAGGGAGGCCAGAGTGAGGCTTGAAAAAAGGGTGATGCTCCTGACGGCAAAATTAGAATCCCTTGGGCCTTCAGTTAAGACCCCTCCTGCCTCAGTTTCTACTAATAATATTAGGTCATCCCATAAGTAATGCGGCATTTTAAAATTTTTTTTTTTCCATTTTTATCATTATTTTACGGATAGAAATCAAACAACTCTTTGAAGATGCAAAAAACTTCACTTTTTTACGTGAAGGTCAAAATATGAGAATAAAAACCCACTCTAATAGACAGAGTTTATTTCCACGACAGTTTCGACGCCCACTGGCATCCTCCTCGGGTGGATACAGAAACACAAATGAAACAAAACAAGAGGGAAAAACAGTTCAGGGATCGACCGTTAAGAAATTCGCACCTAGGTTGGATTCCATTCTCTCGAGACAGGAGGGGCATTTTCATTAAGTACATTCGCACAAATTTTTAAAACTATCTTCCTGTTCTAAACATACAGATTCTATTATTTTTACATAATTATTACATTTATAATTAAATTTATTACATTTAATATTGCATAATTATTAATTACAGAAATTATAAACTTATTATTACATTGGTTATTACATTGTTGTTTATTATACAGAAATTATAAACCGAAAAACGAATGAAAAAAGGCGATTAGGAAATAATCCAGAGACCATTGAGAAATTCGCACCTAGGTTAGATATCGTTCTCCCTCTCTCTTCCACTAGTTCCCAACACTTCGTTCAAGTGCGTAATGGAGCCCCATTGAGAAAACCTAAGGCTTGTTTACCAGTAATAACAAACAATAAGTTTTCTGTTTTAGGTTTCGAAGATGCTGATGAACCGGAAATACGACTCGTTGGCGATTCCATTGTTCGAGGGCAGCTCGAGGAATTCTGTGGGAGAAACCCTCGTCGAAGGCGCCGTTACTGCTACCCTGGTGCAAGGGTGGAGGATATAACTAATAGTTTTGACCATTTTACCGACGGAACCTCTGAGGACACAAAGTATGTTATTCATGTCGGTACTAATAACGCTTTAAATTCTAGATCGGAAAAGCTGCTGGCTAGGTAGAGGGACATACTAGAGCGACTAAAGGGAAAAACTAATAAGAGTGTTTTAACAAGTATACTTCCTCAAATTATATTATCCAACGTATCGATTTCTACAGCAAAGCGACATATATCAACAATAACCTAAAATCTCTTTGCCAACAGGAAGGAGTGCATTTTGCAATTTTTTGGAACAGTTTCTACGGCAGGAGGGACTTGTTCCTCGGAGATGAGCTTCATCTTAATGACGTTGGAGCTGCGCGTTTAGGAAGACTATTTCATAATACTGTCTCTTCTTTCCAGGCTGCCATAACTCGAACGGTCCCGGCGTAATTTCCTCAAATTTCCCTTGCGCTCGCGAAGGTATCGCAATTACAAACAATTTGAAGGTTCTATCCTTAAATGCTCGTCGCCTACGAAATAAGATTAACGAATTTTTTTCTTTAATTGCTTGTACAGACTATAATTTAATTGCGATAAATGAATCGTGGCTTAGCACTGAAACACGTGACTTTGTAAGGGAGTATCAAATTAGAGGTTATAGACGTTTTGTTAAAAACAGAATAGGTAGGCGAGGAGGCAGTGTTATGTTGTATATCAAAGATAATATTGCGAACATTATAGAGGTAAAGCACAGAATTCCAGAACCGATGGATTCAATTATAGCAGAACTTTTAGTAAATTGAACGATTTCAAACTTGTTGTTGTGGTTATATATAGGCCCCCTACTCATACAGCTGATACGGATGAAGCGTTATAGCGTGAACTAAAGATAATAATAGGTAGTGAGTAGGCCTTAGTTATGGGTGACTTTAATTGCGCCAACGTGAATTACGATACAATGCAGGGAGACGAGGAAGGTAATCGTTTAGTTAATTTTCTCGAGGATAGCTTTCTTATTCTAAAGGTTGGAGAACCTACGAAGTTGGACAGTAATTTAGATTTAGTAATAATTACAGATGATAAGCTAGTCACGGATCTTCAAGTAATAGAACCGTTAAGCAATAGCGATCACAATATAGTAGAGTTTGTCCTCTCAGTTAGTCACTCAAAACCAGTTAACTCGACTAAAATTCCTAACTTCCAGCACGGAGACTTTTGTAAATTTCGAAATGAATTGCCACACGTCAATTTGGAAAACGTAATGGGGATCTCCAACGCAAAACTAATGTGGGGATCGTTTGAAACAGTATTGAGGACTATAAATGAGGAATGTGTACCGTGTAAGATTAAGCGTTCAAAAGTAAACAACAAGCCCTTGTGGTTTACTTCTAGAGTAGGAGATATTATAAAGAGTAGACATAGGGCTTATAGGCTACATAAGTGTGATAAAGACAATTTGTGGTTACGAAACAACTACATATCTCTAAGGCGTGAAGCGAAAAGTGTAATAAAAAAGTCCAAGCGCGAACTTGAAATCTCCATAGCTAGTGACGGCAAAGAAAACCCCAAGCGATTCTTTCAATACGTCAACAATAGGAATCCAGTAAAAAGTGTCTTGGGGTCGTTGAAAAATTTTAACGGAGAGCTAGTTTCTGAAGACAAGCAAATGGCTACCTTGCTAAACAAATTTTTTACGTCAGTTTTTACTATATAAGATGTAACGAATATCCCTAAGGTCATAGACATAATACCTTTTGATAATGGTAATACGATAGCATTGTGGTTAGTGAAAGGGAGGTAATGCGCTATATTGATAAAATGAAAATGCTTAAATCACCGTGGCCGGATTCCATATATCCCATACAACTAAAAGAATTAAAAGAAAGCATTGTTGTGCCGCTAACAAAGATTTTTAATGCGTCTATTTCTGATGGGTGCGTCCCAGATAATTTCAAGTTAGCAACTGTAACACCT
Organism: Bathynomus jamesi; assembly: GCA_023014485.1. Classification (NCBI taxonomy): domain Eukaryota; kingdom Metazoa; phylum Arthropoda; class Malacostraca; order Isopoda; family Cirolanidae; genus Bathynomus; species Bathynomus jamesi. Next base: position 39,607 of record JAJOZX010000070.1, read on the forward strand.
ATCTTTAAGAAAGGCGATAAAGGTGCGGCGGGAAATTATAGGCCAATCAGTTTAACGTCTGTTGCAGGTAAACTACTGGAATCAATAATTAGGGATCGTATAGTTGAACACTTAGAATTGCATAACTTCGTTAGAAATACGCAGCACGGTTTTAGGCGAAATAAATCTTGCTTAACTAATCTTTTAAATTTTTTTCAAAGCGTGGTTGAAGTTCACGACAGTCATCTGGCGGTTGATGTAGTGTATTTAGATTTTCAAAAAGCGTTTTACACCGTACCGCACAAAAGACTCACTGAAAAAATTAAGGCTCATGGAATCAGGGGTGTAGTATTAAATTGGATAGAAGAGTGGTTGCGAGGTAGGAAACAGAGGGTGGTCGTTGATGGAGCGGAGTCGTGTTGGGCTAATGTAGCGAGCGGCGTTCCTCAGGGTTCTGTATTGGGCCCCTTGCTTTTTCTTATAGGTATGTTAACGATTTGAATGTTGGCCTAGTCAGTACAGTTTCAAAGTTTGCAGATGACACGAAGTTGGGTGATAGGGCGATTAAAGGCGAAGATAGAGGTAAAATCCAGAAAGATCTGAATAAAATCTTTGATTGGGCAGTCACATGGCAAATGAGATTTAACGTCTATAAGTGCAAAATTTTACCTATAGGTTCGCGTAACGGTAATTTTGCGTACAGAATGTCAAGGAAGGAGTTAGCAAGCGTAGAGCAGGAAAAAGATTTAGGAGTTATAGTCACTGGTGATTTAAAAGTGACGAAACAAAGTACAGCAGCAGTCAATAAAGCGAACAAAGTGCTTGGTTTTATTGCTCAGAATTTTGAGTACAAATCGCGCGTTATTATTCTTCCTCTTTATAAATCATTAGTTAGACCCCATTTGAAGTACGCGATCCAATTTTGGAATCCGCAAAGGCGAAAAGAGATAGACAAAATCGAAAGAGTTCAAAGACGAGCAACTAAGATGATTCCGTCGCTTAGGTCAAATTCGTACGAGGATAGGCTTAAGGAGTTAAAATTGACTACACTCGAGACTAGGAGGCTAAGGAGTGATCTAATCCAGGTTTTAAAAATTATGAATGGGTTCGATAACGTAGATATATTTTTTTCGAAATATCACAATATAATAGGACTAGAAATAACGGGTGTAAGTTGACAAGTAGAAGGTTCGAGACAGCAGTTGCCAAAAACGTTTTTACGCATAAAATACATAGTAAATAGCTGGAATAGTATGCCGGTAAAAGTAATTAGTAGCACGTCTATAAACATGTTTAAAAATCGATTAGACACATATGTTGATGGATTGGGTATAGTTTAAGGTAGTAAAATTAAGGCTTTGTGGTTCGGAACCTACGTAAAATTATAGGTCGTCTCCGCCACCACGGAGGATATGCACAATACACAATTACGAACACAGTTAGGTAGACCAGCCATGAGTGGATCCTAGGGTCTTTGTTGGTCTGAAACATTGTAACATTATATGCCCTTCATTTCCAGTGATGTTTGTTTAAAAGGTGTAAGTGAAACAGCTACAGCGTTCTGATTATTTAATATATATTGAAATACAAAATATATACAGTATATATATACATTAGGTTCAAAAACAGTGATAATAAGAATTATATATATTTACAGAAAAAATATCACAACAGTATAGGAGAATTGCATTAGACGCAAACACAGGAATAAATCGTGCTATTTAACATATGTATGTATGTATACGTATCAAAAATAATATAGATAGTACGGAAGAATTCTATATACAACAACATACACAGCTTAATATATATATATATATATATATATTATATATAAGTTATTTAATATATATATGTTTTATATATATATTGTATATACACAAACACACACACATCTTTGGTTAGCTTCCGCCCGAATTGTTCATTCTGACGAAGGTCAAGCTTTTCACTCCACCTTACAGTAGACCTACAATTTAACGTGGAATCCGAACCCCGCCCCATCAGCAGCCCAGCGTCTAGGCCACCTAGGGTACCCATTTATCGACCAACCACTTTCTTTTTTTTTATTGTGTGGAAGGATGAACAGCTGGGTTTTTCTGCGCGCCGCTGCCATCACCGGGTCTCAATCCCGGGGCCGATGGATTCGTAGTCAGTGACGCTAACCACTATACCACCGAGGCGCCTTATATATACACACACACACACACACACACATATATATATATATATATGCATATAACTGCAATGACCGCGCAGTATATAAATGAATAGAACGACATAAGTGTTAAGGAACGTTTCTGCACACGAGGAGGAGAGATAACGAATAATGAAAAATGAGGCGAACCGCCCAGGAATCGAACCCAGGGCCTTCCAATTGCCGGTCGGACGCTCTACCATTATGCTACGGACCTCACTCAATCACAAATCGAAATTCTCCCACATAGGGCAGAAACCAATGCCCTGAGAGGGCACCCTCGCAAATCGTGAATATGCGCATATAACTGCAATGACCGCGCAGTATATAAATGAATAGAAACGACATAAGTGTTAAGGAACGTTTCTGCACACGAGGAGGAGAGATAACGAATAATGAAAAATGAGGCGAACCGCCCAGGAATCGAACCCAGGGCCTTCCAATTGCCGGTCGGACGCTCTACCATTATGCTACGGACCTCACTCAATCACAAATCGAAATTCTCCCACATAGGGCAGAAACCAATGCCCTGAGAGGGCACCCTCGCAAATCGTGAATATGCGCATATAACTGCAATGACCGCGCAGTATATAAATGAATAGAAACGACATAAGTGTTAAGGAACGTTTCTGCACACGAGGAGGAGAGATAACGAATAATGAAAAATGAGGCGAACCGCCCAGGAATCGAACCCAGGGCCTTCCAATTGCCGGTCGGACGCTCTACCATTATGCTACGGACCTCACTCAATCACAAATCGAAATTCTCCCACATAGGGCAGAAACCAATGCCCTATGTGGGAGAATTTCGATTTGTGATTGAGTGAGGTCCGTAGCATAATGGTAGAGCGTCCGACCGGCAATTGGAAGGCCCTGGGTTCGATTCCTGGGCGGTTCGCCTCATTTTTCATTATTCGTTATCTCTCCTCCTCGTGTGCAGAAACGTTCCTTAACACTTATGTCGTTTCTATTCATTTATATACTGCGCGGTCATTGCAGTTATATGCGCATATTCACGATTTGCGAGGGTGCCCTCTCAGGGCATTGGTTTCTGCCCTATGTGGGAGAATTTCGATTTGTGATTGAGTGAGGTCCGTAGCATAATGGTAGAGCGTCCGACCGGCAATTGGAAGGCCCTGGGTTCGATTCCTGGGCGGTTCGCCTCATTTTTCATTATTCGTTATCTCTCCTCCTCGTGTGCAGAAACGTTCCTTAACACTTATGTCGTTTCTATTCATTTATATACTGCGCGGTCATTGCAGTTATATGCGCATATTCACGATTTGCGAGGGTGCCCTCTCAGGGCATTGGTTTCTGCCCTATGTGGGAGAATTTCGATTTGTGATTGAGTGAGGTCCGTAGCATAATGGTAGAGCGTCCGACCGGCAATTGGAAGGCCCTGGGTTCGATTCCTGGGCGGTTCGCCTCATTTTTCATTATTCGTTATCTCTCCTCCTCGTGTGCAGAAACGTTCCTTAACACTTATGTCGTTTCTATTCATTTATATACTGCGCGGTCATTGCAGTTATATGCGCATATTCACGATTTGCGAGGGTGCCCTCTCAGGGCATTGGTTTCTGCCCTATGTGGGAGAATTTCGATTTGTGATTGAGTGAGGTCCGTAGCATAATGGTAGAGCGTCCGACCGGCAATTGGAAGGCCCTGGGTTCGATTCCTGGGCGGTTCGCCTCATTTTTCATTATTCGTTATCTCTCCTCCTCGTGTGCAGAAACGTTCCTTAACACTTATGTCGTTTCTATTCATTTATATACTGCGCGGTCATTGCAGTTATATGCGCATATTCACGATTTGCGAGGGTGCCCTCTCAGGGCATTGGTTTCTGCCCTATGTGGGAGAATTTCGATTTGTGATTGAGTGAGGTCCGTAGCATAATGGTAGAGCGTCCGACCGGCAATTGGAAGGCCCTGGGTTCGATTCCTGGCGGTTCGCCTCATTTTTTCATTATTCGTTATCTCTCCTCCTCGTGTGCAGAAACGTTCCTTAACACTTATGTCGTTTCTATTCATATATATATATATATATATGCATCAAAACCAAAAATAATGCAGTTAGTACAGGAGATTTCTATATAAACATAAACAACATACACGTTTAATATATATATATATATATATATATATATTAGGGTGGCCCCTAGTTGTATGTGATTTTCTGAAATGAAATATTTTTCATCTCCCAACCTCCAAAGTTGTTCTAATCCATGTAAAAATGCTCTGTGTAAAATTTCAGCTCAATCAGACAATACTAAGATGTCCCCCAAAGACCCTAAAGTTTCAGATTTAAACAATATTGATATTTTTTCATATAAAACCGTTTTTATCTTCTTTACAGTGTTTTATTCGAAAGAAATATAGAATATGATCGAAAGAGAATTCAATTTACAATAAATTTAGTTATAACCATTATTTACTTAAAACCAAAATTGGACGAGATATTCACGGAAATTGAAAAGTATCATAAGTGCGTAAAAAAGCCGCTTCTGGAAGGTTCTGCGCCTGCGGCCTATATAAGCGGCGTCCCTCAACACCGCTCAGTCATTTCGGTTCGAGTCTTGAGAGGTAGTTTTGATGCAGTAATGGGTGCAAGTTCTGGACCAGATGTGATTTTGTTTAAAAGATTTAGGGAAACGTGGTCGGCCATAGACAATAAAAAATACCGTAGTGGGATAGAAGATGTCACCGAAGATGTCCGTGTCAGTATGCTGGAATTTCTACAAGAACAGTTACGCCAGAAACAGCATAGAGATGATTATCGCGAATTATTAGAATTGGCCGTGATCTTCCTCGGCGGTGCCCCCCGACGAGGAGTCTCATTTCGTATTCCTGGAGCTGTGAGCCATGCTCGGTGGATGGCAAAGGCTATTTATGCCTTTAAAATATATTTATTCCAAGATCAATTTAAACTGACCAAAAAAGAGAACGATTCAATCAGAAGAATATGCATTTTCCTTATCCGACTCTATTTACGAGCTTGGTTCCTAGCACCATTGGCTGTGAAAGCTCCGTATCTCGATTACAATTTTTTACTGAAATTAATCGAATATAAGGAAGTAGATCCAGAAATTAGTAGTGCTGCCGCGAAAAATTCGCCAACCATTTATGGTATCTGTCAACAGAAACTGCGGCATTCGCATTCTTTGATGATGAAGTCCCACTAGACATTAAGCAAAAAATGGCTACTATAATGATGACTACAGAAGACAGCGATGTGGAAAACCGAATAAAACGATACATTGTTAACAGTGAAGATCTCAACCGTTTAAAAGAAAAAGAATTCTCGGACTTCATTTCAACTGAATCGAAGACATGTTTCTCAAGATTTTCAATAAATACAAATTTTCTTAAAAACTGCCCATCTACATGGAAAGATGATGCCAACTTCCAACGTGGGTTGGAGATATTGAAAAGCATTGTAGTGGTTAACGACGTAGCTGAGAGAGGAGTGAAACTAATACAAGAATATCAGAACATTCTAACCAAGGACGAAAAAGTAAAGCAATACATTGTGCAGATTGTCGGTGAACACAGAAAAAAGTACCCAGATGCTACCAAAACTGGCCTAATGAAGCAGTGAAATCTGGTAACTTATTACATCGTTGTCAACTTGTCAGTATGTTATTATTGCCATTTTAAAATAATGGTATTAATGGTATTAATTATAAATAATGGTATGAACAAAATTTGTTGTAAATAAAATTCACTTTCGATTATGCTTTGTGATTATTTTCCCAAACAAAGTTTGCAAATGAATTATAAAGGTTTTATATTAGAAATACCAATTATCGGTGAATTTTGAAACTTTAGGGCCTTTGGGGGCCACCTTAATATAGCCCAGTTGAGCTGAAATTTTGCACAGAGCACTTTTTTATATATTGGAAGAAGATTAGGGGTTGGAGCAAGTAATTTCAAAAGTTGAAAAATAGGGGCCACCCTAATATATATATATATATATATATATATATTTGTTCGTTCTTCCTCCTCATCTTGCGCGGAATGTTCTCCTATACAAGCGTCGTTCTTTACGTTAATTATACTGCGTGCTCTTTGCAGTTGAAATATATATATATATATATTATATATATATATATATATATATATATATATATATATATATATATATGAGCACCTTTTTGTGTTTCCTTTCCTACGTGGTTTTATTCATCATATATATATATATATATATATATATATACCGTCAAAAATGGAAATACATGCTTTAAGTTCTACGATGCTTAAATAAAATAGTAAACTCGTACGTGATCGAGTCAACACTTACATCCACATTTCTCTTTACTACAAAATAAATGCGATTTAACATTATTTCACCACTCAAGTATGCGGGTGTCTATTAGGGTGTTTCACATTTCAACTTTTTTTAAAAACTCATGGAGCATACTTCTTATATTGTGAGAAATACTTCAGTGATAAAAAATATAGCAAAAACAATTAGATTGGCAATTATTTCGGGTCCCTGCATCCCCCCTCAAAGACGGACCCTCCTTTTGTACTGCAACTCCCCTACTTTTCATCATGAGAATGCTTGTAACTCCCACATTTCTAATCCGATCTTTATAAATTTGGTATCAAATTGTAGAGGAGATCAATATGCATCTAAACCATACTTAATAATGTGATTTAGTGAATGTTTGGGTAGTTTTATTCAAGTAATTCTATTTTTAGTTATATTTATTCAAGTGTAGCGAGTGCACTACCAGTTGATTCTCTATGCTTGTCTGCTAGTAGCCATTAATACTTGTGTAGTGCCATCTATTGAAGTATGCAGTAACTAAGATTTTGATGAATGTAGCTGTCGTTCGTTGGTTGGTGTTTGTGAATATGTGTGGTGCTCGTTTCAAGTTTTGATTCATCAGAGCAGACAAACATACGTAATCAACTGGTAGTGCACTCGCTACACAAGTAATTCTTTTTTCATTTTCTGCTACCTTTTCTTTTGTCCTTTGCTGTGTGCAACTGAATTCACAGACAGCTAATGTTTTGATATTTTTTTCAGACTTTGTTCAGTTTATGAAACTAAAAAATAGTGTAATATGTCTAAGCATAGGCCTGTTCTAAGAAAAGATCTAAGTTCATATGACTCTATATTGGGCATGTTAAAAGATGATATTATTGTTTCGGAGGGGTGTATGCTCCCAACAAATGGAGATGTTATTAGGCACTTTTAGTTTTTGAGAAGAGCACAAATGAATACTGCTAACGTATCAAAGGAAGAAAACATTTTGGCAGTTTTGAAGAAAGTAAAGACTGTATGGGACATGGCTACAATTCCTGGCAAAGACCTTGTCAAGCATAGCACTCCAAGAAAGATGTTGCTTGATCTCATAAAACAGCATGAATCTCTCTTGAAGAATAAAGGAAGAAAGAACTTTGAGTTACAGAAAGAGGCCCTTTTGGATTGCATGGATAAGCTTTTTTACATAGCAAGCCAAGATGCAGTAGAAATAATTCAGAAGGACAGAATGAGGTCAACGACAAATAAAGTGGCAGATATAAGGTTTTTGGAAGATCAAAGAGGTCCTCGAAAGTATTGTCTAAGCTCAAAAGATAAAATCTATACTGCTAAGTTTGTGAGGAAAACAGAGAATGCAATCCGGAAAAATAAGGGCAGATAAAGAATTGGAGAGACAATCTTTGAAAGAAAAAGAAACATCTATGGTCAACACATCAGAAAGTCCCAGTACTGAATCAACCGACGTTGACGAATTTATCGCAAAAGCTGGACCTTCGGGAATAGTTAACATATTCAAATCAGAAGTGGTGTCTAACACAGCTGATCGCTTGAAACTAACGCATGGACAGCGAACCGTTTTTCCTTCTGTGGTGGCAGTGAATGCGGAAAAAGTATAGATCAGATGGCAGTATCACGAACCACATCCCTCAGAGCTGCAAGAAAGTCAAGAAAATAATATTTGAGGCCATCAAAGCTGATTTTCTTCCATCTGTATATTGTTTAATCCATTGGGACAGCAAACTCTTTCCAAATGTCTCAGGTGGAAAGCATGATAGACTAACGACTCTGATATCAGGTGATAATTCGGAAAAGTTATTATCTGCGCCAAAAACAGCTGACTCTACTGGCTTAACTCAAGCATCTGCCATTTTTAACTCCATTAAAGACTGGAAATTGGAGAAAAACATCTATGGGATGGGATTTGATACAACCGTCTCAAATTCTGGGTGGATAAGGGGCTCCTGCAAGATGTTAGAAGATCTTCTGGGCAAAAAGTTACTCTGGCTAGCCTGCCACCAATATGGCTGAAAGATTTTCGTTCGCAGTCTTTACCAAAATATTTGGGAAGACCATTTCTCCGGAAAATGAAAACTTTAAGAACTTCAAAGAAAATATGTGGGATAAGATTAATACCAATCTCCCATATAAGAAACTCGTAATCAAAGAACGATATCTTCGTGAATTGAAAGATATTTCAATAAATTTTATGAAAGATATCCTCAAAGATGATAAAACTTTTTCTAGAGATGATTAAAGAGAGGTTGCAGAAACCACTCTGATGCTCCTTAGTGAAGTTCCGCAGCGGGGTGTTCATTGGATTCGACCTGGAGCATTTCATCATGCCCGCTGGATGTCAGCTATCATATACACCAATAAAATGTACGCATTTTCGGATCAAGTCGGGTTCGAAGACTCAATGAATGAAAAGCTTCGTAGAATATGCTTATTTACGACCCTTGTTTACAGCAAATACTGGCTCTCTTGCACAAGTGCGGCAAATACACTTGTTAACTACCTTACATTTTATAATGAGCTAGTCAGGTACAAGCAGATCGACATTCATACTGCTGAAGCATCTTTGAAAGTATTAAATGGACATTATTGGTACTTGACGGAGGAACTGTCTGTCCTTGCTCTATTCGGCTCTTTATCACATCTTGAAAAAAGCAAGCTGGCCAAAGAACTTCTACGTTACGACTCACCAGAAAAATTTAACAAAGGGCAGCCAGTCTTTCCCCATCTGAAACAAGGCACTAGAATTCAGCATCTTATTGGGCCAAAATCTTGGTATATTTTCAAGGAGTTGATTTCACCTGGAGAATGGCTAAAAGACGTCTCCATGTCATGGGAGAGTGACGGCGACTATTAAAGAATGAAGAAAATCTTAACTTCAGCGAGAGTAGTTAATGATACAGCCGAAAGAGGCGTCAAACTTGTAGAAGACTATTTTGGAAACTGCAAAGAAGGGGATGAATTTCAGGAACTGCTACAAGTTGTTGAAAGAAACAGAAATGTGCTACCAGAATTCAAGAAAGAAACTTTGAGTAAATTGATCTGTAGTAAAAGATAAAATTAAGGATAAAATTAATGTAGTGTGGTGTTTTTTTATTTTTACTTTTCACATGTAACCTTTTTGTTTCATAAAACATTTTGCCAAAAAAAAAAAACCGATGGGGCTTTGGTGGTGCAGCTGAAACCTACTATGTCTATACGTGTTGCTCTTGTTCTCGGGCCAGGTGTTATCCAAACTACCGTACAGGATCGAATTTTTCCATGCTGCATCAGCAAGGTTGTTCCCACTTTGAATTGATTAGTTGAGGGAATGAATGTTATTGCTTCCACTTAACTTATCGGTTCAAAGCCCATCGCCGCAGAGCTGATCTGGGATGATGCTCTATGGGTTGCGGTCACACCCAAATTGACTTATTACATTTATTTGCAGCGGTTAAAGGATGCCAGTTAATTTACCTGCGATAAAATCAAAGTTTTATGAAAAAAATCATGTAAGGAAATCAGGATAAAAATAAAACTGCTTGAATGGAACTGCCCAAACATTCACTAAACCACATTATTAAGTATTGCTTAGATGCGTATTGATCTCTTCTACAATTTGATACCAAATTTATAAAAATCGGATTAGAAACGTGGGAGTTACAAGCATTTTCATGATGAAAAGTAGGGGATTTGCAGTACAAAAGGAGGGTCCGTCTTTGAGAGGGGGTGCGGGGACCCGAAATAATTGCCAATCTAATTTGTTTCGCAATATTTATGATCAATGCAGTATTTCCCACGATATAAGAACTATGCTTCATAAGTTTTAAAAAAATATTGAAATGTGAATCACCCTAGACTGTCTATATTCAATATAAAGGCCTTTCAACTCGTTTAACACTATTTTTGTACCCACTTTACAATTGGGGTACAAACTATCACCCTCTTTAAACGCGGATAGAATACAGTCAAAAGCGCGCTCAAAGATGACATCGTTTGCTACAACATCACCATTAAATTCAAGTTTATAAACACTCCTTTCCAAACATGCATTTATTCTTTCAACGCTGACCTTTTCAACTGTAAATTCTTCTTCACAATTCATATTGGCAATTGAAGTACGTTTCTAAATCGTGCCGACAACTGTCTTATATAAAGAAATAATTCTTCAGGGTGAAGAGTAAAGGTGAGTTCAGCCCTATACCGTTCTAGTCCTTTGTACCAAAGTTCATGATATTTAGAGGAGTCTGCACCTTCTAAATACGCAGCCAGTTACAATCCATTCTCACCTTGTTCGGCCCTACACTTGGTAAAATCATCGAGCAGGACGGTGTACGCGTATTCAAGTACCGTGTCAAAATAACGCATATCAGCAGCACGTACGTCTAATATAGGTTTCAGTTTACGGAAGCCGACGACATCACACATTCTGTCGAGAATGAAACGGCTTCGTATGGGGATAAGGGTGTTATTGGCAGCAGCATTCTTCCACATCAAACGTATATCAACGCAGGGTTGTTTTATATCACGATTTACGGATAGCGTACAAATAATGGCGAATGAATGTGAATCGCTAATCTGCTCTCCTTTTGAGCCTACACCACGAAGATTCTATTCATCTTTTCAACACTTAAATAAATAGCATTGCGTCTACCGGAGGTTGAATGTCTACATTTCGTTTCAAGTACATAATTAACAGCACCGGTATTACGCCTGAATACGCGCACAGACTTCAACACGGACATGTCGTATACTGCACTGAGGAAGCTGTTCAACGGAGCTCCATCTTTTAATAGTTTTCTATTGTGAGGTGAGTACGTCAAGTCGGGTCAAGCTCTGAGGCGACTATGAGCAGCCGGCGCATTCTTTTTGGACTCGGAATGGCCGAGCGGGTGGATGGGATGAATGGAGGTGTGGGGTGGGTATGAGTCACACGGGGTTGCGTCATGAACGATTCCAGGCGTTAGTGATTCGTGCACGAGATTGTTCCAACATGAAATATTCGCTGCGCGGATCATCCGAATATTTGTACCCCATTATACTGGGTAGGTATTTCGAAAATTTTTCCATCTGCGATACATGAAGTAATATTGGTTATAATGATTTATCACATCCACTCCCCAGAATGCATACCATATATCTACGTTCAGGGGTATTCACCATTGTACTTTCTCGAACTATGCACATTTTATTAACACTCAGGCGATCTATTTGAGAGAAACATGTGTCCGTACTTGTCCTTTTGCTGGACAAACTATACTCGTCCCTGAGCTCTACTGAAAACTCGCACAAGCCTTTAGCTACAACTTCACTGCGCACCTCGTCATAATATACATGGATGTAGTGGTAGAAATATTTTAAACTGTCCATAATCACGAGATTTACATTCACAGCCCCAGTGTACGCATACTTGGTGTGATGTAACATGGCGTAATATCTCCTGTCAACCAATCATTAACAAGGTTCACAACCCAGATCCTTTGCTTCTCTTCTGCAATAGTGGGTTCTTTCACTTCACGATATATGAGCGCTCTAGTGCAGTTTAATCCTGCAGTATAATCTGCAGTATAATCCGCGAAACCCCGCAATGCTCTCGCCGGAATAACCATAGAGTATTTAGACTTCGTGCTCCTCATGCTTCGCACGAATTAATGTGGTCTGAAAGGAATCAAAGGAGGGATGACTAGAAATTCTTTGGGTTTCACCACATCTGTAGACTTTAGTGAGTACCACTTCAGGAATGTAGAGCATACAATACATCATTGGAAGCCATCGTTGTTTTCTTCTACGCGAGAATTCTTTAACAGTTAAAAAGACACGTCTGAGAACCAGGGCATGCTGAGGTCAGCTGAGTACGCAGGAAAGAGATATGTCCCGATTAGCAGCATGAGTTACGTGGCTCTTTTTATTGGGCTGCAACATGCAGTGGGTGGCGCTTAGAGTTTTTCATGTACTCACACACACACACACACACACAAACACACACACACACACACACAAAAGAAGTTGAAAATGAAACCCCAGCTGAAACAAATACATGTAGTAAATAAAAATAAATAAACTGTAAAATTTCGTCAACAAGTAAATATACGCTAACATGATAGCAATATTCACGCATCGTGGTATCCAAAGGAAACAGTATCGTAGGCGCCAGGCACCTGGTAGCGTTTCCTATATGTGTTACGATACACTTTCGTTCCCCTAAGTTCCTTCACCCCCAGCTTCTGTGCCCGAAAATTGTGAGTCCCAACAGTCAGTTGGGGTGGTTGGTCACCCTCATCTTCTAAGCTCACTAGCTCTTTCAGCGAATCAAAGTTGACGATCCGCCGGTTCGCCTAGTTAAGCGTGATGCCTTTCGCCTTCACGATATATCTCATTTCCTCCCCCACCCTCACCCGTACCCCATAAGCTTTTGGGCCTGTTGAGACAAAAGAATCAGCGTAAGTGTTATCTCCATACTCATCCTTGATCTCATCAGTCAACTCGCAGAGGAATTCCCCAACATGTGGCATTAGGCCTGTTCAAAAATCAACTTTTTCTTATTTTCATAGGTTTCTGTACATTTTCCCATGCTTTTTTACCTGAAAAAGCCGAAAATCACAACTATTTTGACTTAGGATGTTTGGAAGCATTGCCGCATGGAGATTTAAATTTTCTGCCTTGAAATCGGCCAAAGCGCCAATTCCGGGGTCCCTTGAATTATGTTTTGCACTTTAACTTTTGATCTAAACAAGATAGAGCAACAAATTAGGTATCAAATGAAAGAGCATAAAATTAATAATAATAATAATAATAATAATATAATAATAATAATATAAATAATAATAATAATAATAATAATAAATTATCTATCATTTTTCAGGAAACAACAGAAACTCAATCAGAATCTAGAAAACCATCTACAAGTTACAACTTCACAATGGCATTAAGCAAGGAGCTGAGGGAGCTCCGTGGCGCACAGTTGATATCTCAGAACCTCCACGTACTGTCCACAGGCAGGTGTCAACTGGGCCATCTACCAGATCTCTCACTGAAACTTTCCTGGTTGGATACCCTTCAGCTTTTATCAGTGGTTCCCAGCTTCCCACCAACAGACAGGCGTTCCAGTATTTCCTTAATCTTCAGAATTTACCGGAAAATGCAGGGAGGCCCATGGTTCAAGACCTTGCATATGAAACAGTTGAATCTATCATCCCATTCTGGCAGATGGCTAGGATCAAGACAATGACCAAGTACAACGCAATGAAGCTCTTCATGAAACTACATGAGAAACATCGTGCTCTGGTGAAAAGCAAAGGAAGAGCAAGTAACCCTGGAGGAAAAAGAGGAGCATTTGTGCTGGAATTAGACAGCCTGTTCGATATAGGAGCTCCAGATGCAATCCAGGAAATACAGAACAACAGACTGTTATCCAGAGAGAAGAAAGATGAGGATATCAGGTTCTACGAAGACCAAAAGACTGAGAGGAAAGGTCATATGTCTGGTCATGACAAGATTTTTGAGACAAGATCCCTGCAGCAAGCAGCGAGGAATGAAAGACTGCAGCATAGACAAGAACAAGGTAAAACTAATTACTTTGAACGTCACAAAAAGTTTTAAGTTTTACTCCATTGCGATATTTAGCATGTACTTAACAATTACTGTCTTAACATGTTGTACTATTTTACAGCTGCAGCAGAACAAGAGGCAGTTGTTCATGTGGATGACATTACCTGGGGTGACTCAACTGACAACGACGCTAACACAGAGGACATGGATTACCATCAGCCTCGTCCTGGATGTTCTCACCATCAAGACACTGTGACTAGTGTGACTTTGACGTTTCCAAGGAAGGTCATGGAATGTGATGTCATCTGCAATACAGCTGATCGTCTTGGTTTATCAGACAATCAAGTTACTGCCATGGTTTCTGCCACCTTGAAAGCTGGAGGGGCTGATCTGGATAACTTCGTCATCTCAACCTCAACAACACGTCGCAACAGAATGCTGTCCAGGTATAATATCAGCCAGAGTCACATGTCCAAGTTTTGTGAAAACCCCCACAGTACGCTGCCTTACACTGGGATGGAAAGTTGCTCAAAGATGTCTTGGGCAGTGAACCTGGAAGTACCTCAGAGACTTTAGCTGTGCTAGTGTCTGGTCCACCTTCATACACTGAAGGAAAGTTATTGGGAGTACCTGTCATCGACAATTCTTCTGGCACAGCTCAGGCTGAGGCTTCAATGGATTTACTGGAGACATGGGAACTTACGGATAATGTTACTGCCCTTGTTTTTGACACTACATCCAGTAACAGTGGAGTTCACAGAGGAGCTGCCAAACTGCTAGAGAAAATGCTGAACAAAAAGGTGTTTTATCTGGCCTGTCGACATCACATCCTGGAAATCCTAGTAGGAGCAGTTTGGGAGAAGCTGTTTGGGAAGGTGAAGGGGCCAGATAATCCCTGGTTTGAGCATCTGAAGGATGTTTGGACGGACTTGTCCAAGGAAAACCCAAAGATGCTGGCTATCAACAGCAAATGGCTGAAGGAAAAGAAGAAGAACAGTGAAGAAATACTCCAAGACATTCTAACAGCAGAAAGGCTTCCAAGAGCCGACTACAGGGAAATGGCTGAACTGACAGTCATTGTTCTTGGAGGAACGCCTCCTCGAGGTATTCACTGGAGTCGACCAGGCGCCATTCATCAGGCCAGATGGATGGCCAGAAACCTGTACTCCATGAAAATGCTGATGTTTGCAGATCAACTTGAGTACGACGAAGACACTGTATCAAAGCTGGAAAGACTCAACACCTTCCTTGCGCTGTTCTACACTCCTGTATGGATGATGTCAATGTCTGCTGCAGATGCTCCCGTGAATGATCTAAGTCTAATCCAGGACATGTTGAAGTACAAGAAAACTGACCCAGAGCTTGCTGATGCAGTACTTAATAAGATGGAAAACCACAAATGGTACCTGACGCAGGAAGTCGTGCCATTTGCCCTGTTCAGCAGTAGATTGAGTGACACATTGAAGCACGACATTGCTGCCCAGTTACATGCCACTGAGAAGCCAGACAGCTTCAGAACAGGAAAGCCTCTATTCCAGAGAGTCACAGCTAAGACCACCCTGGTTGATCTCATTGGCCCAGAATCACATTTCCTGCTGGACACACTGAACATTGGATCCGAGTGGCTTCTGGAACCTGTCACGTCTTGGCCACAGAATGAGGACTACAGAAAAGCGTTGGACTATGTTAAGAATCTGAAAGCGGTGAATGACATTGCTGAACGTGGTGTCAAGATGATGAGCGACTTTGCAAATGTCATAACAACAGATGCCAAGCAAAGGGACTATCTCCTTCAAGCTGTGGAGTTCAACAGACGCCGCTTTGACAGCTTCAAGAAACAAACTCTCAACAACTGACTGTGTAAATGTCATTATGAAATTAATCATCATGTAATGCTTTCACTTCTTGATCGATTAGACTTGTGACAAAATGTTAATCTCAAATTTGTGTCATGAATAAGGCGCCTTGTCTGCCTTGAGTGTGAGAAAACGAATTTTGTGATATTTCTGAAATCTTTGTATGTACCAATGTGCCATTTCTTGTTCCAAGACTATCATAATTGTATAAGTTAGAAAGAGGATTAAAAACACTTTAATTTGGTGCCTATTTTGTTGCTCTATCTTGTTTAGATAAAAAGTTATAGTGCAAAACATGATTCAAGGGACCCCGGAACTGGTGCTTTTGGCCGATTTCAAGGCAGAAAACTTAAAGCTCCATGCGGCAATGCTTCCCAACAACCTAGGTCAAAATGGTTGTGATTTTCGGCCTTTTCAGGTCAAAAAGCATGGGAAAAAGTACAGAAACCTATGAAAATAAGAAAAAGTTGATTTTTGAACAGGGCTAATGTGGCATGTATTCACCTTACCTCTCTATGAATATCACACTATCTGTATTTACGTACAGAACCCTCCGTCCAAGAGAATTCAGTAGACTCCAAAGTTTGATGCGGGCGTAGGTTGTTGTGAAACTGGGCACAGGTATGTTTGTAACACGTGATGTACCTGTAGCCAATTCGGTTCTGTTGTACTTTATTATGTACTTATTACCCACATTCACGATCTCCGTGACCTTTTTATCGGGAGCGTTGGCGTAATCCCACACCTCGTTATAACTTTTGGCTAGGTGGACGTTCCCCTTGTCTGTATTCTGAGCAATTTCCCCCAAAGACTATTTAGACACGACTTTGCACTAAAGCGCTTGCCAGGGTTCTTCGCAATTTGATCCCGTTCAAGTTGTATCCCTTCCCGATCACGGTAGCGTTGAATATACGCCGATTTTTCATTTTCGGTCTCGACTCCTCGCGGGTACCCTGATGCTTCTACCTTATCCTTCAAAAATGTTTATATATGGTGTGAAAAGGATGGGGACCTTCTGAAACCTCCACACGTCATATATCTTCAATATTCTGCAACCGTTATGAACAGCTAGGGACAGCTCAGGACTTGTATATACGCCAGCTTCCTCTGGTTGGTTGTGTGATTACATGCCCCATTGTTCTCCCCTGCGCACTTCACGCACAGGGGGAAACATGAGCTTGTCATCTATAACGACTGGTAACATTGGCATCCATAAATCGCGAGGGGGGAGCACATCTACGAAAGAAAGGCCGAAATAGTTCTCGTTCAAATTAGCTGAGAACTCTTCGATGGCAGGCATGGCCGGGCCCACCAGTTTTTCAGGTATTTCTACGGGGTACGGATTGTTCTTCATCACGTAGGGGTATAAAGAACAGAAGTCGTAGTAATGGAGTTTCACGCGCTCTGTAGGTGGAAAGTATAGTTTGAATGGGTTTGTGCGCCCGCCAAACAAACTGTCGTCGCATTTCAGAGGATCCAGCACCATTGAACGCTTGATGGTGTTTTTTCTTCGCCGTACTCTCCATCAGTTTCCATTCGCGCATCATATTCGTGCTCCCACAATACCTTGTGAGTGAACTGGGAGCTTATAAGTTGGTCGCGGGTGCGGGTCCCTGCGAGACTGTCGGCAGGAGATCTCCCATGAATATCTCCTATGATACCACACTCTGGACGTTGGCATCCATGCCACGAGCACCCGTTAAAGGACTATGCAGTCTTCTCACCAGTGGCACGGTCTTCGCTTAGACCATCCACCCAAAAAACACGACCGTTGACCTTAATGGCCACTTCTCCCGTGTTGCGGGCATGTTTTATGTATACACCGGTCTATTGCTGCAGATGTATGAGCCAGTAAATAGCCTTATGCCAATAAGGTTGCGGCTTGTAGCGGGTCGCAGTTGAAACGACTATATACATCCTTGTAAATGCCTGGAAACATATTCTAAGTACGCGAACGTCATTCACACAATAACGCTCACATTCACCCGCTATATTGTAAGGATTATCTTCATTAAAACTGTTGTAGTGCCTCTTAAGATCTTCCCGCTCATTATCACTCATGTTGTCATAGCTAAAGTAATGTTTGGGGGGTGGCAGTCCTACTTAATTTAATGTTTTGCGAGTGAGGAAAGTGTAAGGGAAATCCCCTTTTGAAACTTCGGCGGCTACGCCGATCACCTTGGGTAGCCTGGCTAATTTACAAGGTGTGAATAACAAAATGCCTTTAAACTGAACATTACCTCTCATTTGCTTCTGTATAAGCTTGTTTCCTCTTTTCAGGGGAACGCCTGTAAATATCTCCGATGATTCGTGTTCAAGCAGTTCCTTATAAAGGAATTGTATATCAAATTTACATCACGTTAAATATCAAATTATGCGCCGTTATGGGCAAGAATATACAGTCATCTTTTTTAATTTGTCCGCTAATTTGACAATATATGACACAGAGTTTCACGGGGTTGTCGTGTGCGTTGTTTTAAAAACGTTTGTTCGTTTACCACATTTATGACATTCATCACACTCGACGTTTATGCAATCGTCGCAGATAGTCTGGCTTACAAGTAGATGTGGGATAACCTATTTGGTTTCAGCATCCGTGTATATCTCTATATCATAGTATACAGTTATACAAGGTTTATTTTTAGATTTGGCGTCTTTCATATAGCATACATGCTTTATACCATCTGCCTTATATGTTTCATGGCATGTAGAACAGTGAATTTCATCACATTTATGCGTGAATTTCCCTAAATTGTCCATCAAGTGAAACATGCTGCATTCGCAGATTCTCATTTTCCTTCACGTACCATTTGATTTATGGAACTCAAAACATTTATTATTGAAAAATGTGCGTCTACACACATTACAGTCCCTCTTCTGAGCTTCAACTACACGACTTTCACATTTGGAGCTTTTACATTGCTGACATACCATGTAGCAATCCTTGCAATGTTTCACTATATCATCCGCAAACTCGAGACATCCCTTACACAAATCATGATGCCTTCCATATTTTCGGTTTTTATCATAACTCGCGTAAAGAGCCCTTATATTGCGGATGGGGAGATACGTTGTCCCTAACAGGCCTAAAGTAAGTAGAGGTTTTGAACGTTCTCTCACACTGCTTTTAAAAACATACACAGTCCTACGACGATCATCCATTCCAAATACAACTACACGAACATTCATTTCCTGCTCTACCCTTCTCAGCTCTTCAGGTCCCATATTAGTCAAACTTGAGCTTACAGTTTGCAGCCAGTTTACGGGCACGTTGCACAACCGTAGCCATCCAAATTTTTTGGCCACCGTATTTAGTACAGTAAACATATGAGCCAAGACTACTGCTATAAAGCCGCAACCACGCTCGGAGTTTATATGCCGTCTGTAAATAGCTTGAGAATTGAAGTTAAGAGTATAAGATGTGGCCTTATTTCCCGCAACAAGGTATACGTGGTCAATATCTATCGTGAAGTTGTCCATGTTGAATGCTATGCTGCTTTGAGAGGCTTGCATTATACGACCCAAAATGTAGTCTAAATCTAAGGCGACCAGACGCCTGTAGGGCATTACTACCCAAAAGTCATCTCTATCTCCGTCATTTGACCCGAACCCGAAGGACAGTCGCGTCCTGGCTTCACGTCCCTCACTGTTCTGAAGGGCAAACTCCAAAATACGTTCAACTACACGTCGCAGTCCGTGTTCAGCATCGTTGCTATACATGGTTCGCGGGTCGACCCTGACTACGTACCGGTTTCTAGTCAGGGATATGGTTGGGGTGACGGTGCGCACCATCTCGAACGCTATGCTACTGTCTACAGAATGATGTGCTGCTGTGGAGGGTACGGATGGTATTGAACAGGAATAATGGGGCACAGTTTTATTTGTAGAAGGAACTACTGTGGGGGCTGTGTTGTAAGACGTAGAGAGCTGGGGCTCTATTAATATGGGTCTAACAACAGACGCACTCCCTGCGCGCTTTCCACCTGATGTGGAAAGCGAATCATCAACTTCGTCATGCACCCGTTTTCTCCTCGAATTGTCGCGTGAGTGTACTACAGGTGTCTCTTGTGGAGGTTCGCTGGCGAGGGTGGAGTCTGTAGCCTAAACAACATCTACACTGTCATCAGTATCATCAGCAATGTCTATGATGGGGACATGTTGCTGGCACAGTACTTCATCCTCGTCATCATTCACGGTTCTGGGGAAGAAGAAGAAAAACAAGACTGTAGAATATAAGGAGCATCACTTAAAATTTTATTATATTTTGTAAATGTTCCACTTAGGAGTGTGATGTGTTAGAGATGGATTCTGTAGAAAAATTCAGGTTCGCGAGCCTCTCCACATGCATTATATCTGGCCCTACAAGATGTTTTAAAGCTGTGTTTATGCTTAAAATCATTAAAGATCAGCGGGAACTGTTTTAAAATTTTGTGCATAAAGTAATATGGTGCTATTCGACATACCAGCCCGTATTCAACGAGTATCAACATGATATTTTGTTCCACAAATGTGTTTATGATGTTAGTTCGTAAAAGGGTAATGAGCACACGGTTATTGTAATTGACGATCTCACGTTAGAAATGAATAAAACGTTTGCCGAGACATTTATAATGTTCTTCCACCATCTTAACATAGGCGTAATCTTCATCAATCAGAATCTATTTTTCAAAAATAGATACGTGCGCGATGTGTCGCTAAATACACAATATCTAGTCTTATTCGCGTAGCGTAGAGATGTGGCACAAATTGAGGTATTAGCCAATCAAATGTTCCCGAATCAGCGTAAGGAGTTTTTAGAAGTTTATAAAGAAGCTACAAGCCAACGTTACGGATATTTGATTTGTGAACTTCACCCGCGAAACACGTTTAGGGTGCTTCTCAGAACGAATATATTCCCAAACGAAGCTGAAACGTGTATACGGCATAATAACAGAGGTTAAAGAAGCACCGTGAACTAATAAAAATCTATCATCGACTGCCACGGGCACTGCAACAGCTGTTTGTTAAAAATATGGACTCGGACTTTTTAAAAAGCATCTGTGAAATCTGTCTTAACATTATAAAATGTAATGTACCAACGAACCCTCTCAGAAGGCTCGCCTACGTCGTTACAAGAACATAATACGCGCACTCACTCGTAAAAGTCAAACTGTAAGGAAGAAAAAGTGAATTATTGTACAAAGAGGGGGCTCATTCCTACCCATCCTTTTTTCAGTTTTGGGCCTTTACTGACTAGTTTAATATAATGAAGAAAGTGTTGTGATTCCACACGAGGTGTATGCTTCACTACAAAGCTCAAAGTGTCCAGATACTGTTCTAGAACCCCGTAAAAGCAGGCTTAAAAGAATTGTTAGACCTGTTAATACAGTGAAATGTCTCCTGATGAGAAAAGAATCTTATACCACGAAGTTCTGCAGAAATTTCTTCATGAGTACGAAAATTATAAGAATCCGATAGAGATCCCCGTAGTTATTAGGCACAGCGCTGATGACGTTGAGCGTGGCGGCATAGGACCTGGGGCCGAGGCTAGAGACGAACAGTCAAAGAACAACGGGGCGACCTCGCAACATATCGAGCATGTATTAAAAAGCAGTCTCCCACATACATTGAGGAACAAAGGCTCAAGTCTATAGTCTATTGAGTGATGGTTCCTTTATACAATGGACCGATACAGGTGAGGTTGTTGTTGAAGTATCAAAGGTACAGGGATCGAACATCATTGACATCGTACACGTCTTGGTAAGAAAGTGGGATTGGCCCTTACTAACAGGATGGGAATATATTAAAAGAAGACTACAGCAAATAAACGTCTCAAAAACATTGATAGGTAATCTGAACAAGTTAAAAGACTTGGGACAGAGCTTGCATATACCACAGCTTAACACGTCTTCGCACCGAGCGGTACATCTCTGAAGAGGAGGAAGAAGAAACCAAACAGCAACGGCCAACACTATCCGCGCGCCTCTAAAATACGCAAATGGCTAACATATTAAGAAAACGTTATTATTACATTTCTAACCCAACCTCCTATGGTGTCGTTAATAGACTGTACAGAGGCGTTTATAGTGAGGAAGTAGGGAAAAAAGATGTTGAGAGGTTTATGCGGGAGTAGGATGCTTATACACTTCATAAACCGGTGAGAAAAAGGTTTAAAACAGCCAAGACAACAGCAGTCTCGGTTGATTCTATTTGGCAGTCGGATTTAACAGACATGCAGAGGTATCCAGTGTATAATGGAGGCTAGCGCTACATCCTATTCATAGTAGATGTATTCTCAAGATATTTAAAGATATTTATGGCTAATTCCCCTGAAAAATAAATCGCCCGAAAGAGTTTCTAAAGCCACCAAAACGTTGATGTTGAAAGGAAAAAGGATTTCTGGCTATTTCTCTACGGACATGGGGAAAGAATTTATAGGCCGACCTTTTCAGAACATGTTGGCAGAGTTTAATATCAGTTATTACACTAGCAATTCTATACATAAGGCATCTTTAGCCGAAAGAGTTCAGCGTACCATAATGGAGCGCATGCATCGTTATTTCACACATAAAAGCACATACAGATATATAGACATTCTGGATTCGCTGGCCTCATCCTATAACCGTTCACACCACCGAGCGATTGGAAAAACACATAACAAAATTTTAGAAAGAGGTACGCACACAGAACGTGAGCTGAGAAAAGATATTCGTAGAGTGCCACCACGCTCTAGGCTTTTCAAAATCAATGATTATGTAAGGCTGTCGCGTTCGGGGAATAAATTCGCGAAGGGACTTGAGCAACGTTGGACACGTGAGATTTTTAAAGTTACGGCTATGAGGCCTAAATACGAGGTGATGCTGTATTACGTTGAAGATTTGAATGGGGAAGAAATTACAGGGAGCTTTTACAGCGAGGAGCTGCAGAAAGTGACATTTAATTTAGGAAAAAAGTTTTTAAAATTGAAAAAATTTTAGAAAGCAAAAGTTCAGGAAAGAGAAAATTGTACATAGTAAAATGGCTAGGGTACCCAGAAAGCTTCAACACCTATATAAAAGCTGATGCAATAATGAAGCTTAAATAGTATACAACATGGCACCTAACCACTTCTACGTCACACTCCCGTCCTCTTCTTCTCTGTCTGTACATCTTAACAACACCCTTGGCCGACTCTGTAACAGAACTGCGTGGACCCATTGAATTGGGCCGTGAATCATTTGAGGTAGGAATATGCAAATTTCAATTGGCTACCAAGTTTTTAAGTACTGACAATAAAGAACCCGTTTTTACAATTCTTAGAAACTGTGATGAGTGTTAAAAGGCCGGAGTAACTCGGGACGATACTAAACTACAGAAGTAACACTAGGACCGGGTAGATATGAAAGAGCCGAGGATGTTATGAGAGACTTAAATGGTAATTTGAAAAGTTCAAATCTTACGGTTGATTTAGTATACGAAATCGTAAACAAAGATACCCTGATACATACTTTCACTCTAAAATCAAAGGCTAACAGAAATATTAAAGACAAAGCACTGTTCAAAATTATAACCTATGGCAGATATTGGTCAGCCTTCCAAAGAGATACTTTTCACGAATCACATGACTTTTGTAGCTTATTGTATCAGCTGAAATTGAAGAAAATGAACGATGGAAACCCTCCCCCGGACATGTGCTATATTTACAACAATATCGTGGAACATCAGATTGTTGGGGATACCAGGCGCGCCTGCTGCATCGCCCACATTCCCAATCATAGAGGAAGGAGCTTAAGCATCACATACGACAAGCCTCATTGTGTCAATGTCTCAACTAACCTACTAACCAGTATCTCAATATATATAACAATGATTGAGGGGAAAAGTTTTCCATTCGGTGACGGGAGCTTAACAGTGAAACTTCACTTCCGTCGTATTGTGATAGAATGACCCAAAGGCCGTTCACAGTCTATCGAGGGGTGAGATACCAGCGCGAAGCGAGATTGGGTCTATTTTTTCAACCATACTACGTACGGCTGTCCCCTTGCTGAAGAGTGGTGCCAGATATCTCGGCAGGAAAGCGTTACAATCAGTTCTTAACACTGTAGAAGACATAATAGCCTGGGCTAAGCCTAAATAAGCTATAAAAAAACATTTAAAGGGTACACGAGCCGAAATCGTCAAAGATACAAAGAAAAATGCGTGGTCGCGGGAAGAAGAAGCACACTGTACGGGGTAAGAAGAAGGAGTTACCAATTCGTGGCGTTAAACGTAAAAAGACATCAAAAAAGAAGTGTTCTAATCTTATGAAACCTATGGTTGACCACTTTTTTAACTGATATAAGCTAAGGACGTTGCCCTCATGAATCATAGACTGATTACTACTTGTCGAGAGAGGTGCCACTATTTCTGACCGTGACCCGACAATTCAGCGCAGGACAATTCAGCGCCGACAATTCAGCGCCGACAATTCAGAGCAAGACAATTCAGCGCAAAGACAATTCAGCGCAAGACAATTCAGCGCAAGACAATTCAGCGCGAAAATACCAACAAAGAAGAAAGAACAAATCCAGAGGGAAGAGAGGCTTGCAACTGTTAGGTTAGGTTAGGTTAGGTTAGGTTTCTAGTTTTTGAAATAAAATCTTAATTTTAACAATTCTAACAAATTTTGTTTTTTTAAATAAAATTTTAATAATTATACTCCTTTGAATTTTATCTCCGATTTGTCACTCCTTCGTTATGTCACTTCTTCGTTACGGTATTTATGTCACTCCTTTGTTATGTCACTCCTTTGAAATGTCACTCCTTCGATACAGACCCAATTTAGCATATATATATAAATATACAAATTTTTCTCTTTTTTATTTATTGCGATTTATTTTTATTATTTTTAACTAAACTTTTAACTGTACTGACTTGCGCTGAATTGTCGGCGCTGAATTGTCTTGCGCTGAATTGTCTTGCGCTGAATTGTCTTTGCGCTGAATTGTCGGCGCTGAATTGTCGGCGCTGAATTGTCCTGCGCTGAATTGTCGGTGCTCCATTTCTGACGCGCCATGGCACGTTTCATCCATCCGTGTAGTTCACAATGTTGTGAATCGGAACTGGCCCTCTTTGACATGACCCCGACACAAATATCTATAGAGCATACCGATTTTATTACAGCTAATCCGTTAAACACTATTAATTAACTCTCCAAGTGCTCCTATAGAGTTCGTGATCCCTAGCTCAAGCCCTTACTTTTTTATCCAAGCTGTGTGCACATGTACACTAAACTACGAATAGCACATTCAGATGGAATGGATTGCGAAAACGATTACGTTGTATACCCAGAAACAAACTTTCTACACCCATATTCATTCAGTGTGATGTGTATTTAAATCAGGTCAACAGCTCGGCAGGGTCTGGCTACTACCAACTACGGGACTATCTGGAAAATGTCCTCAACATTTCAAAGGAAGCGAAGGATACTTCTTAACTGCAGAAGTTTATTATCAAGCTAAAGATGAAAGTAATACAAAGGAAAAGTTTAAAAATTCTAAAAAGAAGATATATGAGTGCTTTGGCCGCCTTCACACAGATTTCACATTCCAGAAGTTGCTTGTGAATAGGGTCGATAAGAAAATAACGCTCACCCGTGCGAGCCCTGAGATTTGTTTAAATCTGGGTGCTGGCCAAGAAGAGGGAGCGAAGTCTGTGGTGATTCATATTATAGAGACATATCTCCGCGTGCGCCGTGTGAAATTAAGCTCTTTGAAGCAGATGGAAATTGAAAGAAATTTACTACATGCCACAGTGAAATACCCAATTAATAGAGTCCAACTTAAGATGTTCACAGTACCCTCAGGGTTAACATCGAAGCAGATAGAAAATGTTGCTCTTGGAACTCTACCTAAAATGATATTAATTGGAATGCAGGAACACGCTTAAGTGAATGGCAAATACAAAAAGACCGCAATTTAATTCGAAAATTTCGGACTTAAAAATATAACCCTGTACGTGGAAACAAATTATTTTACGGATGACGAGTTTCCACTTTGCTTGAGAGCGCATAGCAATGTTGCATATATTGCCGGTACTAGCGACAAATTAGGAATCGGCGTAACGCAGAATAAATTCGTTGAAAGGGTCAATCTTTACCCCTTTGACCTCTTCCCCGATTTATCAGCGAGTATAAAAACACACTTAAGCCCACAGCAGAGTGAGAACATTTCAGTCAGGTTAGAATTCGACAAGTCGCTAGTCGCACCTATTAGTGTAGTAGTTTACCTCGAATCGCAAGCACTAATCGAAGTTGGTAGGTTTAGGGCCATCGTCACAGACTTTTAAAAATGGACACTTTTTCACTCCAGAGACTAATGAAGAGTGATCGATTCACACGCCCCAAATTTATCGGCGTGTTTGCTAAGAATGAAAAGGTGAAACCCCCAACCACGCGACACTGCGGCGCACTTATTTTGAATACAAACGTTAGCGGTGAAGAAGGGATTTATTGGATAGA
Organism: Bathynomus jamesi; assembly: GCA_023014485.1. Taxonomy (NCBI): domain Eukaryota; kingdom Metazoa; phylum Arthropoda; class Malacostraca; order Isopoda; family Cirolanidae; genus Bathynomus; species Bathynomus jamesi. Next base: position 65,899 of record JAJOZX010000070.1, read on the forward strand.
CGTTATTTTAAAAATAGGGAACGAATGTACTACTTTAATTCACTGGGCGGACATCCATGGAATGATACTATTATTGTAAAATTTCTTGAACAACTGCAAATTCGTCAGATAGTGTGGAATTCTTACAGATTCCAGAGCTACTACAGCAATGTCTGTGGCATGTACTGTTTGTGTTTTCTCATGCATATGGCCCATGGGAACGAATTTACAAATTTTTAAGAATTGTTCGACTTGTGTGACACTGAACGGAATGATGAACTGGTATGCATGCAGATAAATAAACGGTTCCCGTTTGTAGCCAGTCGATGTATTGTGTGAAGTTTTATGTGTATATATAAAAATGAACAATGAATAATTCCTATATTCATATATTTTTGTAATCATATAATTCTTATATTCATATAATTCTTATATTCGTATGATTCTTATATTCATATAATTTTTATATTCATATGATCTTTATATTCATATAATACTTATGTTTGTATATATTTATATTCTTATATTCATTTTTACATATAAAGTCCAAATTTGCATAAAGCTGACACGAGTTTTGATAATTTTTTATTTTCTTTCTATTTTATTTTTGATGAATAATTAATGAATTATTTCCTTTTAATTTACTTAATCATTTTTTTTAGATTTAGCTTCATAATGTAATCTTGTTAAATTCTGCAATGTTAATTTTTTTATACATTCTCTCTTCGTTGTAAAAGATGAAGTCACGTGTTGCTTAACACTTAATTTTAAATTTAAGTATTTAATTTTCGCTCATATGCATGTTTTATTGTAATTCATAATAAAATGCATATTTCGATTTCCACTTTTAGTTAACTCGGCAGATCATGATAACATCAGATCTGTCAATATGCGGTTTAAAATAAAAATATGGCTTCATCTTCAAATATCTTTCTTATCTCTTTAGACATTGCTACAGCTAAAATATTTACCTTATCTTCAAATATTTTGCACAATAATTCAGCCTATTGATAATAAAAAACAAAACAAGTCAACATTAAATAATAATGATGTCACCAAAAATTCAGTATAAATAGTCAAACAATTTTTCAAATTATTATTTTGATTTGTCTGATCTAACTTAGAGGCTGAGCATTACCTGTAACATTTTAGCAGTAAACTACAGTAAGAGAATATCTTTGTCTTCTCCTTCGAGCCTTGCTCTCTTCAGAGAACTTAGTCTTAAATAGAGAAAAATAATTTCCCGATATGTTACAAGAAGAATCGGGGAACCTTCATAGAATTTAGTAAGCTCCACAGAATCCTCAGATCCACTACAAGAAGAAATCGGAGATTAGTATAAGAGAAACTACTGCAATTCCCTATACGGTACCAGCGAATGCAGAGTAACAGATTCGTTGCTGCCACCTAACCAGAACCCCGTCAACTTCGAACCTCCCAAGGCCATAGACGGAGGGGTTAACAACTGGCGACCTCTGCAACCAGGATTCTTCCAGTCTTCTAGACCCTGGAACTAGAACCACCATTCAGTTGACCGGCGTGTCACGACTTTCAGTTCTTCAGGTCAATCATTCGACCGGTGTGTCACGACTCCAAGTTCTCCACGCCCATTTTTCGTCCAGGAACAAGTGGCCAGCAAGACACGTCTTCAAGACACGTCTTCAAGGATTTCACCATAGGAATCTTGTTAAGTACAGATCTCTTTTTCAAATTAATTACTAAACATTTGAGAAGTCAATATAATTAACAATTTATAACACTGTACAAGAGTGAAAAAAACGGAAATGAGATCATTTTTATGGCTAATTATATGCATAGATTGCGAAAATAACACTCATTTATTTGTATCACCCACCGATTTTATGAAAATGACCATATTTCATTGTATCATTTTGAGAACCACTGGTTCTCTGAACGCATCTTTTACATTTTGTTCAGTCATGCATATGCTGTGGTGGTGGTGTTCGGCTCTGTGTTTCCACTTTGATTTTATGAAAAATTTCTTTCATTAATCATTTAAAACAAAATTGTCAGCCATATTTTATCATAAATCGGTGCTATAAGTGAGTATTACTGAATAACAGCTATCATATTATGTATATTTCACCGACAACGTCTATATTGTGTGAAATTGCAAATTGATCTATCATTTTCTTATTTTACAGGTTTTTATTAATGTTATGCTACAATGCCTAGAGAGTGCAAAAATTCGCCAGACAGTTTTTGTTATATTTGTGGGACATTAACGTTAAAACAGTATAAAAGGAAGTTGACTTCTCATGTGAAAAAGCTTTATGAATTATACTTCGCATGCAAAGTTGGTGATCAGACAAGCACTGGGCGCCTCATATCTGCTGTGTGAGATGTACAAGCTCGTTATCTGCATAGTTCAAAGGCACCGGTCCTGGTCTGGGATTCGGTGTCCCAATGGTATGGAGAGAGCCGCTGGACCATTCAAATGATTGCTATTTCTGCTTAACGAACATCACAGGTTTGAATCTTTTATTTTTTTGAATATACGTCAAATTTGGTGTTTTTAGCACATTTTAGCATATCCTGCTCTGCATAATGTATTACACAATTATGCTATCTTAAGTAGTTAACAATGTCTATTGTCTCACATTACAGGTTGCAACAGAAAAGGGAAAAAGGCTATAGTCTACCCAAATCTTCGTTCTGCTATGCGTCCTGTGGAACACTCTACAGATATACCCATCCTTCGTCCTCCAGCTGAAATGCCGACCAATAACACAGACTCTGACAAATCGGAATCAGACGGCGAATGCTATGAAGCTCAAGTCGAGTCCAAGAAAGAACAACATCTCATCACGCAGCCTGAACTCAATGATTTGGTTCGTGATTTAATACTTACTAAGCAACAAAGTGAATTGCCGGCCTCACGTCTACAAGAATGAAATCTACTGGCGGAAGACTTACGAATTACAGCATTCCGAAAGCGCTCCTTGGATTTGCAGTAATATTTCACAATGAAGAACAATCTTTGTTATTGCATTGATATACATGGTCTGTTCGATGCTCTGGGTTTGTGCTATGAACCGAATCAGTGGAGATTGTTCATTAATGCATCTCTGTACAGTGTTAAGGGTGTACTGCTACACAATAGGAACACAATGCCTTCTGTTCCGATCGCTCATTCAGTCGTCTTGAGAGAAACGTATGACAATGTTGCTTTTATTCTGGACTGTATAAAATACAATGAACATGACTGGTTTATCTGCGCAGATTTGAAGGTTGTGGCTATTCTCAATGGATTGGAAACTGGCTATACGAAATACATGTGTTTCCTATGCAAGTGGGTTCGCTCAGTATGGCCGCCGCGAGACAATTCCTCACCTGGATCTCACAATGTTATTCACGAACCACTAGTACGAAAGGAAAAGGTTATCTTGCCGCCAATTCACATAACACTAGGGATGATGAAACAATTTGCAAAGGCGTTGAAACAGGATAAGCCTGCCTTTAAATATCTAAATGAAAAATTCTCAAACATAAGTGATGCCAAGATTAAAGAAGGCATATTCGTCGGCCCTCAAATTCGCCAACTCATGCTAGACGAACACTTTGAAGCGGTGATGGATGAGGTTGAGTTGCCAGCCTACAGCGGTCTACTAGGAAAGGCTAAATACGACATCTATGCGGCACTTGTGGATCAACTTATCAACTCATACCAACGTCTCGAATGTAAGATGTCATTGAAAATTCATTTTTTGCATTCACATCTCTCATTCTTTCTGGAAAATGCATCTGCTGTTAGCGACGAACACGGGGAGAGATTCCACCAGGATATAACCACAATGGAGAGCCGATACAAAGGGAAGTGGAGTCCTGCTTTCCTAGCCGATTTCGGCTGGAATTTAAAGCGTGACCAACCAGAAGCATCACACAAACGCCAGCATAAATACAAATAATGAGTTGAAAACAGGAAAATACTAGAGTTTTATGTTAATTTTGTGCATATATGTTGAAGTATATCAATAATTAAACTGTTCCATATGATAAAGCCTATCTGTTTTTCAATATATTCTTATTTTTTGGTATGAAGATTTTAAGCAGTCATTACAAAAAAAACGTGACGTGATAGAAAAAAACTATTTTCAGATTTGGAATCAGCACACTCAAAATATTAAGAATGACCGAATGTTATTCCCGTTTTTTTTCTGAACCGAAAATTTGTTGTACAGTGTAATTTGTGCAATGATTAAGGATGGGGATCATGTTTTGTAACTATTATAAAATGTGTTGGGTGTTAATTCTGTAACTAATTTATAAAATGTATCCCCTAATAATAATAATTTGTATACAGCAAATATATATATATATATATATGTATATATAAAATGTATAAAAACGAGATTATTGTCACTCCTATTTGTATCCTGTATGTGCGAAAAACATTGAAGGCAATATTAAGTAATATTGTGTTGTATACAATAAATTAAATAGTTTTATTATTTAATAAAATGTTGTAAATATTTGGCTTATTCTTACCCGACACACACACACACACACACACACACACACACACACACACACACACACACACACAAGAAAAAAAAAACTTACATCGTTTCCTCGATTAATACACATTCTGTGTTTCGGGGCGCACCTTCGTATAACACGACCGGATCGTCCCTAGAAGAAAAAAGAAAAATATTACAGCAAGCCATGATTTATTATTATTATTATTATCATTATTATTATTATTATTTTCACAGGATAAACAGAGATAATTATGGTTTCAAAATAGAAAAAATAAAAGCTAACGAACAACTCATTTCAAAACAGTACTTATATACATAAACTTCCTCACGAGGAGAGGATGCCTCACCAGTGGGCTGCTAGTCTGTCGTTAAATAGTAAAGGTTTTTGACTGTTTCCGCGGAAAATTTAGATATCATTATATTCATGAACTCACAGTGATCCCGCGTATATACTTAGCATGTTATAGAAGGTACAGTAATAGTGTCGTGATAATTAATGTGAAAGGATGGTTGTGCATGGAGCTGGTGGTATCTGGAACGTGATTTAAATGGACAAGAAGTGGGCACTCCTACTAGCATCCCCTTCCCCTCCTCTCGACCCACCCCCACCATTTACACTGCGAATCTTCCGTTTAATAGTAAAAGTTTTTGACGGTGACCGCAGGAAATGTATGTTTCATTACGTTATATTCGTACAGTGATTCTACGTATATACTTTTATGTGTCATAGTTAGTAATAGTTACATAATGTGAAAAGATGCCTGAGCATCGAACCGGTGGTATCTGGAGCATTATTTAAAGGGACGAGAAGTGAGACCCCTATTGGCGTTCCCTCCACCTCCACCCCAACCACCCCCACCATCTACGCTCCCCTGTAAGCCTGCTCCTCGATCGATACAGGTGCAATGGGATCGTCTGCTAAAATCGTGTTCTTGTAGAAAATCCTTTGTTATGTTTTATATTTGACAAAGTTGATCATATTAGGTCAGACCTTCTCGTATTTGTTTGTCATAACTTCTATGATTCGGAAGAAATAGAACATGCGAGGGTACAGTTAAACACCCTGTTCAGTGCTACCATCCCAACTCGTAGAGGTAATTCTAGAAACGAGGATATCTTAAAAGACATTATAAATAAAATGTCGACCCTCCGAGATAATGAGAACAATATTACCTTCTACGTTGCTAACTTCCATAGAATACTGGTAATCTCTATGGGTGATGTAGACGTTTTGGTGCTCCTCAAACAGTACAATGAGGTACAAAACTCGTTATTTGAATTGAAGCACCAACACGTGATGTCAAATATCAGAAAAATGCGATTTCGCTAGAACAATTTCGGTCAGAGTTAGATGCGTTGAAAGAGACGCTCCTCCCAAAGCCCAGTCACTTGGAAGTTGTTCAGCAAGTCAGAACCCCAAGAAGCGCGTCGGGCAGCGAGGGAAACGAAATCCCCTCCCCCAACACCCCCCTTGAATGTGGGGTGGAAACGCAGAATGCAGGGGAAAAGGTCAACCTCCCTCCTGTTCAGGGAAGGACTCCTGCTCCCGATTTCCCAATGAGGAACAGCGACTGTCCGATGCCAAGAGACGAGGCATCACTGCCCTCTTCCTTACCTTCCACAGCAGGGGAGAGGCGTTCGATTACTCAAACGCCTCGCTTGGCGTGCAGCTTCCCTCCCCCTCCCACCGAAGAAGGAGGGGCACGCGCGCCCATCAGGCTATAAACACCGCCAACAGACCTTCACCAAGCCACAGAGTATGGGAGGGGTCTTCTATCCTCCAAAAGTTGTGCCACCCATCCCCCAGTCAGGCGAACCCTGCCTCAGGGAGATTGACGGAAGAGAACGGGTGGGTCACAGTTAACAGGCGCTCTTCACGGAGGGTTTCTCAACCTGTCTTCGCCGCAAGGCCACCGGTGAGGAATCTCACCCTCTTTGTCTCACGAATTCACTCCCGAACGAGGAATGCGATATTCGACACATGATGGAAGAAGTCTGTGGTGAACACAGTATATTGTTAGTTAAAAAACTAAACACAAAATCTCCGTATTATAACTCATTTAAAGTAATAATTAAAGATGTAAATTCGCACTTCAACCTGTACAATATGAGTCAGTGGCCAGAGGGTATTATTGTTATGGAGTTTATTCACTTTTCCAGGAGATTTGATAACAGTCAAAATAATAATAATAATAATAATAATAATAATAATAATAATTATAGGCGCCCTAACGGCAGTGCCTGAAATTTGTACTGTGTCTAATAATAATCATATTAATAATACATTTTCTCTCAGTCATGGGGGATAACTTGTTGAAAATAGTCTCATTTAACGTAAGGTCAATGAGGAATTCAATTGTAGATGTTCATAAAGTCTGTGCCAGTGCAGATTTGATACTCCTGCAAGAGCACTGGCTACCTAAGCAAGAGCTAAAATTCCTCTCTAGCATCCATGACGACTTTATGTACCATGCGTAATCAGCAGTAGACTTGTCAGATGAATTAATGTACGTTAGGCCTTTTAGTGGTGTTGCTTTCTTAATAAAGAAAAATTTGTCAAAACATAAAATTTTTAACAAGCGACAATGTAAGGTTGTTAGGCATTGAATTACAAGTGAACAATGATTGCATATTAATTGTAAACTGCTGTTTACCATACAACAACGGCAGTAATCTAGATGAATACATTGATTTGCTGTGCAAAATTAGGTCATTATCAGATAACCCCCAAATATTCTCAGTATAATAACACTAGCCAACAAATATTTTTCATCAGATATAATTATGGGTGGGCTAGATAGCTACTGAGACGCTGATTCCAAATCTGTTTTCGATTTTCCTCCAGCACGTTTAGTTTTCAAGATGAGAACGATCATAATATAGGTACAGGGTGTCCGAGAATATCTGTACAAGTTTTGGCTGTTATTAAAAGTCAACCATGAAGTGTAGAAATTCCAGTGTTGTCCCATTTTACAGAGAATCTCATTAAGTTTTTTCTGATACCAAGTTTTGACAAGTTTTTTAGAAATTCCAGTGTGTCCGAAAATTATCTGTACAATTTCATCTTTTAATAAAATTCTTGATAACACCTAAAATTCATAAACAAGATTATTTAGAATCTGTATTTCCAAAGTTTCTTTTATTAAAGTAACGTTGTTACAAACATTCGATATGTGCACCATCAGTGATTCGCAAAACATCCAATCAATAATCCAAATGTTGCCATGTACGCTGCAGCATATCCACATCAATTCGCTCAATAGCAGCTGTGATTCTTGCTTTTAAATCATCAATGTCTGTCACCCGCGTACAAAAAAGAAAAAACTTGTCAAAACGTGGTATCAGAAAAAACTTCATGAGATTCTCTGTAAAATGGGATAACACTGGAATTTCTACACTTCATGGTCGACTTTTAATAACAGCCAAAATTTGTACAGATAATTCTCGGACACCCGGTATTTAATAAATATATATATATATATATATATATATATATATATATATATATATATATATATATAAAAAATATAATACTATATATAACATAATATGCATATAACTATACCAAATGTCCCACAAAAAAGTACACCCAACTTTAGATTGTACTAACTCCTCCAAAAATTGAGATATTTTGGATCTGTTCGTTTGATTTAATATAGCAAATTATTCTTTGTTAACGTTCAAATTTATTCATGTTTAAACGATTTAGTGTTTAAGCATCTGCTTTTAACTGAAGGGTACAGCAAAATGGGTTGCGCGGAATGATCATTTCTCCAGCCAGATAACTCCTCTTGCTTTAACCAATGTGCTACTTTTTACGTCGAAGGATATTGCAAATATTTTTTTAAAATAATTCGAACTTTTGTATCTAAGATACGAGTCATACATATAAATGAAGAATCTGAATTACTAAATTTATAAATAACTTTGAAACCCTTATCATGCAGTTTACACGAAGGCAGCGCGTTCTCATGGTCACAACTTATCTGCAAACTAAAAGCTTAAAACAAGTTCAGAACACCTTCGAACTGCAATTTCCCGATAGAGCTTCTCCAACTAAACATACAATTTTGAAGAATGTTCGGAAATACAAAGAAGAAGGAACGGTCCTCAATTTGAACAAAGGACGTTCAGGCCATCCGAAGACGGCAAGAACAGACGAGAACATTCAGCATGTTCGGCATTTATTAGAGAGACATCCAAAAGTGTCCACCAGGCGAAATGGTACAGAACTCTCACGCATGTCATTTCATCGAATAGTTCGTGAGGATTTGAATTTGTACCCATACAGAATGGAAATTCGACATCAACTCATTGAAGGAGATCTACCTCGCCGCCTAAGATTTGCCCAGTGGTTTCTTGAAAAACCAGGAAGATTCACGGAACAATTAGTGGTTGGAGATGAGGCGGCCTTTTTTATGAATGGTCTAGTGAACAGACAAATCTGCCGTCAGTATGCACCAAAAAATCATCCACCTGACAATCATATCTACGAAAAGAATAACTCTAGACAAAAACTGTCTCGCTGGGTAGGACTGTGCGGTAATGGAGCGTTAATTGGCCCGGTCTTTTACGATGGTAATCTAAATGGTAAAGCTTACCTAGAAATGATAGACCGAGAAATCCTTCCACAAATACGTATTACTTATGGAAACCGATTTAATTGTATTTGGTGGGTGCAAGACGGAGCTCCTGCTCACAGGAGAGTTATTGTGAAGGAACGCTTGCAGGAAGTCTTCCACCAAAGAGTAATTGCTACAGGCCATGACATTGAATGGCCTCCCAGAAGCCCTGACTTGACCCCGTGTGATTACTTTTTATGGGGTAATTTGAAAAATAGTGTATTTGCATCACAACCTATCAATTTAGATGATTTGAGGACTCGCATCACAGCTGAAATCAACTTGTTAAAAGACAATCCAGATCTTATCAAAAGAGTGATGGGGAAGATGAGAGCTCGACTCCAGATTTGTATCGATAGGAATGGCGGTCATGTTGAAAGAAAACGAAACTAAGCATAACTTTTGCAATAAGGAATAAAGAAAAATCTGCTTTGTATCTTATTAAAATTATGTTAAAGTATCTATTATTATGTATTTGTCTTTTCATTACATCGATAGCACACACATTATTTTTTCATTGACCAATTTTGCGCAATCCATTTTGTTGTACCGTTCAGTTAAAAGCAGATGCTTAAACACTAAATCGTTTAAGCATGAATAAATTTGAACGTTAACAAAGAATAATTTGCTATATTAAATCAAACAAACAGATCCAAAATATCTCAATTTTTGGAGGAGTTAGTACAATCTAAAGTTGGGTGTACTTTTTTGTGGGACATATGGTATATAATATAATATATAATACTATATATACAGTATATAATTGCGTCCTTCATATAATATAATAATATATATAATATGCATATAACTATACTGTATACTCGTATATAACACAATACAGGGTGTCCCATAAGTCCGGCATCATAGGAGAAATTCATATTTTTCTATTTCTACAAACCATAATTCATATTTTTCTCTTTCTACAGGCCATAATGTCTGTGAGCAAGGAAGAACGAATCCAGATAATTCTACTCATAGGAAATCAGAGTCAAAAAGAGGCCGCTGCTGAATTTAACAGACTGCATCCAGACCGCGAGCCAATAACAGAGTTGTGTTAGCAGACTTGTTGCAAAGTTTAAGGAAACAGGATCCACAGAAGATAAACCACGCAGTGAACCTTCAAGGAGGTCCACTGACGATGATACAGCGACTGCTATCCTGGCTCATTTTAACAGAAGTCTCAATAAGTCTCTTCGGCGATTGTCCGCCGAGACAGGAGTGTCGAAATGTAGCATCCATCGCATTCTTCAGGCTCACAAATGGCATCCATATAAACTTCAGATCCCACAGAAATTAAGCGAAGATGATCCCGACCGGGGGATGGAATTTTGTGAATGGGCTACGTAACAATATGCTCGGGATGCCAATTTCCCGTCCACCATTCTGTTCAGTGACGAGGCTGTTTTTTATGGAAATAGTGAGGTAAATCGACAGAACACCCGCTACTGGTCTCAAAACAACCCTCACTGGTATACCTCTTCAAAGGAACAAGGTGAATCTCGGGTGATGGTATGGTGTGGCATTTGGAAGGATCGCATCATAGGTCCCCTCTTTTCCGATGAACATGTCACTGGAGGCACCTACCTACGTATGCTCAAGGAAGAAGCATTTCTCAGTGTCTTGAACGAAGAAAGAAATTTCCCAACATGGTTCCAGCAAGACGGCGCTCCTGCACATTACAGCACCCAAGTAAGGGAATACCTGTACCAACAATTCTCTGGTCATTGGATAGGACGTCGAGGGCCTGTGGAATGGCCAGCTAGAAGCCCGGATCTCACGCCACTAGATTTTTATCTCTGGGGCCACTTGAAAGCGCTGGTATACGCAGAGAAAATTAGGAGTGTTGAACATTTGCGGGGCATGTAACACCATTACTCCTGACATCATTCACCGTGTGCTTGCTGACTGGGTATCACGTCTGAATTTGTGTATTGAAAACAATGGTGGACATATTGAGCATGTTCTGTAAATTAAAGCTTTTGTTTTGACTTTTTTTATTATTTTTCTTATGATGCCGGACTTATGGGACATCCTGTATATACACAATATATAATATACGTCCCTTATACATGTAGCGGAGTATTTTGTCGTTGCAGCTTTGGTGTAGGTTTTTGCTTTACCGTTTCTGTACCCTCATATATGGCATTTTGTCGTTTCAACTTAGGCTTTCCGTAGGTTGTCTTGTGGTATTTTAGGTGAGAGCAATTGCTGGCCACAAATTTGCAAACGTTGCACATATATTCTTTGGCGTAACAGTCACATGTCTAGCTGTGTGTTGTGTTTTGTTTTATGTCGCCCACTTACACATTTTATTTTTTTAGGTGATTTACATCAACCCACTCATCGATCATCATTATGCTTCGAAAGTGTAAAAATCATTCCGACAATTTCTGTTACGTGTGCGTCTCGTTCGCGACTAAATCACAACGGCGTACAATCACGATGGATCTTCGGGAAACTTACCGGTTACACTTCGGCTGTCTACTAGGCGACCAAGGTAAGGCGTGGGCGCCATATGTTATCTGTACTGCTTGTTCGAATGGATTACGTGACTGGTTGAACCAAAGGAAAAAGTCGATGCTGTTCGCTATACCCATGATATGGAGGGAGCCGAGAGACCATCACGGCGATTGTTACGTTTGCAATGTTAGCATAACTGGATTCTCCGTGAAGAATAAGCATGACATCATTTATCCGAACGTAGATTCCACGATCAGGCCGAACCCTCACGATGACACGATGCCGATTCCGCTAACTCCACAGCATGGACTCGATTCTTTAGAAGACGAAAGGGAATTCGACGAAGGTACGATTGGCGGAGATGCGGGACCTTTGGCCGATCTTGACTACACACTTGATGAAGAGCAATAGAAGCCGGAAAGGCTTATCCAAAACGAGTTGAATGACCTCATTCGAGACCTAGACTTTCTCAAAGAGAAATCAGAACTTCTCTCCTCGAGACTCAAGCAGAAACACTTACTTGAGAAGAACGTCCGAGTGTGTCACTATCGAAAACGAAACCATGATTTGGCGAAATTCTTTACAGTAGACGGTCCGCTCTGCTATTGTTATGATGTCAATGGACTTTTCGAGAACTTGTCACAGGTACACACACCATCTGAGTGGCGCCTCTTCAGTGATTCCTCACAGCGAAGCTTGAAAGCGGTTCTTCTGCACAACAGGAACTTAAAGCCGTCCATCCGGATCGCCCACTCCGTTCATCTAAAGGAGACGTACAACATGAATATACTACTCGAAGCAATCCAATAGAGCATTCATCAATGGAATATCTTTGGTGATCTAAAAGTCATTAGTATGTTAATGGGCATGTAAGGAGGGGTCACGAAATACTGTTGTTTCCTATGCCTATGGGACAGCCGTGCTACCGCGGATCATTACATCAGACATGATTGGCATCAAAGAAGCACATAGGGGCCAGGAACAGGCAGTGTCCAGTGTGTTCCTTTAGTTGATCGAAAGAAGATTTTCTTGCCACCTCTTCACATTAAGTTCGGCTTAATGAAAAATTTTGTGAAAGCGATGGGTAAAACGAATTCGAGAGGGTTTCGACACCTTGTTGAGAAATTTGCAAACATCAGTGCCGCGAAATTGAAGGAGGGAATCTTTGTGGGGTCCCAAATCAGGGAGGTTCTGCAGGATGAAGGCTTTGAAGAGAGCTTCAATGCCTTAGAACTAAAAGCATGGCAGGCTTTCAAATGGATTTGTGGAAACTTTTTGGGTAACCACAAGTCTCCCGCATACAAAGGTGGAGTTCAGAAACTGCTCGATGCTTATCAAGAAATGGGCTGCCGCATGTCCTTGAAAATACATTTTTTACATTCGCATCTAGATTTCTTTCCCGAAAACCTTGGCGCGGTGAGTGACGAACAGGGGGAACGCTTTCATCAAGACATCCAGTCAATGGAAAATCGCTACCAAGGTTTCTGGAATGAAAGTATGCTGGCAGACTACTGCTGGATGTTGTACCGCGACGATCCGGACAAGGTTTACAAAGGAAAATCGTACTCACAACATTTTTAGTTTGGTGTCCACTTCTTTTTATGAATAAAGTTGTACTTTTACGATAAATTGTGCTGAAACTAACATCAGTCATATTTTGTTAAGTGGATATGTTAGAGGAAAACCGAAAACAGATTTGCAATCAGCGTACAAAACGAGTCTAGAAAAGTGTGTATTGATCTTTGATGAGAGAAAAAGTTCGATTTTGTCGACCAATGTAATTGGGGACTTTAACGCGCATGTGAACTCTGAATTCTTTGTAAAATTGGGTAACATGTGCGAGTCGGCCAAATTAAGTATAAGTGATGTAGATGTATTAGGGGTAACCAGTGGTAATTTTACATACGTTAGTAATATGAGTGGTACCACCAGGTCGATTGATCATTGTCTCACTATTAATAATCTAAAGGATTGAATTGTTAGGGTTCATATTCTGCATGATTTCCTTCTTTCTGATCATATACCATTAGAACTATCAATTAATTTTACCAATTTATGCGCAACACGACATAACAAGAACTCAATAGGTAAGAATAAATGCGTCGATTGATCTAATGTTTATGCAACAGAGAATAGAATACAAAGACAGGACAGGTCACCTCTTTAATAACTAAGAAATTTTGTATCTTCCCTGTAGTAATCCTTGCTCAAATGATTCGTACTGTAAACATATAGATAAGTATTATAGTAAGATAATATCCATGTTAAGAGAAGCAGGAAGCCCCCTGATTAAATCTTACAACTATCACACAAGATTATTCCTGGATGGAATGATTTTATTGCTCCCCTGAAGAGGGAATCGAAAGACGCCTACGATTTGTGGTGCTTTCATGGTAGACCCAGATTAGGACCAGTATACATGAATATGTATAGAAATAGGGGTCAGTATAAGGCGGCCATAAGGCGATGTAAACAGGAAGAAGAGTCTATTCGAGCATCAAAAGCCTGTGAAGCTCACATTAATAACGACAATAACAAATTTTGGAAATTTGTTAAGAATCAAACGGGTGTCAAAATGTCCTCCCTCCGACAATCGATGGGGTGTCGGGGGAGGATGAAATTGCAAAGCTGTGGAAAACCCACTACTCTAACATTCTTAACAGTGTGAGTAGGGATAATCTAAGATAGAGTGCAAAGAAAACGCCTTTGGGAGGGACAAGTGAAAATAATTTGATATCAGTTCCTGAAGTAGAGGTTAATTAAAGAGTTAAGGACTGGTTCTGCCTCAGGGGTAGATGACCTATCGAATGAGCACTTAAAATATGCCGATGACGTGGTATATCTGCATATATCATTGCTCTTATGAGCCATGCTTGCTCATAGCTATATGGTAAAAAATAAGTATGGAGACATTCTGTCCAGCAATAATTACAGGCCTCTTGCTGTCGCTTTCTACTTCTCGAAACTACTCGAAAAACTCCTGTTACTCCGATTAAATGACTACCTATGGACATCTCATCAGTTTGGTTTTGAAAGGTCCCACTCAGCTGACCTGTGTATCTATGTACTTAAAGAAACAATATCTAAATACATTGACAGTAATTCAACTATTTAAGCTGTTTCCTAGATGTAAGTAAGGCATATGATAGAGTGAACCACAATATTTTATTTAAAAAACTAGAAGAAAGGATGGTTCCCATGTACATATTAAATTTATTCAAATTTTGGTATTACCACCAATCTTTTACCGTTAGGTGGGGCAATGTACTATCCTAATGTTTCGGCTCGTCTTGCGGAGTGAGACAAGGTTCCTTGCTCTCCCCTATGCTGTTTAATGTGTATGTTCACGGATTAATTGCTTCATTTAATGAAGCAACAGTGGGATGTTGTATAGATAACACAAAGATAAATAACTTAGTTTATGCCGATGATATGGTATTAATAAGTCCCTCTGTTAAAGGTCTGGATCGGCTACTAAAAGTCTGCGAAGTGTATTCGCAGAAACATGATATTCTTTTTAATGTTACAAAAACTAAGTTTATGCAATTTCATCCTAAATGCTCTAATCAGCCAGCTGATATTAGGTTTAAAATGAAAGGTGAAGTAATTGAGGAAGTAAAAGAATTTAAGTATTTGGGTCAAACTATCACCAGCTTCTTGAGTGATGACTCAGATATAAAAAAACATTCTCGAAGCCTGTGTGCTAAAGCGAATATGACTATAAGGAACTTTCGGTTCTGTACAAGTGAAGCTAAAAACACTCTTTCGTACTTTCTGCAGTAATATATACGGACAGTAACTCTGGGTGAATTATAAAAAGGTTCTGGCAGAACCCTAAATTTGCTGTACAACAGGTCTTTTAGACTCTTACATAAATTACCCCATAGATGCTCAGCTTTCCAAATGTTTGCTACCCGCAATGCCCCGCGCTTCCCGGAGGTAACAAGACGTACTCAATACAGTCTAATGCAAAGGATTAAAAAATCAACCAACCCGATTATCCAAGCTATCCATGAGTCCTGCCGTTTATTCTCTAAGCTATGGAATTCTTGGTACGAAAACGTTTGTCTGTAGCTCCACTTAACTCCGACATTACTGTATTATTTCTAACCAACTGTATATATTTCTATCCTTAGTATGTGAACTGTCATTGTATTAATAATATTTGTCATATGGATTATAGTCTGCCAATAAACCTTTTCAGTTTCATTTCATTTTCATTTATGTTATAGGAATTAGTGAGTTAGATGAGCTGTACCCTTAAACAATAGTCTGCTTACATGCTACAGACGATGCTGTTCGAATCGTTTGCGCTTCTCGGACGATTGCCTTGCTCGGGTTCAGGGACTTGTGGTACCAATTCCTGCAGAGACTGGCTCGAAAATACACTGTCATTGTCCATGCGTCACATCAAATGAACACACGCATCAGCTCTGTGAAATAATAACGTATACCTAGAGAATGGGTTATATATATAATATATATATAATATATATATATATATATATATATATATGACAAATAAATGCATGAATCCTTGTTCTGAATGTATATGGATATAAATAGTAGTACTCACATTGTATCACCGTAGAGGTATACCGGCGGCGAGGCATATTCGGATAGGCATTTGTGTATGGAAAAATCGGCCCTTGAGACAAAACAATAAAAATATAAAATTGCACATAATCACAATAAGACGCATAAACAAAATCACAAAATCAGTTATCACAAAACTTCACAAAACACACTTCTACACAAATGTTAATACAGACGAATTAACATCTATATATTTCACTCAGAGCACTATTGAATAAGAATACTTCTTTACATTTAGAACAGAGAATATACGAAGTAGATGCCAGTGGGCATCGAAACTCTTGTGGAAATAAACTCTGTCTATTAGTGTGGGTTTTATTGTCATATTTTGACCTCCACGTAAAAAAGTGAAGTTTTTTGCATTTACTTACAACTTGATGTTGGGGTGATCGTCAGACCTCATTCTTGGTTATAAATTTGTACGCAACAGCTGAAATGCTTCTCCAACACTAAAATGTTTCACATACGTCGCTGCTACTATTTTTATAGGACATGGAGAAGACCCTACTAGAATGGGGCATGCTGAAGAAAAGACTTCCTCCGCCCCGCACTTTCAGAATGTAGTTCATTCATTGGTTGAACGAGTTTTAGTGGGCGGACTCTAAACGAATTTTAGTGGATGGCCCATAAATTTTTACCAAGCCGTGAGAGAGAGAGAGAGAGAGAGAGAGAGAGAGAGAGAGAGCATATTATGTTAATTGACGTGTAAAAAGATGTTGGTTGGTATCACGGGTATCCTGGGTATAGTTTCCGACCGAATTATTCATTCTGCATAACCTGTGATATTCGGCTATATCGGAGATGTTGGCTTGAGCTAGGCTGTTTAATTTAACATTTACTTAAAGTAAATGGACATCGTAAGCAGTCACCTTGATAGAAGGAAAAATATGTATATATTTTGGTCAATTAATTACATCAGTACACATTTGAAAACTTGTCGATCGATTTTTACAAACTAGTTAGTGATTCTATAATTTGAGTGCGCTGATCTCAAAAATATAGTTAGTTTTTCCCTATCACGTATGGTTTTCTTACTACAGGGTGTGTCATAAATCCCCCATTTATCCCCAAATGTGAACCATCTTATCGAGACCAACATTGGATTGCACATGCTAAACCATACATTTTGTTGTTATAGACTACAGTAACGCTTACATAATAATGTAGGGTAAATATATATAACAACCAGTCCCGTTCCCTGCAAAATACTCTCTCCCCTCCCATCAATGGGTGGTTAACATTTGGGGACAGATGAGGTATTACAACACCCCTTGTAGCACGAAAACTTTAGGTGATAGAGTAAAACCTAATTAAAGCAGAATTAAATAGCTCCTAGTTCTTGGACAAGCATATTGCTTGTTTATGAAAGAATAAAAAAATAACTGAAAGAAACAAAATATATTTACCTTCTTTACTTGCAAACATTTCAGGACTTATTCCAAAGACTTAAGACTACTAAGGTAGATCTGACTAATGACGACTAAACCGGTGCTTCTTTGATGTTTTCTTATGCTGTGCGTTAGGCTGATCTCGTTGCAGACACCAGCAGTAATCCGCCATCATATTTGTATGCCATCTTCCTTGATAGCTTCGTTCCATGGTTTTGATGTCCTGATGAAATCGTTCCCCTTGCTCCTCACTGACATCTCCGAGATTTTCGAGAAAACGGTCAAGATGCGAAAATAAGAAGTGAACTTTCAGGCTCATGTTGCAGCCTAAGGCGCAAAACTTTTTAAGCATATTTTCCACCAGTCTTTCATAATTTTGGCTTTTGTAGTTTCCCAAGAAGTTTTCAACAACATCTTTGAAACCAAGCCATGCTTCTTTTTCTTTATTGGTCATTGTGTTCAGGAAATGATCGTCTGTCAATAACTTTCTAATCTGAGGACCTATAAAAACACCTTCCTATATTTTCTCGTAGCTAATCTTTGGATATTTTGAACAAATGTACTTGAAACACTCACCTTCTCTATTCAATGCGTTGACATACTGCTTCATCAAGCCTAACTTAATGTGCAAGGGTGGTAGGAGGATTTTATTTGGTTCAACTAGATGTTCATGTAAAATGTTCTTTGATCCTGGGGTAAGATTCTCTCTAGGAGGCCAAGTTTTCCTCTTCCAGTGCTGGTCACGTGCTCGACTATCCCATTCGCAGATGAAACATGGCATCTTAGTGTATCCTGATTGCTGCCCAAGTAACATGCAAAGGACTTTGAGATCCCAACACAATATCCATCTGTGATTTTGATACTGAATTTTTTCCAGAAGCAGTTTCATGTTATCATAGGTCTCTTTTAAATGAGTAGAATGGGCCACTGGGATTGATGCATATTTGTTACCGTTGTGCAGTAACACTCCTTTTAGACTGGTTTTAGAGGAATCTATAAACAACCTCCAGTCACTGTTTTGGTATTCGATGCCTAGCTTGCACACTAATCCTGTGATGTCCTTGCAAAATACCAAGGACCATCTTCTTCGAAAAAAGGCACGAAGTCTTTCTCACGATTTCTGTACCAAGCGAAGTATGTATCGGATGCCAATAAATTGTTCTCCTGCAATCTAGACCCCAAAAGTTCTACAGAGTCCTTCGGCAGATTCAAATCCCTGACTAAGTCATTTAGTTCGGCTTGGGTTAATGGTTACTGAGGATCTCAGTCAGCTGTTGGCTGTTCATAAACATCATCATTGTCTGGATTTGGAGCTGAATCAGAATCTGAATTGTATTGATCCAGACTCTCGGGTGGGCGGGGAATAGGAACTTCTGGACCATGGGGTACCGGCCTTATTGCAGATGTAAGACTTGGGTATTGAAGGCTCTCTTTATTCTTTGCATTATAACCTTTAACATTGCAAGAACAGAAGTAGCAGTCGTCGGTATGGTTTCTAGGCTCGCGCCATACCATAGGGATCCCAAATGGCAAACTTTTCTTTTTACCTTTGCTCCAATTCCTTAGTGCCGCAACACACGTAAGACAAACCTTGTGTGGAGCCCAACTTTTGTCTTGATCTCCTAATTTAATTCCAAAATAAGCATGATAAGCTCTCTTAATAAAGGTCGTTACATTTGTCCTTTGTTTTACAACAACATACCGACCACAAATATAACAAAATATGTCTGGACTATGGGTACATCCTCTAGAAGCCATTATTAAAATTTTAAAGACGTAATGTTAGAATTATCTATCTGAAAAATATGAAAAAACGAAATTAATTAAAGAAAAAAGGTAAAAAATTACAAAACGCCCCAAAATTGTTTTGCTAATAACTTTAAAACTGTGGGTGATAGAAAAAAAAACTGGTAGCATTTTTGAATTCAGCGCAGCGAACTGCTTCAGAATCATAACTCAAAATAAAGAAATCGATTTTCATGCAGACCGGTGTTATTTTTGCACCATTATTTCTTGGACATCTTGTGTCTTCAACAGTAAGATTTAATATGATCATAAACGCTGGTTTAAAATTATATTAAAAATAATACAGTAATGTTGGAGTTAAGTGAAGCTACAAACAGACCTTTTCACCTTGATAGAACACTATATATCTATATATATATATATTTGTGGTGTGTATATATATATATATAATATATAATATTTGTGTGTGTGTGTATATATATATATTTGTGTGTGTGTGTGTGTAATATATATATATATATATATATATATATATATTATTTGTGTGTATATATATAATATATATATATTATATATATATATATATATATATATAAATTTTATACATGTTATAATTTAATTATAATCGAAGTAAAGCCGCGCCCTGATGACAATTATTTTTATGTAATTTCATTCATTTAATCATTCCCATGCTAATGTATGACTCATTTCCTTCTAAAGTAAATTCACACGCCAGTGACGCAGACGGTTTCTTTGATTTCATCTGGGAAACACAATGGATTGTGAGACGTTCGGTTCTCCAACGTTCTCAGGTGACGTCAACGGCTTGCGTGGTGGCGTAGCCATGTTCCGTTCCTTTGACTATATAAGAAGGGGATCAGTGCCCTTAAGGCAGATTCGGAAGGACGGGTCTCCGGGGTGGAGAAGTGCATCCCACCTCGTTAAGGAATTACTTTGGAATTGGAAGAGTAATGGGTTTTCAAATGGAGTCTGACTGTAGGGAAAAAAGGCAGTAGCTTAGCAATTGACTCATACAAGCTTGGAAACTCAGAACGGACAAGGGTGTCTTAGCGGGGTCTCTGGCTTATTTAATATCTTAGAATTAAAAAGTAACTATTATTATGTCTATAAACTTTTGTTATTAGTTCTGTTTAAAAGAAACATTTGATTCACTATAACTGATTAAATTTTATCTTGTCTAAATTCAAATTAAAGACCGTATAAGCCGTTGAGCTTTATTTACTCTTTGGACTTTAATAACTGAGAAAAAGAAAATCACAAGCCTACACAGTACTCCGCGATTGTGGGAATACGAACTTCGAACTATTTCTGCATCCAGGAGTGCTTAAGTAATATCCTCTCTCGAGTAATCTGTGACATCCTGACTTTACCCGAACGCGGGGAGAGGCGTATTACATATATATATATATATACATACAGAACAATCACTTTTATATGAAAATGAAAAAGTTTATTGGTCCCACATACTTCATTAAAAATAATACAGTAATGTCGAGGTTAAGTGAAGCTACAAACAGACGTTTTCACCTTGATAGAACACTATACATATATATTTATATACAGGCCCGGATTTAGCTATAGGCGAACTAGGCGATCGCCTAGGGCCTCGCGCCAAAGGGGGCCTCGCTCAAGCCGTTTTGCGCGTTCTGTTCAAATGATATTAATGATTTAGAACTCTATGAAGAACTTAAAGTACTTTGCAGGTTTATACCTGAGAAAACAGATCTCCGAAATGCCCTTGTTTATATAGTGCAAAAACAACTAAGTGAGATTTATCCTAATGTTTATGTTGCACTTCGAATAGTATTAACCATCCCAGTTACTGTTGCTTCGGCTGAAAGAAGTTTCTCGCGTCTCAAACTTATTAAAACATATTTGCGTTCCACCATGTCTCAAGCGAGATTGCAATCATTAGCTATGTTATCAATAGAAAACGATATAACAAATTCATTAGATTATTCTCAATTAATTGAAGAGTTTAGCTCGAAGAAAAGTAGAAAAGCATTGCTGTAATATTCAAGGAGCATCTGAACCAAATATTAAAGCATTAATATTTAGCCTGATAAGTCGATCGCTCACTATTATAAAAATGAAATGTCAACATCTCTTATACATCACATATGAAAAACGTTTGTATACTATGGAAAGTCATTACCTATAATATTATATAAATCTTAGAAATCATTGTCTTATATTTTCGATACAAATCTTGATTCATATTATAATTTATACTTATTTGTATGGTTTATTTATATTTCTTATACAATTTCCATGCGTGATTATTTTGGTTTGGTTTAATTTTTAAGTGCTGGCATAGTTCTGCCTATGCGGGATTCTAATATTGCTGGTATAGTACCGATAATTAAGTCCATATTTCATATATATAGGCCTAGGGCCTCGCAATTTCTAGATCTGCCTAGGGCCTCGCAACTTCTAGATCCGGCCCTGTGTATATATATTATAATATATATATATATATATATATATATACACACACACACACACGTAAAATTCACTTTTATATGAAAATGTAAAAGTTTATTGGTCCCCCATACTCCATGACAAATATTAATAATAATAATAATAATAATTGGGGATATGGTAGAATCTTTAATGTAAGTTGAAAGGTGAAAAATAAATAAGTTACCACTAAAACTAAAATCTGGATTAACAATTAAATTAATATTTGTTTATAATATAAAAATACTCTCATCATGTTGCATGCAATGTTGCAAGGTTACAAGATGCAATGATGCATTGTAATTGCACTCTACTTTTTTGTGGTCATACTACTTCGGTTAACGAAGTTACCACTACTATTCCTCAAGTTTTTTTTTTAGTTGGTTCTGATCTGTGGTACGAAACACTGTTGTGTTAAGGTGAATAAGCAAAATGAATCAACAGTTCACACCCGCTGTGATAGTAACAGCAGAGCGGCAGTTGAGGAATATCAAAGACGTTTTCTGAACCGCTGAATACCGAACAGGCAAGTGTTTACTGACACACACACCACAGATTAAGGAAAGAGGAACAATTGTTCCACATAACCAAGAACATGTAGCACGACGGCCCGTTGCTAGAGAGGAGCGCATACTGGACCTAGTACAACGCAGGCCAACTACCAGTGTCCGAAGGATGTCTAGACGAATTGGTGAATCCGCATCGCGTGTATGACGAACCAAACATGATGAGGGTTTGTATCCCTATCATTTGCAACGTGTGCAAGCTCTTCAACTAGATGATTACGATAAATGTGTTTAATTTTACCAGTGGATGGTTATGCATCGCCAAATTCTTAATCGCATACTGTTTAGTGATGAATCACCATGGTATCGTTGGAGGAAACTTTCAACAACGATTCTTGGTGAATGTTTGGTGCGGTGTAAATGGAGATCACCTGATTGGACCGTTCGTTTTGGAACAACGATTAACTGCTGATATTTATCTGAACTTCCTGACGAACGAATTGCCGCTTTTGATGGAGGACGTCCCCTTGGAGACAAGGCGCACGATGTTCTTTCAGCACGATGGGGCGCCACCACATTTTGGTCGTCATGTTACGGATTACTTGACTCAGCGGTACGGGAATCGTTACAATGGTCGTGCTGGTCCAATATCATGGCTCCCGAGATCTCCGGACCTAATTACGCTAGGTTTATTTTTATGGGGCCTTATGAAAGAGGTGGTCTACAAGACCAAAGTACAAACGTGATGAGAGGAACTCTTGCGTCGGATTATGGATGCCGCTGCTTCATATGAGAACACCACGAAATGATTCAATGGGCAGTGGACTCTTGTTTGGAACGAGCAAGGCTGTGCATTGAAAACCGAGGCGGACATTTTGAACATTTATAAGGTGTATCACATAAAATGTAGCAATAAATACATCAGATTAATACTCCCGTTTAATTTTTTCTGTGCACCTTAAAACGTCTGGTTGGAAATAGCACCGATGTTGTATTATCTTTTTTACTCGATATCATCCCACAAAAACACCCCTCAAAGTATGGCAGACCGGTTGTGAAACACCCTGTACACACTATATATATATATATTATATATATATATATATATATATACACTGTATATAAAGCGATTGGTTTGAAGAAAATTTGTCAATGTTCGAAAAGCTTTGGTACTTTTCTGTTATACCCGCAATTTTAATAAGCCACAATGTCACTCGCCCTTGACGATTGGTTAGGTTTAGTCGTGATATTTTCGTTGTTTTGTATATATATATATATATATATATATATATATATATTATATACGAGGCTAATTCAATAAGTATCTGCACTTTTTATTTTCACAATTTTATTTTCACATCTGATAGATTATAAACACATCACTTCTCAACATAGTCGTTTAAACAGAGACAACAACCAGAAACACGCAGAGAAACAAACAGCCAGACACAAGAAAACCTACAGCTCGACACGATCATTACACCCATCAATACAGATCAGACCATGAAGATCATCAAAAACATTAAGAATTCGAAGGATACTGGACCAGACAACATATCTAACATTCACCTTAAACACTTGGGCCCACAGGGAATACTAGCTCTCACAAATATCAGCACATATTCATACCAACACTGTATTATTCCTGACATATGGAAACGACGTAAAATTATTACACTACTCAAACCAAACAAAAATCCAACAGAACCAGCTTCCTATAGACCCATTACTTTACTATGCACACCTTCCAAAGTAACAGAAAGACAGGTCTTACAAATCACCAAACCACACATACCACTATCGGCTACTCAACATGGATTCAGACTTCACCACTCAACCACGACATTACTCACTACTCTCACGCAGCACATCATGGACGCCATCAACTCCAGACGACCAGCTCAACGTAGACTATTAGCAACAATAGACATTAGTAAAGCATTTGTAAAGCATCCCACACTTCCCTCTCATAAACAAAATACTCAACACAAACATGCACAATAACACTAAAAGATGGCTGAGCAACTATCTTTCAGGAAGATACTCACATGTCACATTTAATGGCAAGTCATCCAAAAACAAGTTTTTTCCGAACGGGTCCCTCAAGGCTTTGTTCTCTCACCAACACTCTTCAACTTATACATGCATGACATTCCAACACCCATAGATAACAAGCTTACCTTATCATCATATGCAGATGGCATCACTCTAACATCCATCCACAACAACATCGACACCGCTACAAATAACCTACAAACATACATAAACAGTATACAAGACTGGCTCACACACAATAGACTCAAAGTAGCGCCCACAAAATCAACCATCACCTTGCTTACAAGCAATACAAAAGAACACCAGATAACTCTACAGCTTACACTAAACAACACCAACATTCCACACACTCACAGGACAAAAATACTTGGGGTCATATACAACACATCATTTTCTTTTGCAAACCACATTCAGGACAAAACAAATGTACGTCAAGACTTAACACACTTAGGGTACTTACAGGCACAAACTTTTGACACCAGCAGGAAACAACATCACTCATATACAAACAAATATTCGCTCAGTTATGAACTATGCTAGCCCATGCTGGGCACCCATTATCTCAAACACACACATAAACACCTTACAGACAATACAAAACAACGCACTTCGTATCATTACAGGATGCACTCAAACAACACCAATAGAACACCTGCACACAGAAACAAAAATACTGAAAGTTAGGGAACATTTAGACATGAGGGGAACACAATCCATGGCAGCAGCGACAACTAACCCACAACACCCTTGCCACTACATGTACAATCATGCACCGACACCTCGCACCATTAAGGTAACACCAGAGAGACATTATAACCAAATACTCCATTCCATACCACGCCCCACATACATCACACAATACAGAAAACACATACACACACACCTAACCCACAAAGCACTGACACCACTCGGTCCGAATGCGGTCATAGGTGCGAAGCCGCCACCCACTGACAGGTCAGAGACCAGCCTGGGCAGATAGGTTCGAGTTAACTTAGCACGATTCCGATGTGGACATCACCCCAACTTACGGACATATAAACACAGACTAGACAACTGCACAGACGACACCTGCCATCTGTGCCAGGACACACCACAAACAATTGAACACATTATGACAGACTGTACCGCTCTAGCACAACAACGAACACAACACATCATCACTAGTGCGCTGAACCTCTGGTCCACTCCGGAGAGGGCGATCGGTTACCTGGGTGCCGCCGGCTTGCTCAATGAGGGTGGGCTGATCGGCTAAACAACAACAACATAGTCTCCCTGTTTCTCAATACACTTAGTCCAGCGATCTACAAGCTTCCTAATGCCATCACAAAAGAATGTTTTTGGCTGTGTGCGTAGCCAGTCATGCACCGCCTCCTTCAGGTCATCATCGCCTTGGAACCGCTGACCTCTCAAAACGTCTTTTAGTGGTCCAAACAGGTAAAAATCCGAAGGTGCCAGGTCTGGACTGTAGGCTGGATGGTCGAGAACTTCAAATTTAAATTCTTGAAGGCATTTTCTAGTCTGTGCAGCGGTATGAGGGTGCGCATTGTCGTGTAACAGAATAACACCTTCCGACAATCTCCATCTCCGTTTTGTGCGAATTGCTTGCTTTAACTCATTCCGAAGCATGTCAGAATATGATGCACTTGTTACTGTAGTTTCACGCTGTAGATAATGTTCAAGGATAGGGCCTCGTGTATCGCCAAAACAGTGTTAGCATAATGTCGTGAATCACTTTTATTATTTACTTTCTTCGTTGTTTACTCTACTTTCTGCTCTCTATTGCATTTATCTTTACACTCTCTTTACTCATTTCCACAATACTTTACAATTATATTCATGGTAGCCACGCAGAGACTATGAAAGCCGTTACAACACAAAGGGGGAAGGGGGGTTCATTAACACTCTTTTAACGCTTGTTAACACTTTATTTAATTCCGAAAATGCTTTAATTAATTTGAGGGGATGCGAGTAGGAAATTTTACTATAATATTTTACGTCGGAGAGGGGCACAAAACAATTAATTTAATTTAAGGTTACATGGCCCCAACTTTACGCTTATCGCGCTACCGAAGACTGACTTTTTGGGGGTAGTCCGCTCTGTGGGCCTCTGTTCAGGATTGCCAACTCTTCCCATTTTAAACAATTTAAATCTAACAAACATACTTTTTCGTAATTTCACAATTATTAGTAAATGATTTTACATTAAACATTATCTTAATTAAACAAAAATTAATATTCTTAACTAGGCATTACTACACTCGCATCACCCCCTTGAAAATAAGTTTTTCATTAGGAAAACTTATTAATATCGTTTAACAAATTTAATAATTTATTCAACAAATTTATATATTTTGCAATTTTTTTTTTTTTTCTTTAACAAATTCAAAGTTGATAGACAAGAAATAATTAGAATGACAAATTCCACCACATATATTTGTATCATATTATAAAAACCGAAAACTTTATAATTTTCACATTTGCATAAAATAACATTTCACACTAATAATTAAATTACAACCTGTAACTAATCTATACATGCCAAAAAAAATAACGGAAAATTTTCTTACAGTGGCTACACAAATCTCAAGTTCACAATCTATTCCAGCGATTCTCATCAAAGATCGCTTTACATTTGAAAATTATTTGTATAGTTATACAGTTACTATCAGGGCAACCTAGAAAAAATAAGAAAAAGTTTACATAAAATACTGACCAAGAGCGCACATACTATTTCACGAAAAACACAACAAATATGGGCAATAATCGCACCCTTTCACTTATAATTTCATTACATAATAATCAGTACATTAATTTGCTGGACGTTGTTTAGATCACAATCCGCACGCTGACAACGGACTTCTTCATTTTCAATCGCAGCTCTCCTGCTCACTTCGCTAGAATGCAAGGGATTGCATCAATCAACATGCAACAGGGCAGCACGCTATAATGGTTCCGCTCTCTCTCCAAATGGCGAAAAAAAAAAAAACAAGAGACGTCCAATTCTAAAAGGATCAGGGGGGGAGATATACTGAAAGCGGGACCACGCGCTGGAATTGGACGGAATTTGCAATTCTAGAAGTCGATGAAGAAACTCGCCTTGTCTCATCTCCACTTTTGTCGGTGAACGCTGCTCTTCCTACGTCCAGCTGAAAGACTTCTACTGGCAACAATCAAACGATCACTCCGCCGTAGGCCGTTTCCCAACGAACCTACTGTATGTCTGTATGGACAGTACAGTCTTAGACACCCGTTCAAGCTCTCGTGGCTTGCCTACCGCGTGCTACGACACATATTTAGCGAAGCATTCGAGCAGCGTGACCAGCTACTGCCCGAAAAATACCAGTAGACCATCTTCGATCGAAACTTTCGTGTGCCAAGACCCTGCACACGAATTTCTCTTCCGAAACTGTCCTGCGCCAAGTCCCTGCGCATTCGGTTCCTCTCTTCTATCTCTTCTCTTCCGAAACCATCCTGCGCCAAGTCCCTGCGCAGTTGGTTTCTCTTCTCTCTCATCATTGGTGATCGATCACCTATCCGGTCGACTAAACTCAATGGATGGAACTCGGATTCAACTTGGTTGCCTCCAAACCGAGCCTTTTGAAATTTTGAAAAAAAAGTTTATTCGAAACGTGTTTCTGTACTGCTTATCATTTATTTAATATTTAATTTACCGAATTTTCTCGACAGTTCACTTCGAAACAATAACTACACATTTGCTCTGGCCAAATTCACAGAGAAAAAAAAATGACAAATCTAAAAATTTCGCAAAAATTTAATCACATCTAGCTACCAATAAGGTCACTTATGGCAGTTACATCGGAGAAGATAAAAAAAGGTCATAAAACGTACGAAACAAAATTGTACAGTATAAATATAAAAGCGCCCATACATAGTAACTGTTAGTATAATTTAAGAAATATTATTGTTCAAACTACCGTCAGAAATCACATCAATACTTTTAAATACAAAAGACAAAATTGAACCCCAGAAACTTCATGTCATCACTTCTCTGACAATCATGAACCCTCTTGCCCTTTGAGGAGGAGCACACAAAGACGCCACAAAAACGTTACTGGCTATCTAGAAGGCTCCATTTCCGAGGGAACACTCGAGCCAATGTTTTAAATGCATTAGTACCCGACTGAAGGTTTAAACAATAACAATTTTCCAAAACAGTTATTAAAAAGTTTAAAAAATTAAAAATTACTACCGAAAATTACTTTAATACAGTAATTCCAACTTGAAACGTTAAATTTCATATGAATTGAACTCGCAATTCGCAAATTACATCTGAGATACAACTCTCTCCTTCAACAGGAACCCCAGTATGGTTTGCAAATCACAAAAATCCCAGTAATTTATCGTTTCCAAGTGAAACTACAAATTTGCATCGTTATACTAAATAAGAATAGATCATATGCACTCAAAAATACACGCAACCTACTGTAAACAAAAACAAAACATTGCATAATTGAGAGCGGTCGCTTTGTTTGTAAGCGAACCTCTATACAAATATCCCTAACCGAATGAAACTGCATTATATCCTGACATAATTTTGTAATTTTTTCTATGCAAACGCTCGAACTAAAAAAAAGGACATTTTTCATTTCTAATACCCAAATTAAAATATCAAATCAAAACATCCTTTTTAGAATACAATCTAAATTCCAAATAAAAATTTAACCATTTTCATTGAACTGGAAGAAAGAAATAAAAAATCGGCCTACCTATAAAAATAAAATTAAATGAATCTATAAAACGTAAAGAAACAATATATGAAAAGAATTTTCTACACAAATTTTTGTAATTCAAAAAAATTATAATAATATCCAAATTTTGTAAAATATGTGTACCGCCGCACTTTTAGACCTATAATTAATAAATTCAATGTTACGCGTAGAAAGAACAATTTAGAATTTAATGCATAACATTTGTGCTTATTAAAAAAAAATCCTATGATTATTTATGTTAAACCAATTAAAATTTTGTTAAATAACTAAGAATTTAATACTCAGACATATACCATAGTGACGGTCAATATATGAACAATATTTAACGATAGGCCTACAACAAATCTTTCTTTAGTACAATACAATAGCCATTTTACAAAATATCAGTCGGAATTGTCGTGAAAATGAACGAAAGGAACGGAGAGGAAAAAAAATAGATAATCAGCCTACCTACCAAATTTTATGAGTATATAAATATATAATTATATATATAACTAATATGTACGTATAAGTTAATATGTAAGTATATAATTAATGAGTATATAAAAAAATCCAAAAAAAATTTATAGAAAATTTCACAACACAATTTCTATTTCAGTTAAACGAATTTAGCTTATTTTGAAGTCTAACACAATCCTATACGGCCAGCCTATAATCTGACAATTATTATGTTTAAGATTATTTTTCGACTGTCCCTTAAAATGTAACTTAATCCTATTTAGCGCGAAGCGAAGCGAAGCAAAAAGCCCGTAAACCTATATAACAAAAAATAACTATATTATATACAACCAATCGAAATATAATCAAAAATCTACTAATGAATCCCAGAAAATTTTACATGTTCATGAAGTGTCTTACAATACTATATATGTATATATACCTAGAAATGCGGTACAAATTTTCGCTCAAACATTTTTAAAGGACCGTATAAAATGTGTATCACTGTATTTAAACTAACATAATTCACTTACGTACAAATTCAGTGTAAAATTTTTTTTTCTATATTAATCGTTATTATTATATTATTATCACAATTACTACTAATTCCAAAAGTTTAAACACAAAAAGACAAACGTAGGTAGGTTTGAGGACAGGAGAAAAAGTGAACGAAATAAAGTGAAAAGAATGAGTCATCGGCAGCAACGAACAATTTGAAATATATCTCTCCGACGGGCTGAACGAAAGCTAACGAATTTGGAAACAAACGACTCTGAAATTTAATGTTACTCAAATGTTTTGACTCCAACGGAAAACCGACTCCGCAACGACTAAAAGAAGTTTTGAGTCTCTAGACTCCATCTCAAACAAAAAATTTTGACGCGCGAACTTTTTTGAAGCGACGCGACTCAGAATAATTTGGAAAGTAATGGGGGCGCCATTTTGAATTTACATTTACAATGAATTTTAAGGAATGAAAATCGAAATTTGCCTGCAAACGGGGTAAACTTTGCATTTAGATATTTTAAGAATCGAAATAAAATTTTCATTAACGCTATTGGCTATTATACCGGGTCGGAAGAATTTTAATCGAAATAATAGACACGTGGGTAAGCCTCATACAAAATATGATGTAAGACCGCCGCTAGCCAAAAATGTCGTGATCACTTTTATTATTTATTCATTTACTCTACTTTTCTCTCTATTGCATTTATCTTTACACTCTCTTTACTCATTTCCACGATACTTTACAATTATATTCATGGTAGCCACGCCGAGATGAAAGCCGTTACAACACAAAGGGGGAAGGGGGGGTTCATTAACACTCTTTTAACGCTTGTTAACACTTTATTTAATTCCGAAAATGGTTTAAGTAATTTGAGGGGATGCGAGTAGGAAATTTTACTATAATATTTTACGTCGGAGAGGGGCACAAAACAATTAATTTAATTTAAGGTTACATGGCCCCAACTTTACGCTTATCGCGCTACCGAAGGACTGACTCTTTTGGGGGTAGTCCGCTCTGGGCCTCTGTTCAGGATTGCCAACTCTTCCCATTTTAAACAATTTAAAAACAAACATACTTTTTCGTAATTTCACAATTATTAGTAAATGATTTACATTAAACATTATCTTAATTAAACAAAAATTAATATTCTTAACCAGGCATTACTACAATAACTTTACCTGCTGACGGCTGCGCTTTGAACTTCCTTGCAACGGGAGATGTTGGATGCTTCCCTCACCACTGCACAGACTAGAAAATGCCTTCAAGAACTTAAATTTGAAGTTCTCGACCATCCAGCCTACAGTCCAGACCTGGCACCTTCGGATTTTTACCTGTTTGAACCACTAAAAGACGCTTTGAGAGGTCAGCGATTCCAAGGTGATGATGACCTGAAGGAGGCGGTGCATGACTGGCTAC
The DNA here is from genome assembly GCA_023014485.1 of Bathynomus jamesi. NCBI lineage: Eukaryota > Metazoa > Arthropoda > Malacostraca > Isopoda > Cirolanidae > Bathynomus > Bathynomus jamesi. Next base: position 97,326 of record JAJOZX010000070.1, read on the forward strand.
GCACACAGCCAAAAACATTCTTTTGGATTGTCATTAGGAAGTTGTAAATCGCTGGACTAAGTGTATTGAGAGAAAGGGAGACTATGTTTAGAAGTGATGTGTTTATAATCTATCAGGTGTGAAAATAAAATTGTGAAAATAAAAAATGCAGATACTTATTGAATTACCCTCGTATATATATATATATATATATATATATATATATATACACTGTTATGCAGGGCCGGATTAACCATTAAGCAAAATAAGCCCGTGCTTAGGGCATCAAGGGAAGGGGGGCACCACAGAAATTTTCCATTGTCGGATTTACCATGGATTTATTATACTATTATAATCGCGGCTTATAACCTATAAGCTGTTGAAAACTGAATTATATATATTCATATATAGTATTTATTTTTTTTCATTGTTTGAATTTGTAGTGAACAACAACCCTTTTGAGAGAATAAATATATTTCGTTGTAATCACACACTTTACGCTTTGCGTTATTATTTTGTTTATATCAAATCTTTGAGCGCCATATTAAAACATATAGATTAAATATTTTCGTGTGCTATAGGATGTTATTCTGAACGTGTGATTTGTGCATATAATATTAAATATATATTTTACATAATCATTTGGTATTGTTTACAGAAAGATTTAGGTTTATAGAATTGTAATATAAATTAATATTAAAATAAAAGAAACTATAAACTCTATATTGCTGTTGTATCAAGTGATGTTTATCACGGCCATTATAATAATAGATATACTGACCTAAGTTAATTAGCGTTGAAGAAGTTTATCTGTTGCTCTCTCTTCTTCTCTAGGGTAAGTCTATGAAGTGTACTTTATTTGTATATATAACAATATTTTATCATACACGTATCTTTATTTTATAATTTATTTATCTATTGTCATAACAGTATAAAAGAATTTAGATTGTAATAACCAGAGTGAATAATTCGTAATGTATATATAACATCAAACGTAGTATGGACAATTTAGGCCCTAAGCAAATGTTCATATTTCCTATAATTAAATATTGTGTTTTAAATAAATAAATAAATGTAAATATAAAATGTGGCTCGTTAATAGTGAAATGTTAATATTGATATTTTTATAGATTGCGTATTATTAATTCTAATGTTAAGTATTTTTATTTTATAGGTTTCGGTTCCTTCTTTCGGTTCCTTCTTTTGGTTCCTTCTTTCGATTTGATTTGTATTCAACATTTCGAGTTGATATTTCGGTTGAGTTATATTAATTGCCACTTATATTTAAATTGCCACTTTGGTTGTGTACGGTTCCCATTTTGTCTTTCTGAGAATAAAAGAACAAAGCCAAGATTGTGATATGTGTAACTGTGTTGATTGCCACATAATATACAAATAAAATATTCTTTTTATTTCTGTATTTTACAGACCCCAAGAACCAAGATGAAACGTGTTCAGTTAAGTGGTGCACAAAAGCGAAAACTATCAAAAGAGAAACAAGAGAAGACTTTGGATTTAGAGTCCAAGACTGCAAAGCTGACTGATTTCTTCACACAAGTTCCACGACCACAACGTCAACATGATATACCGATTCTGAATCAAAACCAATCTCCGTCATCAGAAGTGGACACAAATACCACTTTGATCACTTCAAAATCAAAATATGATGACGTTGGAATCACCGAGGTGTCACAAGCAGGTTCATCTACCACATGTCTCACTACTGATCTCACTTTGCCTGTAAATTCTCTTGATACCTCTACTGCAAATGTTGATTCAAGTTGCTTTACAAGACATTCTGGGGTTGAAATAATTGCTGAAAATGAAAGTTTAGTGGACCATGGTGATGGTGGTGAAATGAATCAGTCTGCAGAAGATGAAGTAAATATAGCAAAAGATCCAGGGTTGTGGCTTGATTTCTCTGCTGATGATGTGGCTTATTGGATTGCTTGTGGACCCAGTGACTGTCAACACCACAATGGGCCATTTGACAAGTCTTACCGGCATTTCAGTAGTGGCAAACCAGCAAGATACTGTTCACAAAAACTTTTCGTTGGGACAAAAGCCAATGGTGAGAAATACAAGAGAGAGTGGTTATTGTATTCACCATCAACAGGATCAGTTTACTGTTATGTTTGTAAACTGTTTGCTCCTAAAAATGTCTCACATTTTGTTATAAGAGAAGGGTTCAGTGACTGGCGAAATACTATTGTAATTGATCATCATGAAAAAAGCACTACTCACCGAGACTCTATGCTAACATACTTAACTCGCAGACAAGGTGCGGGGTTGGGACAACAGTTGGAAAAACAAATTCAGGAAGAGTGTGATTACTGGGAACATGTCTTGAGGCGTGTCATAGCTGTTATTTGTACGTTAGCTGAACGTGGCTTGTCTTTTCGAGGAACAGAAGAAAGATTTGGATCATTGCAGAATGGGAATTTTTTAGGGCTGCTTGAGCTCATAAGCCGGTTTGATCCATTTTTAGCAGGTCACATTTTGAAATATGGAAATTCTGGCAAAGGAAATCCTTCTTACCTGTCCAAAACCACCTGTGAGGAACTCATTCAACTAATGGCTCAAAAGGTCCACGCACTCATTGTTGACGAAGTAAAATCTTCTGGTTATTTTAGTTTGTCAGTTGATTCAACACCAGATCTATCACATATCGATCAGTTAAGTGTTGTACTTAGGTACTTAAAAGATGGACAGCCTATTGAACGCTTTTTAACCTTTCTGAAAATGAAAAGCCATACTGGTGAGGAAATGGCAAATCAGGTGTTGCAGTACTTACGTGAAGTTTGTAAGCTAAACTTTTCAAAATGTAGGGGTCAATCTTACGACAACGCTGCCAACATGTCTGGGCGTTATAAGGGGATGCAGCAAAAAATTTTAGAAACAAACAAGTTTGCTATATATGTGCCCTGTGCAGCCCATTCACTAAATCTGGTAGGCCGAAGTGCTGTTGACTGCTGTCAAGAGGCGGTTAATTTCTTCTCTACAGTGCAGTTGCTCTATACCTTTTTTTTAGCCTCAACCAGCAGGTGGGAAATTCTTAAAGGTTGTATTGGAAATGAAAGTGTCTTAAAATCCCTCTCTGATACCAGATGGGAGGCACATGCTATGGCAACAGCAGCAATTTTGAAATCTTTCCTTAAAATTTTAGAAGCGTTAGAATGTATAGCTGAAGACCAGTCACAAAAGGGAGACACTAGAAGAGAAGCAAATAATATTGCAAATAAGATGCAAGAGCTAGAATTCGTTTTTATGTTGAATTTTTGGGATGAGATTTTGCAAAATTTTCATAGAGTAAGCAAAGTTCTACAGAATAAGGATGTGAACTTAAAAACATGTGCAGATCTGTATGGATCATTAGCTGACCAACTGTGCACTTCACGAGATGAATTTGAAAGATATGAAGCAGCTACAAAGGAAATGCTACCAGATGTTGATTACAAGGCAGCTCAAACTCGCAAACGTATCAGAAAGAAGGTACCCAATGACGGAGATGCACCAGAAGTATATCTGAATGCCAGAGATAAATTTCTTATCACCACCTTTTACACAATTGTTGACAAACTTGAAACTGAGATGAGAAGAAGAGGAGAGATATACAAAGAAATAGCAGAGAGATTTTCTTTTCTAAGTGATGTGCCACATAATGTCACCACTTCATCATCTACTGAAATTGAAAGGTATTCTCAGGGTTGTAAAAAGATGATTGATGCTTACCCAGAGGACTTGAACACTAATTTCTCTGCTGAGCTTCAGCAGTTTCACTCATATGTGTGCCATAAGTTCAGTGCAAAAAAAAATGTAAAAACAAGATTCAGTCATGCTGAACTTTATAAAATAATTGTAGAAGACAATATTGAGTGTGCCTTCCCAAATGTAGAAATTGCCTTTCGTATATTTTTAACATTAATGGTCACAAATTGCTCAGCTGAGCGTTCATTTTCTCAGTTGAAGTATATTAAAAATACCAACAGAACAACTATGCAACAAGGCAGGCTGGATGCCTTATCTCTACTAAGTATAGAAGCAGATGTGTTACGTAAGATTAGTTTTGAGGATCTGATCAAAGACTTTGCAATTAAAAAAAGTAGGAAAAACTTTTCAAATATAAATGAAGTGGAAGTATACAAAAATAAACATTATTTTCCATCTTACTGTAAGTTTTGTTTCATTTCAAAAAATAAAATTTTATTTTATGGTTTATTTTTGTTTATATTTTGAATTACATATATATGGGGCATCAAAATCTTTTAAGTGCTTAGGGCCTCTAAAGGTCTTAATCCGGCCCTGCTGTTATGTGACGCGGTTTACTGTACAGCAATACCCTAGTTATCGCAAAGGATGCGTTCCTAAAAGTCATTGCGAATAACGAATTTGCGAATATTACGACAATTTTCCTCATAAGAATGAATGTAATTAGGGCGGATGCGTTCCCCTACATACTACAATATAACTACAATGAGTGCAAAACAGTTAAACTAGCATTTCCCTTTGCTGTGAGTGTCAATGGCGTACCGGAGTTGGTATAAAGAGAAGGAGAGGGTGAGGAGTTACTGTGGTGAAGAGGGGCCAGGGTCATCGACCTCCCCACTCGAGACGGCACTGACACTGCTGCTGTAGGAACGAGGACTAAAAAACCTATGGAACTCGGAATTGGAGGTTGAAGAAGTTGGAGTGGCAGGTACATCAGGAGAAGGGGAGGATTTGGGCTGGAAAAATGCATGAAGTGTCGGTTGGCGAGCCATCTTCCTCTTCTCCTCCAGAAGCTCATAGTAGGCTCGAATGTCGTTCTTGACGTTGCGGATGACAGTGGTGTTCCTCCCCACATTCGGGTCAACGTCCAACGCCATGTCCAGTGCCGTCTCCAATGAAGAAAGAAGCTTCCTCAGAACTGGAACGGTGAGGGTTTTGAGAGGAGGACTCTCGGCCTGCTCCTCGTCTTCGTCCACTGCTAGATGCTGCTCCAACTCAATCAACTCCTCGTTAGTTAGCTCCTCACTGTGTGATTCGAGGAGATCGTCAACGAAAGTTCCACGGTGCCACTTCCTTCACCTTCCTGCGGAATATCACGCCACAGCGAACGAGCCTTCTCCTGGATAATGGCTTGCAATAACGGCATGCTACGCTGGGTCTGATCGTCAATCCACATACGCATCATCGTCTCCATTCTCTCTGTGGCAGAATCACGAAACCTCGTGACTTTCGTCGTTGTCACAGGCAAGGCAGACCAGCCATCTCCTTAATTTTGGCAGAACTTTATACAGTGGAGTGGCATGGTCGAAGGGGCTAAGCCGTGCACACGTCCAATTTGACTCGTTCCCTCTCCTTTCTCATTCCGCTTTACGATGACCAATTTAACGTTCAAGGTCACAAACACACGAGGCCTCTTCTCAGATGAGGCAGCAGAAGCGGAAGAAGGACGCTTGGGAGGCATTACGAAAATTTTTCTTGCGATAAGTATACACTACCACACAACGCAACAGATCAAAGCAGACTGAGAGAGCTCTTTCGCGTGGCCCGGCGTATGAATACACAGCAAAAACACGTCACTGCGCCAGCCTGCTCACGGAGCTTGAGCCACCAAGCACAATTCGTCCAAGGCACAGACCACACTAATTCACTTTGTGAATAAGCCGGGTATGCTTTGCGAATATCGAATATGAGTGTTTAAATATCAATTGCGAATAAGGCGGGGTATTGCTGTATTACTTTATTTTTATGGTATGAATTATACCTTATTTTAGCTGTTTTCATTTAAACCACATCACATAGATTTAACCCAAGGTTATATATGTCACTGATTACATATATATTCTTATTTCTCTGTCAATTCGTGTAAGGGGATAATTACAGTAGAAACCTTTTACAAAATAATATATTCGTCACAGATCTTACTAACCCAATTACAATACAACAATGAAATTTTGACAATCATGAATAATTAATTGTTTAGGGAAATGACACTTGGAACAATGATTCTTACTTCAAGAATTTGATATTTAGAATTAACACCAGACGCTTAAAATAAAATGCATAAGCCAGTTAAAATATGACTGTTAGACAATTTTGGCATGGAATCAATTACATTGAAAACTTTGACATCAATTACTTCTTTTAAAGAAAAGATATTTGAGACAATTAAATAAAATGCACAAGCAATTTAAATCTGACTGTCATACAAGTTTAATTTACAATTGGTAGCAGTGGCGTACTAAGGGGGGGTGCAAGGGGGCGGTCCGCCCCGGGTGAGCCAGGGGGGGGGGGTGCCATCGGGAGAGTTGAAATACCAGTACAAGTTTTCAAACCAAATGAAAAATTCGCCAAAGTAAGAAATTTTTTTTTTAAATGTTCAAACTATTATAACAGTGTAATGTTAATTTCCACTATAAAATAATTTTTTATTTTTATTGGCAATACAAAATTTACAAACGAAAAATTAAATATTTGATAAAAATTACATCGAAAGTTGAACGTTTGTGAAGCTCCAAGCTCTAAAACTGTTTCTTAAAGATCAGCGCAATGAAATTGTGGAGAGGGCCATTCATTATGCAACTACAAAGTGTGAGGAAATGGACATTTCTATAGAGAGAACAGGGAGAGTAAAGCTCCGAAAAAGGACGCCAGGAGAGATGGCAAAGGATGCTGGTCTCACATTGCCAGAGGAAGTAAAAAGGGCTATGTTTGAATGTCTTGATCGCTTTCATCAAGAATTGGAGATTCATTCTAAGGCAATGGATCAAATTCTGTCAATCTTCGCTGTTATTCAGCCAAACACTTTGGTTGTTGCAACAAAAGAAGAACTTCGGAAGTATATTCGATGAATTTTCTGAGGAAGATATCAATGTGGAAATTGGACAACTTCGGAGGCATTTGGAAGCTGCCAAAATCAGCGTTGAAGAGGCAAAGAAATGGACAGCATTGCAGTTTCTGGAGTTTATTGTGAAATGGGATTTTTGTGAATCTTTGCCAAGCTTGTCACTGTGTTTGAGATTATTTTTGACTGTCTGTGTGTCTATTGCTTCATGTGAAAGAAGTTTTTCCAAATTGAAATTGATAAAAAATTTCTTTCGCTCGACCATTAGTCAGACAAGATTGACAAATCTGGCTTTACTTTCAATTGAACATGACTATGGAAAAAATAGGTCCTGCTCCAACCAGAGTAGCCTAAACACAACCTAGGCTATGTTGAAGATGGAAGACCTAGGCCAAAGATGAACCAGCCTAACTATTTGTCCATAAAGAGGACTTCCATACTCTTTTGTTAAACAATTACAGCTGAAATGTCAGCTTATTTAACCTAAATTTAATAACCGAAGGGAAATTTATGAACTTCTTACCTTGAAACTGTTATGAATTTTATCTCTTGACACCACTAAAACATTTTTATTCCGGCTTTTTCCGTCGCTGCTGTTATGCTTAATCCGCTTATGCTTATTCAGCTTCTCGCCCTGTTATTCTGCTTATTCCGATCTTTTTCTTCTTCTTAAAACCGTGTTGCTATTTCTAGCCATGGGATCTTTTTTTCTTTTCATCCCATATTTGTTTCTTCGTTGGTGTCTTTTTAATTTTTCTCAGCAAGAGTTCATGTTCTCCTTCTGAGTTATTTTTCATTATTATTTATTTTAATGTCAATATGGCTTATGCAAGATTAGGTGGGTCTTCCATTTCGGTACTCCCAAATTTTCCATACATTGGGGCTAGCCAGAAAGGAAAAATTGCATGTGAAACCCAATTTTTTCTTTAATATTTGTTAACCCATCTTAGATTACCTATATTTTATGTTTTATTTGTTATTCCATTTTTGTTTTTCCTCACTTTTTAATATAAAAGGTGTAGCATTTTATAAAGTCCTCACCCTTTTCAAAATGAAAGGGTGTTGCATTTTAGTTTATTTTCCATAGGAAATATTACAATACTCCAGCCCTTATCTTTTGTTGTAACATCTGCCTAGCTCGTAGAGTAGTTGAACGTTGTGGTCTACTATTTGTGGTATAGGTTATTGTAGTAGTAGGACTAGTTACATCATTTATTGAACAGGTTAGGTTTGGTATAGTTTTGGTCAAATTTTGATCATCATCAGAATCTATTATAGATTCATCATCTTGATCATTTTTGTTAACAGTAGTTGGTCCTACTTCTAGGGGGTATAAGAGTGATACATCTCTTATAGTTTCACCTGAAGCAGTTTTAAGTTTTACAACCCTGGTTAATCCATCTTCCCCAGTTTTTAGTTCTAAAACTCTACCTAATGGCCAACACTGTCTTGGTGTATTTTGTCTAATTAGAACTACATCTCCTACCCTAATTTTATTAACCCAGTCTTTGTTTTGTATATACTGTATTTATGTCTTTCTCTCAACCCAACAAGGTATTCATCACTCCATTGCTTTTTAAATTTTGTTTTTATATTTGTTATTTGTGATAATCTATTTTGCAAATCATGATTATTATCACTCCAAGGTGGATCATCCAAGGAGATATTGTAATCAGGTAGAAGGTTAATGACTTCTCCCTTAATCAAATGATTTGGGGTGAGAGGCTCTACATCATTAATATTATCCCCTACATAAGTAAGAGGTCTGTTATTGACAACATTCTCAATTTCACTAATGAGAGTGAGAAGTTCAAAGAATTCAATTTGTTTTTTACCTATTGATTTCTTTAGGCAATTCTTTATTGTTTGGATATTCCTTTCCCAGATTGCTCCATACCATGGTGAGGCAACAGGGATGTATTTCCATTTTATTTTGTTATTTTGTAGATATGTTATGGTATGTGAATTTTGTAATATGTCATTTATTTGATTTTCACCAGCCTTGAAATAGGTTGCATTATCTGTCCAAACAATTTTGGGTACAGAATGCTTAGCACAAAATCTTCTAAAGCTATAGACAAATGATTCTGCGGAGAGATCACTCACTACGTCTAAGCTGATTGCTCTAGAAGATGAACATGTGTAAAGTATGATGTACATTTTTTGTTCTGTTGTTCCCAGACCAACAGTCAAACTTCCTGTATAGTCTATACCAACTGTTTCAAAAGGCCTATTAAAGGAGACTCTCTCTGTTGGCAAATCAGGAGGATTGGTCTTCCTGAAAGATCTGGAATGAATCCTTTTGCAGGTGACACAGTTATTCAAAACTGTCTTTACAGTCATTCTGCCTTTGGGTATCCAATACAACTTTCTAATGGCATTTAATGTTTGTGGAACGCCCATGTGATAAAGTTCATTGTGTTCTCTCTAATAATTAGGGTTGTAATGTGATGGAACCTAGGAAGAAGAAGGGGTTGTTTACTGTTATATGTGATTTGTGATTTGTTTAATCTACCCTTACATCTTAATAAGCCATCTTTGTCAATGTAAAGATTCAAGTTTATTACCACAGAGGGTACTTTGTTCATTTGTTTACCAATTGTTAAAAAATCTATTTCATTTTTGTATTCTGTTTGTTGTATGTGCTTAATCCAATATTTGGTAGCTAGACTTGTATACATTTCATTATCATTATTTCTTTGTTTATTTATTTTCTTTAAACAGTTGTGAATGAATCTGAGACAGTAAGATGTTACCCTTACAAGTTTGCCAAAGTCAGAATAACTGTTATAATCTAATAGTGGCTCAACTTTATTTGTGGTTATCATGTTAAGTTTTACATTAATTTGTTCTGCTGGCCACATTGTTTCATCCTGAATGAATTCAGGTCCATGAAACCAATTTTTGTTGGATTTTAGTAATTTACAGGATAATCCTCTTGTGAGAAAGTCTGCAGGATTTTGTTTTGTTGGAATGTATCTGAAGGTTATGTCCAAATTTTGTCTAGCTTCTTTAATGTCTCTTAATCTGTTACGGACAAAGATGTTTTGAGTTTAGCTCATCAGAGTTGATCCATGCCAAGCAGATTTGACTGTCAAGCCAAATATATGTAGTTGTAATGTTTACATCATAATAGACTTCATGGAGAAATACTGTTATTTTTACAGCTAGATAACCCGCAAGTAGTTCAAGCTGAGGAATAGTTTTCTTTTGTTTTAAGGGTGTTACTTTCCCCTTGGCATAGATAAAATGGCTGCCATCCTCACCTACAAGGTAAGCGCAACAGCCATACACCTTTTCACTGGCATCACCAAATACATGCAAGGTTTGAGGTGTATCTCTGTGTCCACAAACTCTGGGAATATTTATGTTTTGTAATTTATTGAGATCTTTAGCTAACCTTTTCCAGCTATCTTGTTGTTTATTGGTTATAGGATCATCCCAGTCTACTTTCTGTTTCCAAAATTCTTGTAAAAGAACCCTGGATCTGATAGTAGAAGGAAGGAGTAAACCCATAGGATCAAATATTTTTGAACTTTCGGATAAGATCTTTCTTTTTGTGTTAGCTGTTGTATCTAAGGTGTAGCCTTTTGTGCAGAGTGAGTCATGAACTTTAGAATCTGAGTTCAAATCCCAGATCATGCCTAATGTTTTCACCCTGTTTGTTGGTTCTGTTAATCCTTTGTCTTCTGATTTTATTTTTTGATTTAGTCTCTCATTATTTGTGATCCACTCTCTTAATTCAAAATTACCTTCTTTCATTATTTTATCTGCTTTTATGTAAACTTCATTTAATTCCGACTCTGTTTTGGTTTGCGAAAAATGCTCTGTATGAATTGGTCCACAATTAACCCACCCCTTATATCTCCAGTCTAACTATAGAGTAGATCAAGTCTAGCCTAGAGGGGTCAGCCTAGAGATTCCGGAAATGGTCCAGAGCGGGCAGATAAATTGAGGTCCACAGTAGGATTCCTCACAAGATTAGGTTAGGGCAATCTACCTTCACCTTTGTTAAGCTATGAGTTGATGCTGGGTCTTAGGTCACAATGTAGGCCTAACTTGTTTGACCCAGCTTAATTTAATGTTCTTAACTGTTTGGTGTTAAAACTCATATTAGTCACTTACTTTTAGTTATTACAGTCTCTCCCTTCTCCGGTTGTCTCATTCGAGAGCGTACTTTGCTGGTACGTCCTCTCGCCCCGTTCTTCGTTTTCGTTCCCCCTTTGTTCTCCTCTTCGCGGGGCTTCTTGTACCAGCGTTGTCTTGGTTTATTCCTCGGTTGGTTGAGCGGTAATGTATCACCATTACCGAGCACGCTCCTCCCACACAGTATATAAATACTAGTATGGAGAATAACTCTGGTGAGCAACCAATTGGTTTCTTCCACCCAGTTATTGACATAAAAGGAATTTATTAATTGTTAGATTAACTACCTACCTACTCAGTGAACCATTTTCGTTACCTCCCAACTACCCACTCATAAGTTTTCCATATACTGGGGGCCCCGGGAGATAAAAATTTTGGTGTCATTGTCACCAATTTTTGTCTGAGTGTAGACTAGCTAACTATTTAACTGTAAATGCCTGTTAATCTGATTAACAGTGCCTATCCTCACCTTCTCATTGAGAAGGTGTAGCATTTAATTAGAAGAGAAAATATACACCCATAGGATGAAACTGTCAATGGTCTTTACCATAAGAAAAGAAAAAATGAAAGTTATAAGATAAAATTACAATTCCCCAGCATCTATTTTTTGTTGTAAAAATAGTCGCGCCTTTAATGCTGTTTGTCGCTGAGGTCTTGTTTCTGTCAATGTTGTAGTAGGATGCGTTACCACTCCTACTGTCAAAGGAATAGTTACTGGAAGTTCAGTGTCTCCAGTTGTTACTGTCAGTGGAGAAGGTTCTCCAAAGTCCATTGTTTGGGTCCAGACTCTAAAGGTACAAAAGAGAAATGTCTCTTGTTGTGTCACCCGTTGAAGTCCTTAATTTGACCACTCTTGTTACCCCGTCTGCCCCTGGTCTGAGTTCTGAAACTCTAGCCAGAGGCCAGTATTGTCTTGGAGTACTGTCATGTATGAGAACAAGGTCCCCTACCTTTATTGTGTCAGACCAATCCTTCTTAGTCATTTGTTTATGTCTCTCCCTTAACGACTCAGTACTCAGTTTTCCACTGTTTAATGAAATGAGCTTTAACTCTAGTTAAATGTTGTAACTTCGTCTGAGTTCATCATGTCGTTGAGTCCAGTTTGGGTCTTCTGAAGAGTCTATATTGTAGTCCGGCAGGACTAACTTGTTCTCCCCGAATCAAATGATTTGGAGTTAATGGTTCTGGGTCATTAATGTTGTCACTCACATAAGTGAGTGGTCTATTGTTAATGATGTTCTCAATCTCAGCCAGGAGAGTGAGTAACCCAAATAAGTGTATCTGTTTTTTGCCAATTGCTTTCTTCAAGCAATTCTTTACTGTTTGTATATTCCTCTCCAGATAGAACCATACCAAGGAGAGGCAACCGGAATATACTTCCACTTTATGTTTGTATTTTGTATATATAATTGTGTGATTTCATTGCTTAACAAGTCATGGATGACTTGTTCACCAGCTTTGAAATATGTAGCATTGTCAGTCCAAACTGTCTTTGGTACTGAATGTCGTGCACAGAATCTCTTAAAGACAGCTACAAAAGATTCTGCTGTAAGGTCCTCCACAACATCCAAATAAACAGCTCGTGAGGCAGCACATGTAAACAGTACAATGTACATTTTTTGTTCAGTGTCACCCACCCCTACAGTCAATGCTCCTGTATAGTCAATGCCTACAGTCTCAAAGGGTCTGTTGAGAGTAACTCTCTCCTCTGGCAAAGCAGGAGGATTTGGTTTCCTATAGGGCCTAGCATGAATACGCCTACATGTGACACACTCACTCAGGACTGTTTTAACAGTGATCCTTCCCTTGGGTATCCAATAAGTTTTTCTTAATGTAGTTAGTGTCTGTGGTACCCCCATATGATATACATCATTGTGTGTTTTTCTGATTATTAATGTTGTCAAATAGCTAAATCTAGGTAAAAGGATTGGATTTTTGCTTTTGTATGACAGTTTTGATTTGTCTAATCTCCCTTTACACCTTAGAAGGCCTTCCTCATCTCTGAACAAGTTTAGATCCACAACTACTGATGGTACAGGTTCTTTTGTTTGTTTCCCATTAGTTAAGAATTCTAACTCTTTATTGTACTCTTTTTGTTGGGCTTGGCCTATCCAGTATTGGGTTGCAACTTCTGTATAATTATGATTATTTTTATTTAGCTGTTTGTTAATTGTAGCTAAACAGTTGTGAGCAAACCTCAAACAGTAGGCTGTCACCCTGACAAGTTTGTTGAAATCAGAATACTTTCATAATTAGTGATTGGTTCAACCTTTTCATTTGAAAAGATTAAATTTAATGTCAAGTTAACTTGTTCCACAGGCCATTGGTCTGTATTACAGAGCCACTTAGGTCCCATAAACCAAGTTTTGTTTGACTTCAACAACTTGTAGGATAAACCTCTGGTCAGAAAGTCTGCTGGATTCTGTTTAGTTGGAACATAGTGAAAGTTTACTTGTAGGCTTTCATTAGCGTCAGCTATTTCTTTTAGCCTATTTCTTACAAAGATATTTTTTTTTCTTTACTATTAATGCTATCATTCCGTATCCAGGCAAGACAAATCTGACTGTCAAGCCAGACGTGGATATTAGTTATGAACACATCATAGTAAGCATCCTTAAGCAATGAAATGGTTTTAATGGCTAATGTAGCAGCCAATAGTTCCAATTGAGGTATGGTTCGGGTAGGTTTGAGAGGTGCAACTTTCCCTTTTGCATAAATTAGATGACTTTCTGTAGGGCTTACAAGATACGCACAGCACCCATAAGCTTGTGTGCTTGCATCAGCAAACACATGAAGCTCTGGGGCTTATCCCTAAACCCACAGCACCTTTGAATTTTAATGTTCTGCACTTTTGTTAAATCAGTAGCTAACTTCTTCCAAGATTTTTGATTTTCATTTGTTATTGGATCATCCCACCCAACATTTGTCCTCCAAATTTCTTGGAGGAGAATCTTTGATTTTATTGTTGAAGGCAGGAATAGACCCATAGGATCAAAAATTTTGGAAGCCTCTGATAATATTTGTCTTTTAGTATTTGCTTCCTCATCAAGTTTAAAACCTTTAGTACAGATTGAATCATGACTGTTAGAAGTTGCATCCAAATACCAGTTCATACCTAAAGTTTTAACTCTGTCTGATGGCTCAGTAAGACCATTATTATCCTTTTAAAATCTTTTTGTTTAAATCCTCATCATTTGAAATCCACTCTCTAAGTTCAAAGTTACCTTGTTGCATAATGTTTTGAGAGTGTTCATAGACTTCAGATAATTCAGATTTTGTTGTCGTTGAGCCTATTAGATTGTCTACGTAAAAATGTTCCTTAAGGAAGTTCAATGTTAGAGTTATTAAACTGGTTTAAATGATGTCTAATTGTCAATGCTAATAGGCTAGGTGAGCAATTGGCTCCAAACAACACAACATTAAATCTATAGGTTATGAACCCTTTATTCAAATCAAATGGATCCTTGAACCATAAGAACCTAAGTTGGTTCTTATCATATTCATTTTTAAGATTTATTCTCAAAAATGCCTTTGAAATGTCACTTTGTACAGCATATTTGTCTAACCTGAACCTCAGTAAGATCTTCACAAGGTCAGAAATGAGATTAGGACCCTCAATCAAGCAATCATTCAAACTGTGTTTATCACTGTCTTTGAGGCTACAGTTATATACTACTCTGAGTTTTGTTGTTGGGGCATCTTGTCGATAAACCCCCCTGTGGGTTAAATAATGACAACCATCTTTTTTAAAAGGGTTATTGTTACTTCTTCAATGAAGCCTTTCTGTAGCTGTTCTTTGAAGACATCATTATATGTTTACATTATTTCTTGTTTGAGTTTTTTCATTACTTTATATAAATGTCCTTTAGCTACTTTGAGATTATCTCTTAAAGTTGGACAATTTATTTTCCAAGGTAACTCAATAAAATAACTATTGTCTTTGCACTGAATGGTGTCTTCAAATCTTTCTACCATTAACTGATCTTCTGAAGTTTGATTTGTGTCATGTATACCCACAGATTCTAGCAACCATAAAGTTTGAATTGCCTCATCCAAAGTTTCATTTGATAATGATGAATTAATGTTCTCAGTTGAGATAATATTATTCAAAGTGTTGCTATTCTTACAGGTGTTATGTAGGACTGAGTTGAGGCACATAGTATTTGTTGGTCATGAACTGTTTTGGTTTAGGTCTAGGTTGTATTTGATAGGTCACCCAAAGGGGCTATCCCTGATGGAGTCTGAATAGCTATACCATTACCTATCTTACTATGCCCTTATGAATAAGATTAATATAATCTGCCCCTATTAGCATTTCAATGTTAGCTACTGTGTTGTTAGTGATATGTCTATCAGCTATTTTGTAGTGTTTTCAAATGATTTATGGTTTGTTCTAGTTTGGGTATAACCAGTTTGTTTTGTCCTACTTTAGAAATAATAACTGCTTCAATTTTCTTGAATTTACTTTCTAAATGTAGTTCCAGGTCAATTGTCTTATAGCTATTTTTGTCCGAGTTATCCTTAACAAAGGATGCAATATTGAGTTTTGTTCATTCGGGTTTGGTGTCAAACCCAATTTATTAACTACATTTTTTGAAACAAATGTTTGTTGAGAACAACAGTCTATAAGACATCTCACTGGAGTGGTACTACCCTCACTATTCACTAAGTCCAAAGTAATAGTTGGTAAAAGAATCTCAGTGTTTCTTGTTACATTGTTTGAACAAGCAGAATGTCCCATGAAAGTGGCATTTTCTTGATTACCTTTGTTTGGGGGAGGTATCTTTTGAGTTTGAGTATTATTGTTTGGACACTTTGGTGAATCACACATTGATGAGACATGTCGTAAACTTTTACAAAACTTACACTTGAATCTTAACCTAGATTTACAGTCTTTCTTATAATGTCCCTGGCCAGTACACTTTTACACAGGTTCAACTGTTCACATCTTTTAGCCCTTTGGTTAAAATCTGAATATTTGTCACACCCAGTACTACTGTGTTCATTACTTGCACAAAATTTGCAATGTGGTGTGTAAGTTGAGGCAGCAGTTACATTAAAGTTCTATAATGTAGGTGTTCGTGTATTATAGTTGGTCACATTTGATTCTCCAGTATCAAGTTTTGTCTGTTTGGCTGTAGCTAGTTGGTCTCTGGGAACAGTCTTTGGTTTATCCATAGTCTGGGTCTTATGTGTTGGAAAATCTCTCAAGTTGTAATTAATTAGGATATTGGGGAAGTTTTCTCTTATTTGTTCTAAATTAGGATAATTTTTTCCCGTCTTTAGAATTAAATTATCTTTAACCCTCGAAGGAAGGCACCTAAGTACTATGCTTTGTATAAGCCAAGATGAAGTTTTAATATCTATCTCATTGCTAACCAGTTGTCCTATAATAGCTTCTAATTTTGTATAAAAAATTTCCATATCTCTATGGTTATCTTTTATGGGTGCAAATTCAAAAATTTGTTGAGATAATTCATATACAATCATATCTTTATTAATGTAATTACGTTTTAAAAGATCAATAGCTACTTCATATGAATCCCCTAAGGCTGGTAAATAGGCTATTAGGTTATAGGCTGGGCCTTTAAGGGAACTAGTTAAGTAACTAAACTTTTCAACAGTTGAAATATAAGGTTTATTACCTATTAAATTCTCAAATTTGTCAATGAAAGATGGGAATTGTACCGTGTCCCCTTCAAATGTTGGTACTAGCAAAATGGGTAACTGAGCCCTCAATTCTTGTGACTCAGGATTTTGCATGCCACTTAAATTTTGTTGAAGGTTACCCTACTTTGATTAAAATCAGAATTAGGTTTTTTGGTGTTAAGTCAGTCAACCGAGACCGTAGTTCCCTTATTTGCTGTTCAATTGAGCTTACCTGATCATCATCATCAGCGTAAAGGTCTATCAATTGTTCTTCAGCCATTTCGGATTCAACTAACTCTGAAATACTCTCATTAATGGCTATTATTTCCTTCTTTTTAATTTCTAATTTAATAATTACACACTCTATATTTTTCTTACCTGGTTGTGTAATATTGTTAAAAGTGTTCACAGCCTTTGTAACAGCTCCCAACTTTGTCCCCCTTTTCTTTTTTAACTTTTTCAATTCTGCACTGTCCATGTCTAAGTCAAAATTGTTTAACTGGGGATCGTAATGAAATAGAGGACAAGAAGAAATTACCAGAGAAGAGAGAGAACAGACAAAACAGTCAAGTTTAAATTTGGTTTAATCCCCCCAAGTACTTATGTGTCACTCAGGTCTAAGCTTATAAGAGAATGAGACTCCTTAAATGTAAATGTTTCCTAGTTAGGCCCTAGGTTGTAGACCTAATTAGGCTTGCTCAGGTTAGGCTTAGGCTAGACCATTTAGCCTAATTCTGCAATTTTTGTTAAGTAAGGTTAAGGTTTGTAAATTCCCCACACACGGACCACCAATGCGAAAAATGCTCTGTATGAATTGGTCCACAATTAACCCACCCCTTATATCTCCAGTCTAACTATAGAGTAGATCAAGTCTAGCCTAGAGGGGTCAGCCTAGAGATTCCGGAAATGGTCCAGAGCGGGCAGATAAATTGAGGTCCACAGTAGGATTCCTCACAAGATTAGGTTAGGGCAATCTACCTTCACCTTTGTTAAGCTATGAGTTGATGCTGGGTCTTAGGTCACAATGTAGGCCTAACTTGTTTGACCCAGCTTAATTTAATGTTCTTAACTGTTTGGTGTTAAAACTCATATTAGTCACTTACTTTTAGTTATTACAGTCTCTCCCTTCTCCGGTTGTCTCATTCGAGAGCGTACTTTGCTGGTACGTCCTCTCGCCCCGTTCTTCGTTTTCGTTCCCCCTTTGTTCTCCTCTTCGCGGGGCTTCTTGTACCAGCGTTGTCTTGGTTTATTCCTCGGTTGGTTGAGCGGTAATGTATCACCATTACCGAGCACGCTCCTCCCACACAGTATATAAATACTAGTATGGAGAATAACTCTGGTGAGCAACCAATTGGTTTCTTCCACCCAGTTATTGACATAAAAGGAATTTATTAATTGTTAGATTAACTACCTACCTACTCAGTGAACCATTTTCGTTACCTCCCAACTACCCACTCATAAGTTTTCCATAGGTTGATCCTACAAGGTTATCTACATAGAAGTGATCTTTCAAGAACTGAACAGTTAAATCATTTTCATCACACAAATTTAAGTGATGTTTGATGGTTAAAGCCAGTAAACTAGGACTTGCATTTGCTCCAAACAAAACCACATTAAATTTAAATGTTTTAAACCCTTTATTTAAGTCATATGGATCATTAAACCACAAGAATCTTAGTTGATCTTTGTCATAGTTATTTTTCAGATGAATTCTCAAAAAAGCTTTGCTTATATCACTTTGAACTGCATAGTCATCTAATCTAAATCTTAGAAGGATTTTTACAAGGTCTGAAATAAGATTAGGCCCCTCTATGAGACAGTCATTCAAGCTATGCTTATTGCCATCTTTAAGACTACAGTTATACACAACTCTAAGTTTTGTTGTGGGTGCATCCTTTCTATAGACTCCTGTGTGAGTAAGATAATGGCAGTTGTCTTTTTTAAAGGGGTGATCTTTAACTTCTTCAATGAAGCCTTTTTCCAACTGGTCCTTGAAAACATCATCATACATTTTAATTCTCTTGTCATTTTTTAATCTTTTCATCAAATTATAGAGATGACCTTTAGCTACCTTTAGATTATCATTTAATTTTGGACTATTGATCTTCCAAGGTAGTTCAATTGAATAATGGCCATTTTCATACATGTTGGTGTTTTCAAAATTTTCAGCCATTAATTGATTTTCATCTGTATGATCACCATCTTGCACCCCACTGACTCTAATAGCCAGAGCTGTTGTACACCTTTATCTAATTCTTCAGTTGTTAATGATTTATTTAATATTTCAGTATTTATGTCATTATTTGAGTTGTGTAAGACCTTGTCATAATAGGGCAAGTTTGTTAGTCATATATTTTTATTTTTCATTGTTATTTTATATTTATCTATGTGTCCCAGTGGAGCTATACCCCAGTGAGTATCTAGAGCAATCCCATCTCCTATTCTGACTATGCCCTTCTGAATTAAGTGAATATAATCAGCTCCAATTAACATTTGAACATTATCTATTATATCATCATTTAAATTTCTATCTGCAATTTTATATTGCTTTTTAAGTTGTTGTATTACTTCTTTTAAATTTGGTATTTTAAATTTTTGTTGACCAACTTGTTCAATGACTACTACTTCTATGTTTGTTGTTTTATTCTCTGTGGGTATATCCAGATCTAAATTGACTGTATTATATTTTTCTTTCTGTTCATTTTCTTTGACAAATGATGTTATACACAATTCTTGTTCATTTTTATGAGTTTGTAGGCCTAATTGATTAACTAATGATTGATCTACAAATGTTTGTTGGGAACAAGAATCTATTAGGCATCTTATAGGAGTTGTCCCACCTTCTTTATTTTTTAAATCCAAGGTTATTGTAGGTAGGAGTACACTAGAATTTTTATTGACATTATTTATTGATATATGTCCATTAAATGTTTTTTCATTTTTCTTTAGGTTTTGTTTATTTGAATTTTTAAATGAATCACAAAGACAAGAGACATGATTTAAACTTCCACAATTAACACATGTGAATCTTATTTTTGTTTTGCAGTTTGTTAGTATGTCCTGCACTTGTGCATTTAGTACAAAGGTTTAACTGAGAACACCTATTTATCCGGGATTCTAAGTCTACATATTTAGTACATCGTGTGCTATAGTGATCATCAGCCGAACAAAATTTACACTTACGTACAAATTCTGTCGTAACATTAAAATTTTGTAGTGTAGGAGTTAGGCCTATCACTTTTTGTTCTGATTTGTTGTTGTGGTTGTGGTTTTGTTTGTATTTTCTTTGTTTGTGAATCAATCTTTGTTTGTGAATCAATCTTTGTTTGTGAATCAATCTTTGAAGATTTGTACATTGACAAAACATTTGGAAATTCATTCCTTATTTCATCAAGGGTAGGGTATGTATTTCCCGTTATTCTTTGGAAAATATCCCTAATTTGGGTAGGTAAACAATCAAATATTATGGCTTGGATAAACCATGCTGATTTCTCTAGATCTATATCATTATTTTGTAGATGACCTAACATGCATTCAATTTCACAATAGAAATTGTACAGATCCTGATGGTTATCCTTGGCTGGTTTTATATTTTTTAATTTTATTGCTAAATCATTTACTGTTTCTTTTTATTTAGGAAATTTCTTTCTAGTAATTTGAGAGCTATTTTATATGAACTGCCAATTGCCGGTAAGGCATCAACCAGTTTTAGGGCTGGGCCCTTTAAATAATTAAGGAGATAACTGAATTTGTCAACATCAGATATATAATCTTTGTTGCCAATTAAACTATCAAATTTTTCTAGAAAAGACTGAAATTTTGTTCGATCACCCTCAAATATTGGTACTTGTAATGTTGGTAACTTGGCTTTTAGTTGTTTATTGTCATCATTAGAAATGGATACATTTCTGAAGGCCTCAATCAAACTTTGATTTGTAGCCTCTAAATTATTTGGTAGATTATCTAAAGCAGCATATAATTCATTTATGTGAGAATCTATTTCAAAAATATTCTGTTCTTGTTCACACAAAAGTGCTGTATATGTCTCTTCACCAACATTTAACGCATCAGTTTCTGTAACAATTTCCTCGTCTATAATTATTATTTCCTGTTTAATTCTATTTAAACCACCCAAAATAGTATCATAATCCCTTTTATTGGATTTTCTTTGCTATTAAAGGTAGTTAAAAGCCTGGTAATGACTCCCTTCCTTGCTGATCTCTTCCTTTTTAATGATTTAATCTTTGCCTCAATTGCTTCACATTCAGCCATATTTTGTTTATTTTATTTTTCCAAAATTAAGTCCCCAAAATCCTAAAACCCTTTCAACTCTATAAATAAGCTTTATTTTGGTTAAATAGGCTAGGCTTCTGATTACCCTTATTCTAGAATTTTACCACATTTATGACCAAATGATAAGTTTTGAAGCATTTGAATTATTTCTTATTTTTATTTTTAGTTAGGGCTTCGTAATTTATTATTATTTATATGTAGTAAGTATTTGAAAAAGCCAAACATGGAATAAATTCTGTTCAGATGTCAAAATGTTTGATAAGGCGTAATTTATTATTTTTTGTTTTAATTTATTTTATTTTATTTTATTCAAGGTTAAGGTTTTCACAGCAAATAACCCTTCCCCACACGGGGTGCCAATATAGATATGGAAAAAATAGGTCCTGCTCCAACCAGAGTAGCCTAAACACAACCTAGGCTATGTTGAAGATGGAAGACCTAGGCCAAAGATGAACCAGCCTAACTATTTGTCCATAAAGAGGACTTCCATACTCTTTTGTTAAACAATTACAGCTGAAATGTCAGCTTATTTAACCTAAATTTAATAACCGAAGGGAAATTTATGAACTTCTTACCTTGAAACTGTTATGAATTTTATCTCTTGACACCACTAAAACATTTTTATTCCGGCTTTTCCGTCGCTGCTGTTATGCTTAATCCGCTTATGCTTATTCAGCTTCTCGCCTGTTATTCTGCTTATTCCGATCTTTTTCTTCTTCTTCTTAAAACCGTGTTGCTATTTCTAGCCATGGGATCTTTTTTTCTTTTCATCCCATATTTGTTTCTTCGTTGGTGTCTTTTTAATTTTTCTCAGCAAGAGTTCATGTTCTCCTTCTGAGTTATTTTTCATTATTATTATTTATTTTAATGTCAATATGGCTTATCCAAGATTAGGTGGGTCTTCCATTTCGGTACTCCCAAATTTTCCATAATGACTATGCAAAGAAGGTGATTTTTGATGAGGTCATTGATCAATTTGCAGAAATTAAGGCTCGAAAACAGAGACTGTGAATCTTCTCTATTTACCTTTGAAGAATAGGCTGAGCGTTGAGACTGGATTTCCTGTGTTTTTTGTATAAAATAAAATGCAGCATTACCTGTTCACTGAATTTTTAATGTCCTGCATTTTTCTTATTTCCAATTTGCTTATGACAGTACTGTACTGTTTAAAAATCTACTTGCAAACATAATATATTTTTCTGTGTGTTTAAATTTTAAAATTATTTGTGGGAGTGCCAAAGGAAGGATCCGCCCCGGGTGCCAAATACTTTAGGTACGCCCCTGATTGGTAGCTATTTAACTTAATACAGCTGTGTTGTAATACGCGAGGCCATTACAATGAATGTTACCACATTAGCTAACATACATAATGCGAATAGAATAAATGAATTTCATATTAGTTGGATTACAATTAGAACCACTTATCTGTCAGGTAGACCTTCTTAGATCGACTTAAACGTTACAATACGTTAATGGGAATAACACTGTAGATTACCCAACGAACTCGGTGCTCGTTTTCTTCCTCCGGAATGTAGGATAGACTCTTTTGGGAGTCTTTTAAACAGACGCGAATTTTTCGTTTGCACCTTAGCTTGGCGAGTAAATTACTTAAAATTAGAAGAACGATTTCGCTTCTAAGTGCTACACGCGATTTGAGATTTATTACGGCACAATATATGTATATTTATATACTTGAGCAAACGTCCATTAAGAACTCGTTTTTTGTTCTTTAAAGGAGAAATAAATCTAATTTTCTTATTTAAATTCAACACAGGGTTTGTGAGAGTGAACTTTATTTTTTCACGCTCGGAGATGCACTGACGCTATCCGCTTTTCAGCCTATGCCCCTGTTGTCATGACTGTCGGGCGTAAGATTTTTTATATACCCAAATAAGATTTTCTTTTTGATTAATCTTATTTTTAAGAATTATTAGCGTTTTAGAAGGTGTAATTTTACATGCCATTAAACCTGTTAATAATGTAACAATATAATTTTGACGGGGTTTTCCCATTTTATACATAAATGAATGTTCAATTTCATAACATTTTTGCTTCTTTCGAGTGAACGCGTAACCCACGTGTCGTCTCAGAAACGAATTTCTTTACTTTAATATAATTTTTTACATTAGTTATTTTCTTAGTCTCTGAGTAACCTTTATATGGTATTTTTATACTTATTCAGAATTAAATAGACAATTGAATTCACGTCTTTTTCCCTAAATTACACAAGTATTTAACCTGCATATGTTTTAAATTCCATGTACTTAAGAATTTCCAAATTGCCTCGTTTATACCCGAAACTACAAAAATGCCCCGCCAGCTTGACGAACAATAATTCTTTAATTCTTTATTGGAGCTTCGCTCAGCTTTGCATGATCACTTTTGTTTGTGGGTTAATTTATAACCAGTAATTAATTAATCTTATTTCATCATTCCCATACATAACAATACACACACACACACACACACACACACTATATATATATATATACACACACACACACACACTCTCTCTCTCTCTCTCCTCTCTCTCTCTCTATATATATATATATATATATAATATAGACAATTGGTTGGTTAGGTTAACTCGTAATATTTTTGTTAGTTTCAACGAAAATATCACAACTAAACCTAACCAATCGCCAAGGGCGAAAAATACTAGGGCACTCAATATTTTGCCCCACCATTTTTCTTAGCTACATAATAGGCCATGGGGATGAAATGTCTTTTGGGGCCGTAAGTTTGAACTTTCTGCGTTTCACATAACCGGATTTTTCCAGTTTGAAACCGCCCTCCTTGTATAAAACCGCTTTTAAACGCCCTTGTATAAAACCGATGGTTAACGCAGTTTCGAAAATGTCGTCTGACAGTGATGTGCGTCGTAAACAGAGAGCTGTTATCGAGTTCTTAACCGCAGAGAAGGAAACAGTTGGAAATATTCACAAACGTCTACAAAACGTTTACGGAGATGCTGTTGATCGAAGCACAGTTGGACGCTGGTCTGAACGTTTGCGATCATCGGAGAGAGGGAGAGCCAGCCTCGATGATGAACCACGCAGCGGTCGCCCAGCATTGGCTGTGACATCTCACACTGTACAGCGTGATAACAGTGTCATTCGATCAAATCAGCGCGTCACACACAACGAGATATCACTGGAGATAGGAATTAGTGAAGGACGTGTGAATACGATAGTTCAACAACTGGGATACTCAAAAGTGTATTCACGGTTTGTTCTTCGCGAACTGACTGAACATCACAAAGCCCAAAGAAAAGAAATTACTTCTGAGTCGTTGGTTCGATACGAGACAGGAGGGGATGACTTTCTTTCACGAATTGTGACTGGGGATGAGATTTGGGTACACCACTTTGAACCTGAAACAAAACCCCAATCCATGGAGTGGCATCACACAGACTCCCCACGCAAGAAAAAGTTCAAAATGATCCCTCTGCAGGAAAGGTTATGGCCACCACCATCTTCTGCGACACGAAAGGGGTGATTCTGGTCGACATTATGAAGAAAGGACAAACAATCAACTCAGAGGCATATATTGCCACCCTACAGATGCTCCAGAGACGTATAAAGCGAATTCAACCTGAGAGAAAACTGGAAGACGTCCTTCTTTTGCACGATAACGCAAGACCACTGAACAGTTCGTAAACAAGAGAGGCCATCACAAAAATGCGCTTGACTGTTTTACCCCACCCTCCATACAGCCCGGATCTGGCACCTTCAGACTTCGATTTGTTTGGGCCAACGAAGGATGCTATTCGTGGAAGAAAGTTTCAGAGTAACGATGAGGTTGTTGAGGAGGTCAAGAGGTGGCTCGAGCGGAACCCAGCGGACTTTTACCAGCAAGGAATAAAGGCCCTTGTTTCGAGGTGGAGGAAGGCCGTAGAAAAGGATGGAGACTATGTAGAAAAATAAAAACTTGTAAAAAAGGTATGTAACTACTTGTATACAAAATTTCTGGAATTTACAAGGAAACTTGGAAAGATAAAAAAAAGGTGGGGCAAAATATATTGAGTGGCCTCGTAGATATAAATAACTATTTTATTAATACAGTAAATGTTCATAATAAATTTCTAAAAAGATATGAATAAGCATTGTATTCATATGGTAAAAACTTACCATTTGTGGGGGATAACGGAAAAGTATGGAAGTATTTTCTCAGAAATACATTAAATTTGAGACTGAGTTTAAATTATTATTATTATTATTATTATTATTATTATTATTATTATAGTAGTAACATCGTTTTGCATTTAAAAATTGTTAGAATTATAATAGGTCTGAACAAACAGAACACTTACTTCAAACTCATTAGTGATGATATTCCCTGACGTGATAATTAATCACCATCTCCACAAATTTAGATGTTTTTTTACTCTTTCTTTAAGTTTTCGACAAACGGATCGTATTCTGGACTTCTACGCTTGCCAAGAAAATCAGTGACAACTGATTGAATGCCTGCCAGGCATTCTTCTCAGTTGGAGTCATTGCGTTTTCGAACTGAGTATCCTTGATCAAAGTTCGAATTTGAGGACCATCAAAAACCCAGCATTTAGTTTAGCATCAGATATATGAGGAAATTTACTCTCGAGATATCGGAATGCTGAACCCTCCTTATTCATTGATTTGATGAAATTTTTCATCAAGCCCAGCTTAATATGAAGTGGTGGGAGCAAAATTTTTGTTGGTGGTACAAGGGGCACTGAAACGACATTATGCGACCCAGGTTCAAAATTCTCTCTGGATGCCCATTCACGCTGTGCATAGTGCTTCTCATCCGCTCGGCTATCCATTTGCAGAGGAAACATGGGTATTTCGTGTATCCCCCTTTCATTCCCAATACAAATGCCACAATCTGAAAAAAAATGAAAATATTTAGAGAATTTAGAGAATTTGTTCTATCAGAAAAAAAATCTATGCATTGGACTGTATCACTTCTGTGGGGAAGTTAAGTGTTCTTATACGCTCTCAAATAACCTTTGGAAAAACAACATAGTCAAAGCAATAGTTTACTTATGATATTAGTATTACCTTCAAATCTCCACAGATCCTCCAGTTATGTTGGTCGTATACGAGAGCATCCAGTAAAATTTTCATGTTATCGTAGCTCTCAGTAAGTTGTACGGAATGTGCTACAGGGACTGATGCAACCCTATTCCCAATGTTGAGAAGTACTGCTTTCAAACTTCGTTTAGACGAGTCTATAAATAGCCTCCATTCTGATGCGTTATATGGCAGGCCCAAGGATTCGATTAGCCCCTCAACATTGCAGCAGTACACTAAGGAAGAGGTATTTTCGTGCACTGCAAAAAACTTGCGGAATTCTTCCTCTCGTTTCCTATACCAGGAGAATGTTGTTCCGGAGCCAGCAAGTTGTCCTCTCGAAGTCGTGAGCCCAAGATCTCGGCAGCTAATTTGGAAAGTCCTAAATCCATGGTAAGATCATTAAGTTGCCTGGTAGAGAGCCTCGGCTCATTTGAAGCGGTATTTGAGGTATATACGACTGGGACTGTCATTGGCATTGGTCATTGATTCATCATCAGAATCATCGAAGTCCAGGGTTTGAGGTGGGTCGGGTATTGGAATCCCAGGACCATGGGGTACAGGTCTCATAGCAGAAGGAATGTCAGGGTATACAACAATGTGTTTATTCTTCTTCTTAACTCCTGAAAATAGAAACACAGAAACATGGATATAAAACTTGCATATGAAATAGAAGAAGCATTCAGACAGTGGCGGCTCGTGAGGGAAGGCTGCGGTCTGTAAGATATGAAATAGGTCGATGGAGTCTGTATATTTTCTTTCTTTTTCATTCATATTGTCCCTTCGGGGACAATATGAATGAAAAAGAAAGAAAATATACAATCATTATATATGTAAATGTAACTTGTATAACAATATGTATGTGTAAATGTATTTTCTATAACAATATGTATATGTAAATGTATGATTACCATTATGGTGAATATTACATTATGGTGAATATTATGTCAAGTTTCATACGAGGATTTCAAAATATTTAAGAAAAATAAATTTATAAGCCCACCTTGGAGGTTTGTCATGCAGAAATAGCAATCTGTCACGTGATCCTTTCCTTCTCTCCAAATCATGGGAATTCCAAAAGGCAAAGATTTCGCTCTGCCTTTGCTCCATCTTCTCAAATTTTCAATGCACGTCTTGCAGCACATATGATGGGCGAAATTTTTGTCCTGGTCCCCTAGCTTAATTCTAAAGTATGCTCTGTACATTGTCTTCACAAATTTAGTGATTTGGGACTGGTTATTTGGCATGGTAACCGTCCCACATATGTAGCAGAATCTATTGGATCATTTTTACACGCTCTATTCATTATGAAATATTTTATCTATATGCCTGAAAAGTAAAAAAAGATATTATACAAGTGAAACAAGTGATGATAGATGTTACTGTTCCAATTCCGCTTTGACAAAATCACGAAAAATTCTATTTTACTTATGAGGCCATAGCCGGATAATCTGAGCTGATTGAAAAAAACGGATTGCAGATTCGAAATCAGCAGGAAAACCTCTATAAGAATCACTTACAAAACACTTGACAGCAAAATTGATGCATACCAGTGTTATTTATTGAAGTAAAAGAAGGCGAAAAACAAATTATAGTAATTCACGCTCGTCGCCAGCGTATTCATATGCTGTAACTTGAGTGGAAAAGTTGCCAGTTAATAAATATACAGCGTTTTTAGTGAATATCGAAGTCCACGCGCAAGTTGTCGTAGAGTGCCCGCAATTTTACGTTGTGTACGAGTATATAAAACTCCTCGCTATATAATTTATAGTGCTCGTACACACAAAAATCGACATCGTTATTTTCAAACGCCGATATCCCTATTAATTTTGGTTGTAGCAAGTTGAGGGTACTTTTCCATTATTTGCCCCCTAATAAAAAAATTGCTTTTTCAGGCTCCAGAATTACATACAGTGGCGAGCTACAGAGAATTAGTTTCTAAGACTGTTTTCCTTTTCGTTTGTATTGAAGTAATATTTGTTTAACAAAATTTATATGAATAGAATGCATATATTTTTCGGTAAAAGTTGCTTAAAATTAATCGAAACCTACGGGAAAATTATTGAATGCCCGGTTAGGTCAACTGTACGCCCTTGACGATTGGTTAGGCCGTTAAGTCGTGATATTTTCGTTAGTTTTAACGAAAATATCACGACTTAACCTAATCAATCGTGAAGGACATGCAGTTGACCTAACCGGGCATTCAATAATTTTCCCGTAGGTTTCGATTAATTTTAAGCAACTTTTACCAATAATTATATCCTGTTATATGTTATATTGCCGGGTATAAGGGAAAGTACCTAAAGTTGTTAAAAAAAACCTGTGGAATCTTGTTTACATTTGTTTAATAAAATAAAACAAAACAAAAAAATGTGGAATCTTGTAGAAACATTAAATTTTGCATGGGGCCAGATAACGGAAAAGTACCAAGTTGAGTAAGGAAATAAATATCCTAGATAATTTTCTCATCTTTTGAATGTCACACACGCAATTCATCTGTCATTCTTTGTTTTTTAGATGTCACAAAAATCATCTTTAGATTTTTTTGGGGGGGACACCCTGTATTATTATTTTCAGCATCCAAACTTTACACTGGAAATACTGAGATTAGAACTGACCTTCATAAAGAGTTGATACTTGCTTGTTGTATAAATTTGTGTCCTCTGCTTAGTGTTTCGCATAAATAAAGGAGAATCCCTCTCCCCTTTACCCCATTCTCCCCCTCTCCCCCACCTCTCAACTCACAAAAGGATAATTGTATTTTTCATTGTTTTCTGAAATTTAATTAAAGGATTGTGTAAACGTTTTGCAAATTTTTACAGAAAGATACTATTTTTCGGTACTTTTCACATAAAAAATTAATTATTTCTTTATAAAATGTGTTCAAAATAATTTTAATTAAAATATGAAATTTATTGTGAAATAACTATATTTCATTATTAAATCTAATTGCTTTTGCTCAAATTATTATTATTATTATTATTATTATTATTATTATCATTATTATTATTATTATTATTAACTCTGTGTTTGCACCCGTAAGTCCGAGAAGAAAGTAGAAAATTCAGATAAATTTTTTTACATTGATACAAATCAATCAACCTATTAATAGACTTAGAGTTCTCTGGAGGAGATATAATTAAAGTTCTATCACAAATGCTAGAAAATTCGGCACCAGGGCCAGTCACATGGAGTACCACGTTTTTGAAATGTAAAGAGAGTATTGCCAAACCGCTATACATAATATGGAGAAAATCACTCGACACAGGACAAATTACATTTCCATTAAAGAACGCGAACATTGCCCCTTTATTTAAAGGAGGTAACAAAGCAATGACTAAAAATTATCGGCCAGTAGCTATCACTTCCCACCTTACAAAATGCTTTGAACGAATAAAATCACAGGCCTGTGAATGAGGTGTCCATTTTTTTCTATCACGTAAGGATTTTATGCAAACTGGAAAGGAAAAAACAACAATATAGTTAAATATTATTTATTTCAATTTCCATTAGGCACCTATTTCGCTTTGTTATACTAATTACAAATGCAAACACCTTTAAAAAGAAAGACTATTAACGTCAATTACATATTCATCTTTATTTGTCCCAAGTTTTCTTGAGAGATCTATGCCTTTTAGTCTCGAATCTACGCGCTGCTCCTTTTCTTTTATGTAATAATTCTAGAGTATCCCGTTTGAACATCCAGCAGTAATCAGCCATCATGCTGATGTACCACCTTCCATGATATCTCTTCTCCATTTCTTTGATGTCTTGGTGAAACCGTTCTCCTTGTTCTTCGCTGAGTGCTCCGAGATTCTCAGGAAGTAATCCAAGTGTGAATGTAAGAAATGTAATTTTAAAATCATATTACGAGGTTCACAATATTTTGGTAATTTGGGTCCTTGTTGTTCTCCAAAATTTGCTGATAACATCCTTAAAAGCAATCCACGCTTCTTTTTCAAGATTGTTCATTGTTATTTCAAAGTGTTCATCCAAAGTCAGTTTTCTAATCTGGGGACCAACGAAAATTCCTTCTTTCAATTTTGCTTCTGAAAGAGTTGGGAATTTACCACACAGATACTTAAAACAATCTCTATCTTCGTCCAAGGCCTTAACATATTGCTTCATCAAGCCCAATTTTATGTGAAGTGGAGGTAAAAGGACTTTCTTCGTGTCAACCAAACTTTCACGTTGAATGTTTTTAGAACCAGGTGTCAGGTTGACTCTGCGTGGCCATTCCTTTTTTATCCAGTGCTGAGTTCTTTCTCGGCTATCCCATTCACACAAAAGAACATGGAAAC
Source organism: Bathynomus jamesi (assembly GCA_023014485.1). Classification (NCBI taxonomy): domain Eukaryota; kingdom Metazoa; phylum Arthropoda; class Malacostraca; order Isopoda; family Cirolanidae; genus Bathynomus; species Bathynomus jamesi. The sequence continues at coordinate 127,577 of JAJOZX010000070.1, forward strand.
TTCGTATAACGTGGTTGTTGACCTAACAACATACAAATCACTTTTAAGTCTCCACAAAGTAGCCAACGTGTTCTTTGTATTTAACCTTAGCTAGAAAAAGATCAAGATTTTTGTACGTTTCCTTCAAGTGAACCGAATGAGTCACAGGAACGGATGCATACAAGTTACCGTTGTGAAGGAGGACGTTTTTTAGACTTCTTTTGGAGGAATCAATGAAAAGTCTCTACTCATATGGGTCATAGACTGCAGCGCCTAGCTTAAGTATTAGTTCCGAAACATTGTTGCAATATATCAGTGAATTTTCTTGAGAAAAATATTGGATGAATTAATTTTCTCGATTTTTGTACCAGTAAAATGACGTCTTTGCACGAAGTCTGGATCTCAAAATCTCTGAAGAATCCTTCGGGAGACACAAATCTCTTACCAAATCATTAAGATCACTTTGTGTAAACAATTGGGGTTCACCAAATGTTTCGGTTTGAAAACAATCAAAATCATCGTTTCCATCGTCATCAGACACCGAATCAGATGAAGTTATATCAAAAGTATTTGGTTTAGTAGGTACAGGCTAAAGCAGACTGAAAGTTTGGATAAGAAATTTCCTTTATATTTTTAGTATTGTAGCCTTGTACGTTACATTAACAAAAATAGCAGTCATTGCTGTGATTTCTAGGCTCACGCCAGACCATTGGAATCCCAAAAGTAAAGAATCCTTTTTACCTTTACTCAAGTCTAAGTTGTTCAACACAAAACTGTCGCAAATCCATGGATCACTCCAGGAATTATCACTTCAATAAAGAACAAACATAAATTATTCAAATTGCAATTACAGAGCAAATTCCTAAAATAAAATATACTCGATACAGAAACAATTAACTAAAATAATCAAAATTGCAAATACAATCAATTTTCCAAACATAAAGGAGACATGAAAAACACTTGGACAACCATAAACAATCTTCTCGGAAAACAAATTAAGAAAAATTCAATAGAGAAATTAAATGTTGATAATAAAGAAATTACTGAGGATACTGCTATTGCAGACTCTTTAAATGCACATTTGACTTCAATAGCGGATAAGCTTCGCTTACAATTAATAAATAATGATCACTCACCTCTAGAATATATGCCACCCAGCCCACCAAATTCATTTTCTTTTGTTCCTGCTACCTCTACTGAGGTCCAGAATATTATGGTAAATTAAAAAATACAAAAATAACATTCATACATTCCTGTACCTATATTGAAACTTGTTAAAGATAAGATATCTGTAACTTTGGCTAAGATTATCAATCAAAGTATTTCCATAGGAATATTCCCATCACTGCTAAAAACTGGTTTATAACACCCATTTTTAAAGGGGGTGATCCTACACTAGCAGCAAATAACAGACCGTGTGTTCATTTTCTGTGTTTAGCAAAGTTTTTTTGAAAAATTGTAAAAAGTAGAATGCAGCGATATTTAGAATCCTACAATTTATTATCTCAAATCAATATGGCTTCCGTAATAATAAAACAACGGAAATGGCTATTTTAAATCTTATGGAATATGTAAATATAGCTAAGGAGAACAAAGACATAATGATATCAATATTTATGGATTTGAGTAAGGGGTATGATGTAATAGACCATAATATTCTACTTAATAAATTATATTGTACGGCTTTAGAGGAGGAATCAGGGATTGGTTTAAAAGTTATTTGTCCAATAGATATCATTTTGTATCAGTAAATACGGTTTGCTCACTAGAGCGCTTGTCAAACATGATGTGCCACAGGCTCAGTTCTGGGTCCACTGTTATTTTTATTATATAAGTGACCTTCCACGTTCATCTGATATAATGACTTCATAATTTTGCAGATGATACAACCGTCTCTTTTGCTTGCAAAGATGTTAATACAGCTAAGAATATATTTCATTCAGAATTCATCAGTGTAATGAAATGGTTAACCACCAATAAACTCTTCCTAAATACCAGTAAAACAAATTTCATGATTTTTACTAATAAAAAAATGTATATCTTGATGAACTTAATGTTAATGAAATCGCCATAAAGGAGTGTACTGTAACAAATTTCTGGTGTAATGCTAGATAAGAATTTGCAATGGAGTGATCATGTAAATTATATGGCGAAAAATATTTCAAGGAGCGTTGCTATAATGTTTAAACTTAGAAATGTAGTCCCTAAACAAGTTTTATTGACTCTTTATCATACTATTTTTTCTTCCTTATATAACATACTGCACCTTATTTGGGAAACTCGCTAACAACACGTTAATGGTACCTTTGTCATCCAAAAACGAGCAATGAGGTTATTATCTGATGCTGACTTCCTTGATCACTCTAGTGCATTATTTAAAGAGCTAAACCTACTAAAGCTCAACGATTTAATCAAACTGGCACATTTTATTTTTATTTATAAGTGTAAGAACAAAATCATTAACTTGCAATGGGTAAATAGATATTTTGTAACTCATCAAGAAATCCACTCGTATCAGACCAGAAATAGATCAAAGCTTGTGTAGTGAATACTCTTATTTTAGTTTCAAAATAAATGTTAATTTTACAGTCTTGAATTTCGGAATAGTATAAATTCATTTTAAATTAGTTACCCCATTATAATTCAATTGTGAACCACATTAATACTAATTTTATGTATACTATATTATTTTATTGTATGTAAACATAATTAATTATATATCACAATTGTCAGTTAATCATTTATATTCAATATTTATTTTAATCTAATGCCATGTCCATTTTGCAAATAAATAATAGAAAACCAAAGGTTATATTTTCCACCTTTGGTACTGTCGCAGTTTCGCCTAACGGACTCAATACGGCTAGTGAGATAATCACTGGTTGGCACTTAACTAGCGCAGTGCTTATGGCTACCTCATCCAGGTTAACCTATACCGGATAGATGCGCTACGGTCCCAAGCCGTAGCTTGCCTAGGCCAACGACGACGACGACGTAAACCAACAATTGGTGACCCCGGAGCTGGATTACCCCTTCTACCCGAACGACTAGGACTAGACTGTAATGTCGTTCGTGCCCATCACCCCTTCACCCGAACGACTAGGACTAGACTGTAATGTCGTTCGTGCCCATCACCCCCTTCACCCGAGCGACTAGGACCAGACTGTAACGTCGCTCGTGCCCTCTGCCCATCACCCCCTTCACCCGAGCGACTAGGACCAGACTGTAATGTCGCTCGTGCCCTCTGCCCCTCACCCCTGCCCGTGCGCTCTGTGCCTGCGCTCGTCTCAACCTCCACTCCTTCGTTGGGAACTTGTCGTCTTGCTTGTACGTCAGCAAGCATAGGAGAAGATGCCTGACGACGCTGGTGCCATCTCCCACTTGAGCGTAAAGCTCCCCGTCTTCTGGCCGGGTGATCCATTTATTTGGTTCCACCAAGTGGAATCACAATTCAACTTGGGAAGGATCACCGCTAGCAGGACGAAATACGATCATGTTTTGTCCTCTCTACCAGCGAGCATCATCTCTGAAGTCCGTGACGTCATCGTATCTCCTTCCACGAGTGAGGACCCATACAACGATCTGAAGTCTGCCATCCTGCGCCGCACCACTGTCTCCGAGCGTGAGAAACTACATCAGTTAATCTCAAAAGAAGAACTTGGAGACCGTAAGCCCACTCAAATGCTGAGGGCTATGCAGTGCGCTCTAGGCGAACGCGCACAAACCTTCGATAAGGACATCTTTAGACAGTTGTTCTTGCAGAAACTTCCTCCATCAGCTCAGCGTGTCTTGGCCACTATGGATCCTGCTACTCCAGTTGATAAACTAGCAGAAACTGCCGACAAAGTAGTGGAGATTGACACAGCTCCGGTCAACAACGTGAACACACAATCGGAACTGGAGTTGAAAGTGAAAGAGTTAAGTCAACGACTCAACCACGTTTGTTCTCTGCTACAAAATCAACGGCAAAGAAGCCATTCTCGGTCAAGATTACGAAGAGGCATCGTTCGAGTTCCGGGAAGATCTGTTTCTACCACTCGAAATTTGGAAAGAAGGCTAGGAAGTGCATCTCCCCTTGCAATTTTTCGTCGGAAAACCCCAGCAGCGAGTCCTAATGGCGTCTAGTACTCGCACTGCCAACCTGTTATTCATAAAGGACAGGAACTCTGGTATCAATTTCTTGGTCGATACCGGAGCGTCAGTCAGTGTATTCCCTCAAAAATCTGGTCATACGCACTCGGAATCTCCGCCTCTATACGCTGCTAACGGTTCACGCATACCCACGTACGGTACTCAGTCGCGTGAACTAAACTTGGGCCTTCACCGATCCTTCAAGTGGATTTTCATCTGTGCTCAAGTGCGGCATCCCATAATCGGCGCTGACTTCCTCCAGCATTTCAAACTCCTGGTGGATCTTGACAAGCGACGCTTATGCGACCAGGCCACACTGCTTTCTGTTCTTGCCAAACAGGTTGCCCTTCCGGACGCCTCGAACTCTGCACTTTCCCTCGTTCCCCCTAATTCCATGTACCAGTGCCTTTTCCAGCGATATCCAGGAATTCTTCAACCGATGCAGATGGGTGATACCATTAAGCACACCATTACCCATCACATTACAACAAAAGGTCCCCCTGTGTTTGCAAAACCCAGACGTCTTGCCCCGGACAAACTGAAAGCTGCCAAATCGGAATTCCAGCTTATGCTGGATCTTGGGATAATAAGACCTTCCAAAAGCAGTTGGTCCTCTCCCCTACACCTGGTCCAGAAGAAGTCAGGAGACTGGAGACCATGTGGGGATTACCGGTTTTTGAATTCGACAACCATCCCGGACCGATATCCGGTACCAAATGTCCAAGACTTTACTTCTCTTCTCCACGGCAAATCTATCTTCAGTAAAATAGATCTCGTTAAGGCTTTCCACCACATTCCCGTAGAGCCTTCGGATATTCCCAAGACTGCAGTTTGTACACCATTTGGGTTATTCGAATTTTTGAAGATGCCGTTCGGGCTACGGAATGCTGCGCAAACCTTTCAGAGGTTTATAGATGAGGTCACCAGAGGCTTAGACTTTGTTTATGCCTACATCGATGATTTGCTTGTGGTCAGCTCAACGGAAGAGGAACATAAGGAACATCTTTCACTCCTCTTTCAACGCTTAGAACAATACGGTGTTACTATTAATGCATCTAAGTGTGTGTTTGCACAGCCAACCTTGGAATTTCTTGGTCACACGATTTCGCAGCACGGAATTACCCCCCTTCAGGACAAGTGTGAAGTGATAAAAAATTACCCTATGCCAAGTAATCAGCGTGAGTTACGTCGGTTTCTAGGTTTGGTAAATTATTACCGCAAGTTCATTAAAAACTGTGCTAGTGTTCTTGCTCCTCTACACGCTATGATCACACACAAACGCAAGGTAACAAAATTGGTATGGTGTAGCGATAGTTACAGGCGTTCGACAATGCCAAAAATGCTATCAATAGTGCATTGTCTCTGTCATTTCCTATCAGTGATGCCCCCCTAACTCTGACGGTCGATGCCTCAGATGTTGCGATCGGTGGAGTGTTGGAACAAACCATTAACGGTCGACAAGCACCCATCGCGTTTTACTCGAAAAGCTGCAGCCAGCCCAAACGCGTTATAGTGCTTTCGGACGTGAACTTCTTGCTATTTACTTAAACGTGAAGCATTTTCAAACATTTCCTTGAAGGCCGAGATTTTTGTGTTTTTACCGACCACAAACCTTTGGTCACTGTCTTCAATAAAAACAGCTGTAACCACTCTCCCAGAGTCATCAGGCAACTCGATTATATCTCGCAATTTACCACAGATATCCGCCACATCAAAGGTGTCTTGAACACTCCAGCGGATGCACTTTCAAGAATAGAGATTACTTCTGTTACCCTCAGCTCTACACTGTGGAATGCTATTGCACAGGATCAAGATAAGGATACGGAACTACAAGACCTGCTCAGAGAAGACTCCACTCATCACTTTCCCTCAAGAAAATGAGTATGCCAGGATTGTCTGTGCCCCTCTATTGCGACGTATCAACAGCTGCTATTCGCCCTTATGTCCCTCCATGTCACAGAAAAGCAGTCTTCACGGATCTTCATAACCCCTCCCATCCTGGTATCCGTGCTTCGCAACACCTGGTTACCTCTCGCTTTGTTTGGCCCTCGATGCGGAAGGATGTCAAACATTGGACCAAAACGTGCCTTGCCTGCCAGCGTGCCAAAGTCCAAAGGCACACCAGGTCCCCCTTTGACGCATTTCCGCCCCCATCCCAGCGATTTGAGGTAATTCATGTAGACATTGTTGGCCCTCTTCCAGTGATTCAAGGCCAACGTTATCTGCTCACCTGTCTCGACCGCTTTTCCAGATGGCCTGAAGCCATCCCACTTCCTGATATCCAAGCGGACACTGTTGCAAGAGCCTTTCTTCATGGATGGGTATCAAGATTTGGATTGCCGACAAAAGTCATCACTGACCAAGGTCGCCAATTTGAGTCTTCGCTTTGGAAGAAGTTTACCAGCTTGTTGGGTACAGTACATGCGCATACCTGTGCGTATCATCCGCAAGCTAACGGCCTCGTCGAACGCTTCCATCGCCAGCTGAAGTCATCCCTTATGTGTCACGAAGACTCCCATTGGATGGATAAGCTTCCACTCGTGTTACTTGGTATTCGCTCTGCATTTAAGAGTGATCTGAAGACTACAGCGGCTGAACTAGTCTATGGAACAACACTGCGGCTACCAGGTGGCTACTTCACTGCAGGGGATAAGTCATGTGATCCTACGGAATTCGCTCAAACACTTTCCTCTCACATGCAGTCCCTTCAGCCTGTTCCCCCTCGATTGACTAGCCAACAGAACATCTTTGTTTCCCCTGCCCTCCAATCTTGCACCCACGTTTTCGTTCGTGTACCTCTCCCAAAACGGCCTCTCCAATGTCCATATGACGGGCCCTATGAAGTTCTCCGACGTACGCGCAAATCATTTCTCATCCAGCGCGGTTCCAAGATCGACAAGGTTTCTATCGATCGTCTTAAGCCTGCGTTTTTGGAATCAACCTTAAGTGAGGTACATGTAGCTACCAAAAAGGTCCAGAGGAAATCAGTGTCGTTCGGAACTCTTTGAACTTCCTCTCTGGTGGGGGAGTGTGTAGTGAATACTCTTATTTTAGTTTCAAAATAAATGTTAATTTTACAGTCTTGAATTTCGGAATAGTATAAATTCATTTTAAATTAGTTACCCCATTATAATTCAATTGTGAACCACATTAATACTAATTTTATGTATACTATATTAGTTATTGTATGTAAACATAATTAATTATATATCACAATTGTCAGTTAATCATTTATATTCAAATATTTATTTAATCTAATGCCATGTCCATTTTGCAAATAAATAATAGAAAACCAAAGGTTATATTTTCCACCTTTGGTACTGTCGCAGTTTCGCCTAACGGACTCAATACGGCTAGTGAGATAATCACTGGTTGGCACTTAACTAGCGGCAGTGCTTATGGCTACCTCATCCAGGTTAACCTATACCGGATAGATGCGCTACGGTCCCAAGCCGTAGCTTGCCTAGGCCAACGACGACGACGACGTAAACCAACACTTGTTATACCTCAATTTAGATTGTCTTCATCTCAAAAACTACCCATTTTCATTGGATTGAAACTATGGAATGATTGTGCCGATATAAAAAACATTGTGAATGTAAATTTGTTTAAAAACCAAGTTGAAATCCCGATTAATAATGGCATACTAACAAAAAATCTAGGATTATATCCACTAATATTGTTTAATATTGTTTAATATTGTAATACATGTTTTAACTATTAATAATACTTATTTACTTATTTATTTATTATATTAATTAATAACAACTAGCTGCTTATTTTTAATAAGAACCCAGTAAAGCCTAAAGCTTAAGGGCCAAATTAAATAAAATAAATAGTCGAGCTTCAAATTATTCATGTCATTGTAAATTGAAAAAATGTATTTATTTTATTATTATTAATAAAGGTTATTCTATTCTATTTTATAACACTGCAAACTTTATGTGGAGTCCATGATTTGTCTTGATCCCCAAGTTTCATTCCGAAGTACGCATAGTATGCTTTCTTGACGAAGTCTGTAATATCTCCCCTTTGTTTTTTCACAGTAAATTTTCCACAAATACAACAGAAAATGTTTGGGCTATTTATACACCCTCTGGTTGCCATAGCGACAAATGAACAAATTTCAAAAAAGAAAAATAATGAATATATTATAATATAATACTGACAAATAAACAAATAAACAAATAAACAAATTTCAAAAAAGAAATATAATAAATATAATATAATATAAGACTGACCCATCTTGTGGCTTGTCAATCACTTATATACTAGCGGTGCGTTTCTCGAATGTTCTAGAAGACGCTATGACGTCACTTCTGATCTGGAAGCATTTATAGGCAGTAGTTTTTAATCAAAATTTAATTGAGTCAATTTTAAAGAAAATTACATACATATGTAATATGAAATATGACATTTTGTGAAAAATCTGTACATGATGGCGAAAAATTAATATTATTTTCGGAATCAGCGTGAAAAAATTACTCAGGGCTGGAAGGTCATGTCTATCACAACTATTAGACCAGAGCTTTCCAAACTGGTGTGTCGCGACACATTAGTGTTTTTTGTATTTTGAAAATTTTGATTTTTCTATCAACAAAATCGGCTACAAGATAAACCACTACTGAAAAATTATCTGATATTTGATATTTGATAAAAAAATTAATTAATGTGTCGTGAAAATTGTTATGCTTAAATAGTTTGTCGCCAACGTTAAAAGTTTGGAAAGCTCTGTATTAGACTATCAGGAGATTGGAAACATTGTGGCGACAAAACATACAGTAGATGTAATATATACTGAGTTTGCTAAAACCTTCGATAAATGTGACCATGGAATTATAGCATACAAACTTAAGAATACAGGAATTACTGGAAAGCTGGGAAGATGGATACTTAATTTTTTGACTCGAAGAACACAAAGAGTGGAAGTAAATGGAGTTAAATCTGAAGTCTCAGAAGTCATGAGCTCTGTCCCACAAGGTACAGTATTAGCTACCTTGCTGTTCATAATAATAATTGCTGACAGTGATGCAGATATTAATGGAAGCATTGTATCATGTTTCGGGGATGACACAAAGATGTGGAAGAAAAATATCGAACGAAGGTGACAGAAAAATTACAAAATGACATTGAAACATTATTCAAGTGGGCAGAAGACAATAATATGAAGTTTAACGAAGTAAATTCCAACTTCTAAGATATAGTAATAGAAGGTGAAAGGTGCTATAGATAAGGTGTACAAAACTCTACTAGCCAAACAAATAACACCAAACCCATAATTCAGGGATCTTGAAGTAATAATGTTGTCGGATGCAAAATTCAGAGAGCTCTATAATATTAAAATTACAACAGCTAGAAAAATAATGGGAATCATCTGGAGGAATTTCCACAGGAGGAAAGCAAACATCATGCTAAAATTACACTGGGTAACAAAATTTGAAAAATTTTCTGTTTATTGTGATTTTTCTGTCGTTTCTTAATGATTTCGGGGCGCTGATTCCAGAAATGATATTGGTTTTGCTCTATCATCAACCGTTTCAAAAATATAGATTATCACACTTTCCATATGGCAAAGTATATAAAGAAGGCTAACATAAATATTTTCTGAAAACAAAAACACTATTGGAAATTAATGTTTATTGAGCCAAAATTGTTTGACAAACCCAAAATGGTGCAAAGGATATAATATATATCATGAGGAGAACCGATAAGAGAATAACAAGCCTCGTTATGCAGTGTGCGTTCCTTAAAAATGCACTGAAGAACGCGACTTCCGCGTATGAACATTCTTATCCTTTCTGATCAGCGACCATACGTAATCTCCATCATGGAAGCATCCAATGGCCCTGGTACCTTTTCTCCATCGTTTGATATCTTGATGGAATCTTTCGCCATGTTCTTCACTCGCATCGGCCAGGTTATCACGAAAAAAAAAGTCTAGATGTGAATGCAGATAGTGTAATTTTAAAGACATACTCCTTATAGTTTGGTGCTTTATGGCTGCCTAAAAACCCACGAACCACATCACGGAAAGCACACCAAGCCTCTTTTTCGATCGGAGTCATCTTGGCTTCAAGGTTCTTTGAATTCATCAGCGCCTTGACTTGTGGTCCTACACAGATGCCATCCTTGACTTTGGCCTCAGAGAGTTAGGGAACATGACCCGAATCTGATGGAAAACTTCTCCTCCAAAATCTAACGCAGGTACAAACTGCTTAATTAGACCCAACGTGGAGGTCACTGAACTGTTTTTTATAGTGCTCAGTTGAAGCCCTGCTATCCCACAGGCAAAGAAAACATGAATATTTTAGTAAACCCTCCTTGTAACCTAACAGGAAACCATCATTTTGAAATCACCAAACACGTCCCAGTTATATTGTTCATACCTGATTTGAGTGAGCAGTTGTTTGACATTTTCATAGTCCGCTTTCATTTGAACAGAATGGTGCAACTGGTATAGATGGATATTTGTTCCCATTGTGGAGTAGAAACAGCTTTTAACTCCGAGTTGAACTGTCATAAACATGCGCCACTCTGAGTGTATATGTGTTAACCCAATAGCTGTGAATAGACCATTAACCTCGCTGCAATAACAGAGAGAGCCATTGACATCGTAGAACCTTGCAAACTCTTCACGCCGCTTTCGGTACACAGTGCTCTTGCAGTCTTCTCCAAGCAAATTCCACTCTTTGAGTCTGGAGGTCAGAAGCTCAGACCCTGATTTCGTCAGACCAAATCTCTAATTAAGTCGTCCATTCCTCTGATTTGGAAAGTGAGGATTTGTATTGAAAGTTACTGTATTTCTTCATCATGACTGTTCTCACCAGCCGACATCTCAGATGAGCAGCTGCTCTTCATTTTCACCTGCAAAGCAAAGAAACAAAATATAGGCTTAGCTATATATGTAGAAAAGCATCAGCACTAAGAAAAATCGACACATAATGACCCACAGTCTGTAAATACAGAAGGTAAAGTAATGGATAGATACCTGTTCTGGTGGACGTGGTATTGGAAGACCTTCGCCATGTGGTACAGGAGCTATGACGACGCTATGCTTGGATACTGAAGAGTCTGCTTCCTTTAACTTTCCTGTACTTAGAAACATCTACCATGCAGTAGTAGCAATCGTCGTGGTGGCTCTTTGGTTTCTCCATATTCTGGGTACCGCAAAGGACATTGCCTTGCGTACTCCCCACACCCACCCTTCAAGTGTGGAGCGGCAGCTTCCACAGATCACATGGGGTGCCCAGGGCTTATCTTGGTCACCCATAGGCACACGAAAATAGAGCCGATACGCGATCCAGAACTTGGTGCCTTTCACAATCTTGTGCGATACTTGCTTGGGGCCTATGTAATAGCCACAAACGTAGCAGAATATATCCGGCGAGTGTTTACAAGCTCTAGTTGCCATTCTCTTTACCAAACTGTACTACATTAATCATAACCTGCAGATATAGAGAGAAGAGTTATTAAATCTGCAACAGATTACAGATTCCAGAAAAAAGATGTATTCACAACACTGAAATAATGTTCGCAATAAAAAAGGATCGATAACACTCAAATCGTCAGCACAGAGAAGCACAGAAACACAGTACCTCAGTGCTGGTAACCATCAGACAAACAACCTGCTTTCTTTGTGTGCTCACGCTTACTGACTTCTCAGACTCTGCGCTCTTCTTTATATAGCACAGTGGAAGTTTCGGGCAATTTCTAGAGCAAGAAACTGTCAACGAACATCCGGATTGTTCTCAACAATTCCTGATTATTCTGATATTGCTGCGCCCATAATAACATTATACTGGTAAAACATGAAAAATGGATTATCTCTGAAACCATTGATGATACACACAAACCAAGGCCAGATTTGGACTCAGCAACCACAAATGCATATAAAAACATAAAAAAATTCTATATAAACAGAATCAGTGTTACACAGTGTTATGGAAGAGTCTAATCCTTCCAATAATTGGGTACTGCTGAATACTCACAAGCCCATACAGAAAATGAGACATTGTGAACCGAACACAGAAGCTACACAAAGTACTTTTACGTCTAACATAGAGGAAACGAAAGGTAAAGACTACTGGTCTCGAATACGATTCCTGAAACTCTACTCTCTCGAAAGAAGACTCGAGCGGTACACAATAATATATATATGGAAAATACTTGAGGGTTTTGTCTCTAACTTTAGAAACGAAATAGAAACAAACTGGAATGAGAGAAGAGACAGATTTTGTACTGTTCCACCTGCGGTGGGACAGGAGGCCATAGGATGGAAAATACCCTTAGAATACGAGGCCCAAAACTTTTTAATGTCCTGCCGAAAGAAATGAAGAGCCTCCAGCACACGTACCTGAATAATTTCAAGAAACAGCGAACAGGTTCCTGTGAAAAGTCCCTAACCAGCCAAATGTGTGTGCCTCTGTATGTATGTTATTGTATATGTGTGTATGTATGGCCATATGTATGCTTTTACAACACACATTTAGTGAGTGGGAGGTGCTGAGGAAGAATCAACAGCTGGTATATAATCATGTTGCTTCTGTACCACATCGACTGCAGGATGTCATAGACAACAACGGTGGCTGGACAAGATACTAACTATGTTGTGGTCATGTATAAAATATCCCTCAAATACAATGGTAATTATCAATGTGTAACACCTTTGCAAAATTGTCAAATATCATATTTTAAATGGCTCTATGTTTATTGATATGAATCACTATTAATTTTATTGTCTGTAATTCTCTCCTCTGAGGTGAGAGACCGCCAAGAGTCACAGCTGCAGTGATTCAACACTTCAGCTGTAACATGGAACTTATTAGTACAAAACAATTATATGCATTTATGATCCTGCCTCAATACAAAACATTCTTTGTTTCTAAATAATATTTCTCTCACTGACTCTTTATTACTATATTAGTGTCGCTGATGTAGAAATAGCATTTGCTCTGCCATACCAGTAGTTATATATATATATATATATATACATATATATATATATATATACAGGGTGTTTGAAAACATTCTGTACAAATTGTAATGGGGGATAGGCAACACCAAGACAAACCCTTTTCGTCTATAAGTGTATGTCCGCTGACGTCACCATTCGGCGCGAGAGGGCGCCACTGCAATTGGCTAAAAGGTGAAGTGGGCTAGACTCGCGCTTGCCGCGGGCATTCTTAAATCGGACGTAGTACGCGTAACATGGAGCGCTTCACGACTGCTGAGATGGCTGACATGCATATGGTGTATGGGGCTGCCAATGGAAACGGAAGAGCTGCTGTGAGGTTGTACCGACAGCGCTTCCCAAACAGACGTGTGCCAAACCACCAAACGTTTGCGCAGTTGCATCGGCGACTGCGAGAAACTGGAACATTCCATGCAAACATGCATGACACTGGTCGGAGAGAAACGTGCGCACTCCTGACATGGAAGAAGAAATCCTACGGCGATTTGAGGACAATCCAAGCGCAAGCACGCGAGGTGTTGCACGTATCCTCGGTGTGAACCACGAACTGGTCTGGAGAGTGTTGCACGAGCAGCAACTTGCCATGGACGATACCCGCCCAAACATTGACGGCGAACCATTCTTGATGAGCATGCACCCGTGTAGCATGTGGATTTGCGTGCGCCCACACGTGAGAATTGTGCATGTTAAACACACCCTCACGTGTGAAACAGGCCTCATCTGAGAACAGCACATAAGCCGGAAAATTAGGCTGCACCGCTGTCTGCTGCAGAAACCAGCGTGCGAATTCCACACGAAGAGGGTAATCCCGAGGTTGTAATGCCTGGACTCTCTGACGATGAAACGGATGTAACTGCTGCTCGTGCAACACTCTCCAGACCAGGTCGTGGTTCACACCGAGGATACGTGCAACACCTCGCGTGCTTGCGCTTAGATTGTCCTCAGATCGCCGTAGGATTTCTTCTTCCATGTCAGGAGTGCGCACGTTTCTCTCCCGACCAGTGTCATGCATGTTTGCATGGAATGTTCCAGTTTCTCGCAGTCGCCGATGCAACTGCGCAAACGTTTGGTGGTTTGGCACACGTCTGTTTGGGAAGTGCTGTCGATACAACCTCACAGCAGCTCTTCCGTTTCCATTGGCAGCCCCATACACCATATGCATGTCAGCCATCTCAGCAGTCGTGAAGCGCTCCATGTTACGCGTACTACGTCCGATTTAAGAATACCCGCGGCAAGCGCGAGTCTAGCCCACTTCACCTTTTAGCCAATTGCAGCGGCGCCCTCTCGCGCCGAATGGTGACGTCAGCGGATATACACTTATAGACGAAAAGGGTTTGTCTTGGTGTTGCCTATCTCCCATTACAATTTGTACAGAAAGTTTTCAAACACCCTGTATATATATATATATATATATATATATATACAAATACGTGTAATAAATAAAATAAACATATCGTTAACAAATAGATATATACACTGTAGGGTGGATCACTTTTCACTTTTTTTTAAAAATTATAGCTGGTCAAAGTTTTTCCCATGATATGGTTCAGTGGAAGTACACTGACACCATCTTTACCAAAATCGATCAATATTTAGGGGTCGCGCATCGACCTTGAAAATTTCAATTTGGAAATTTGGCCAAATTGACAATTTTTTACTGAATAAAGATAAATCATCAAATGACCATATTTTCTGAATCCTCTCAGTGAAAAAAGTCCTCTCAGATACTTACCAAGTTGATAGGACAAGTGGTTTAGAAGTTATACTCACCTTGAGATAGCATTAAAATTTAAAATACCGTATTTGTCCCCGTACCTCCATATGCTGTCTGCCATTGTCTGCTTTTTAGGATAAGATAAAACGAATAAGGAAAGATCAAATGTATTTTGTATTAAAACGGTTTACCGATATCACTAAAGGCACTTACTCTGGTGCCCCTAACTAGGTTCAAAACCTGTATGAATCGTGGTTAGAACACACGTCATCTTAAGGCGTGCGCCATGTACTCTCTCTGCTAACTCCCTTTCCCTCTGCGCTACGTCATCTTGGCAAGTGACGACTTCTTGAAGTCACCGAGTTCTTTCCGGCTCTTTTCCATGAGCTGAAGAAGACCCTGCAGCTGTGACTCGTTTTTGTGACAGTGTTCGCGTAATCTTCTATCAGTTTTATCCCTCTCTCTGCCACGTCGTTGGTAACTTTCAGATGCGAGATGACATTCTTCAGATCACAGTAGTTCTTATCTTGATCCCACTTATTCACCGGCAGAGTGAGCCACGTAGACGCGCACACCTGCAGGCCTGTGAACACGAACCACGATGACTCATTGATCAGGTCCGGAAGGCGCGTCGTGTCATCAACCGAGACGTTGTCATACATGAAGTCCTCGGGCACAGCGAGGCGGCACAGCTTCTTTGCCATCTCGTGCTTCACAGTGTCTTCCACTTTGTCACTGCAGAGGGCGAAAACGACGGTCTGAGGCCTCAGATACCACAAGTGCCACCTGATCACTGCCAGTGAAGCCTCTGCAATCTCGCGATCCACAGCCCTGTACTGCAGAAGACGCTGGTACAACACAAGGTCATTCAGCGGGGCATCAGCTGCGACAGGAGCCGCCAGCCAGGCAGGTGCGTAGAGGAGTGCAGTAAATAGTACCACTCTCTGAAGTTTCTGTACCAGCTCGTCGTCGAACTCCAGCTGACCGCTGAACATCAGGAGCTTCGTGTAGTAGATGATCTGAAACGAATACGCACTGTGATGTATAAATACCGATACCACTCCATATAAGTTTGTTTAATGGTAAATTATTTGCCTTCTTGCCTTGGCAGAAGGCAATACAATATTTAACTTCTAATTCAAAATACCAACCTTGGCCATCCACCTCGCATGATGGTAGGCTCCTGGGCGCATGAAGTGTGTGCCACGACGTGGCTGGGCCTCGAGTACCAGGAGTGTAATCTCCGCCACTTCTCGGTAGTCTTCTCTGACAAGACCAGAAGCGGTGCCGAGGAACTTGACTGCCTCATCTCGGAGCTCCATCAGCCACGTCACCTCCGCCAAATGCTCGATCTCCAGCTCGCGATAATCGAGAGGTCGAGCTTGTCCCACCTGAAAGGGGAGTTATGAAAATATTGCATGAAACGACTGAAGTTTCCCTTTTCGACTGCTATTAACATCATTAGTAGAAGGACGCTGATATCTCAATTGCTCTGAAGGCAAAAAATCATTGGAGAAAACAAATGCGCCTTAGACCTGAAATTCACCTTCTCCTCAGATACTGGAACAAAGGTTCAGTTGGTGCTGTGGTTCTTCCAAACGCGGTGATGACCACTGCCCCCACGATGAGCTCCATAACGTGATGGCGACAGCCCAGCTGGAAGAGCGGTTTACTAAGCATGTTCTCCAGCCGGACCACCGCACCCTGCACCCTCCCCGTATTGGAGGAAGTTGTGTCGAAGCACAGTCCAATCACGTTGTTCTCGCATCCCCAGTCTTTGAGAGCACGAAAGGTCGCCTGGGCCTGGGACAGACCGGTGCCGTCAGCAACAGTCGGAACGGCCAGCAACTTTCCTTCTGTGCATCGGGGCTCCGGAGATGAGAATTGCCTGGCGGTGCTCCAATGATCCAAGAGAGTCCTGAAACGTATGTCATACATGCCAATCCATTATCGTCCACTGGAATATGTCAATCAACTGTCGTCACTGGAACATGTTAATTCACTGTCGTCCACGGTGAGGGCAAAACTGACCTTGATTACTTTACCGTCCAAGTGGACGACAGCATGCCTCGGAGATACGAAGGATTTCTGCACAGCTGTCGACACTTCACAACGATGTGCCACTCTTCCACGGCGAGACGTGTCCTTCGAGATACTGAATTTGTCCAGGTCTGCGGGCGGATCTGCCGAACGTAGGACTGCCGCCACGACACTTGCCACCTATGTGCGAAATTGAAAGGAAATTGACAAGGATGCGTATGGTTTTTATGTGACAAAATAATCACTAAATTTTCCGTCGTTACGTCTATTATATCTTTGACAAGGAAAGATCATTACTGATATATACACACCTGATTATTGGACATCCGGAAGCGATCAGCCACTTCAATAACAGCCGGTGCATTGAGGATGCGGTGAGGAAGGCTGATTGATACAGTTGATTCTCTCGGCTGTCGGTATGGTGGTTCTAGCTGTGATTCGGAGTTGTTCGATGATCTGCTTTCTATAGATTCATCGCCGCTCTCAGCTTCGGTTCCTAATTTCGTTTTTGAGGTGCCTGGCTCATCACGAGATTGTTGTCTTGAGAGTTGCCGTTTTCTCTTGACAACGAACACTTTATCATTCCCACTCATTGTTGCCTGGCGCAGGCCCCGTTGATCCTCATAAAATTTAATATCTTCTTGTTTGTTGTTGTCTGAGAGCAGTCGACTTTTCTGTATCTCTTCAATATCATCGGGAGCTCCGATGTCCCAGAGCTTGTTCAGATTTTCTGAAAACTTCTCCCTGCCTTTTCCCGCGTCACTGTCTCTCATCTTGCTCTTCTGCAGCGAGCGCCACTCTTCCCACAGTAACTCCAGTTTTCTTTCGCAGTTACGCCTCGTGATCGTCTTTATACGTGCCATGTTCCAAAATGCCAGAACATTGGCCACCGTGTCTTTTACGGCGGCCTTCCTGTCAGTAGTTTCCTGCTTGGCATAGAAGAGGTACTGGAGAACTTGATGGGTGGTTGGCAATTTGGCACCACCGATCGAGGAAGTTGGCTGACCAATTAACCCCTTAACGACTGAAGTTTTTGAAGGGTTAAGTTATAAATGCGTGTATTGGAAATGGTACAAATTTGACCCAGTAGTCCAAAAGAGGTTAAGAAGACGTCCGTGGCTGACCTTAGAGAAGGTGGTGCTGTTGTTGCTGCTTTATCTTTTCCAGAATAAGTAACTTTCAGAGTCTTCCCACTCCTGGTTGTTAACAGTTTATCCATTGTACTAAAGTCTAGACTTATCAAACAAGAATCAATTGACACAGTTGATCTGTAAAAAGCAAACTGTGATTAGTAAAAATATTGGTCATAGACAGCGTGTGTGTGTAATTGGGATTTTAGGATGCGCCAGCTACTGATGCTATGATTACGTCCATAACGGGGGACAAATACGATATTTTAAATTTTAATGTTATTTCTAGGTGAGTGTAACTTCTAAAACACTTGTCCGATCAACTTGGTAAGTATCTGAGAGGATTTCTTTCACTGAGAGGATTCAGAAAATATGGTCATTTGATGATTTATCTTTATTCAGTAAAAAATCGTCAATTTGGCCAAATTTCCAAAATTGAAATTTTCAAGGTCGATGCGCGACCCCTAAATATTGATCGATTTTGGTAAAAATGGTGTCAGTGTACTTCCACTGAACCAAATCATGGGAAAAACTTTGACCAGCTATAATGTTTTTAAAAAAAGTGAAAAGTGATCCACCCTAAATTTATACAGTATATATAGCCTTCACGATATATTTCATATCCTCCCCCACCCTCACCCGTACCCCACAAGTTTTTGGATCTGTTGAGACAAAAGAGTCGGCGTATGCGATATCTCCATACTCATCCTTGATCTCATCAGTCAACTCTCCGAGGAATTCACCAATAAGCGGCATGTATTCACCCTCCCTCGTTGTGAGTATCACACTGCCTGTGTTAGCGTACAAAACCCTCCGCCCAAGAGAACTGGCTACAGGTATGTTTGTAACACGCGATGTGTCTGTGGCCAATTCGGTAATGTTGTACTTTATTATGCACGTATTACCTCCATTTCACGATCTCCATAACCTCTTTATCGGGAGCGTTGGCATAATCCCACACCTCGTTATAACTTTGGCTAGGTGAACGTTCCCCTTGCCTGTATTCTCTGCAAATTTTCCCCAAAGACTATTTAGACACAACTTTGCACGAAAGCGCCTGCCTGGGTTCTTTACAATTTGGGAACGGTCAAGTTGTATCCCTTCACGGTCACGGTAATGTTGAATATAATCCGATTTTTCATCTTTGATATCAACTCCTCGCGGATACCCTGATGCTTCTAACTTATCTTCAGGAAAGTGTTTATATATGGCGTGAAAAGGTTGGGTAGCTTCTGAAACCTCCACACCTCATATATCTTCAATATTCTGTAGCCATGGCGAACGGCTAGGGACAGCTCAGGACTTGTATATACGCCTCTGATCTTACGTTGGTTGGTTGTGTGATTACAAGTCCCATTGTTGTCCTCTGTGCACTTCACGCACAGGGAAAACATGAGCTTGTGGTCTATAACGACGGGTAAGATCGGCATCCATAAATCTCGAGGCAGAAGCAAGTCTACGAAAGAAAGACCGAAATAGTTCTTGTTCAAATTTGCTGAGAACTCTTCGATGTTGGGTCAGGGCTGGTCCTACCAATTTTTCAGGCGCACCTACGGGGTACGGATTGTTCTTCATTACGTAGGGGTATAAAGAGCAGAAGTCGTAATAATGGAGTTTCACGCCCTCCTTACCCCGGAAAGTATAGCTTGAGGGGATTTGTACGCCCTCCAAACAAGCTATCACGGCATTTGAGAGGATCCATCACCATTGAACGTTTGATCGTGTTTATCTCTTCACGGTACTGTCCATCTGTTTCCATCCGTGCATCATACTCATGCTCCCACGTGTCCATGCAAGACTGTCGGCAGGAGATCTACCGTGGAAATCTCCTACGATTCCACACTCAGGACGGTGGTATCCGTGCCACCAACAGCCGTTAAAGGAGTACACAGTTTTCTCACCAGTGGCACGGTTTTCGCTTAGACCATCAACCAAAAAAAACACGACCATTAACCTTAATGGGTACTTCCCCCGTGTTACGGGCATACATTATAATTATATACACCTGTCTGTTGCTGTATGTGTATGAGCCAGTAAATAGCCTTGTGCCCACAACTGCGAGGGTTGTTTCTGTGAGTGACGGCTAAGGTGTCTTTAGGCATGAAATTGTTCTTGAACACCGTAAAGCACAATGAGGCGATAGTGGTTGCGACTTGCAACGGATCACATTTGAAACGGTCTATGTACATCCTTCTAAAGGCCTGGAAACATACTCTAAGCACGCGCACATCATTTACGCAATAACGCTCACATTCATCAGCTATATTGTAAGGATTAGATTCATTAAAACTGTTGTAGTAGCGGTCAAAATCTTCACCTTCACCTGTACTCATGCATTCATAGTTAAACTAATGTTTGGGTGGAGGTACTCTTACGTAATTTAAAGTTTCGCTAGTGAGGAATGTGTAAGGGAAATATCCTCTTGAAACTTTGGCGGCTACGCCCATTACCTTGGGTAGCTTTGCTAATTTACAAGGTGTGAAAAATAAAGTGCCTTTAAACTGTACATTACCTCTTATTTGCATTTGTATAAGTTTGTTTCCTCTTTTCAAGGGATCACCTGTAAATATCTAAGATGAATCGTGCTCAAGCAGCTACTTATAAAGGAAGTGTGTATCAAATTTTGCCCCGTTGTGGCAAGAACATACAATAATTTTTTTTAACTTGTCCGCTAACTTGACAATATAGGACAAAGAGTTTCACGGGATTGTCGTCTGCAATCGTTTTAAAAACGTTTGTCCGTTTACCACATTTGTGACATTCATCACACTCGACCTCCATGCAGTCATCGCAGATAGGCTGGCTTACAAGTAAATGTGGGATAACCTATTTGGTTTCAGCAACCGGAAATGTTTCTATATCGTAGTACACAGTTATACAAGGTCTATTTTTAGGCTTAACGCCTTTCATCTAACATACATGCTTTACTCTATCCGCCTTATATTTCTCATGGCATGTAGAACAGTGAATTCCTTCACGTTTAGCCTTGAAATTCCCCCAATTATCCATCATATGAAACATACCACATTCAGAGAATCTCATTTTCCTGCACGTGCCAATTGACTTGTGGAGCTCAAAAGAGTTATTAGTGAAAAATGTGCGTCTGCATACATCACAGTCCCTCTTCTCAGCTTTAACCACACGGCTTTCACATTTGGAACTTTAACACTGCTCACATACCATGTGGCAAAACTTACAATGTTTCACTATATCATCCGCAAACTCGAGACATCCCTTACTCAAATCCTGATGCCTTCCATATTTTCGACTTTTATCATAACTCGATTAAAGCGCCCTTATTACAGATGGCGAGATACATTGCTCCTGACAGTCCTAAAATAAGTAAGGACCTTGTACGATCTCTCACCCAGCTTTTAAAAATATACACAGTCCTACGACGATCATCCATTCCAAATACAACTATACGAACATTCATTTCCTCCTCTACCCTTCTTAGCTCTTCAGGACCCATAGTACACTCAAACTCAAGCTTACAATCTGAAGCTAGTTTACGGGCACGCTGCACAAACGTAGGCAACCAAATTTTTTGGGCCCGTGTATTTAGCACAGTGAACATATGAGCTAAGACTACTGCTACAAAGCCGCAACCGCGCTCTGTCTATATGCCACCTGTAAATAACCAGAGAATTGAAGTTGAGTATAAGGTGTGACGCTAACCCGCAACACGGAACACACGGTCAATATCTACTGTGAAGTTGTCCATATTGAAGGCTGTACTACTTTGAGAGGCCTGCATTATACGGCCGAAGATATATTCTATGTCTACAGAGGCCAAGCGTCTGAATGGTATTACTACCCAAAAATCATCTACATCCCCGTTATCTGACCCGAACTCGAAGGACAGCCTCGTCCTGACTTCACGTTCGTCGCGGTTCTGAAGGGCAAACTCCACAATATGTTCAACTACGCGTCGAGGACGTGTTGAACATCATTGCAATACATGGATCCAGGGTCAACCCTGACTACGTACCGATTTCTACTCAGGTCAGGGGTAGGGGTGGCGGTGCGCAGCAACTCGAATGTTATACTTTCCTCGACAGCACGAGAAGATTCTGCTGCTGTTGTGGAGGATGTACCCGGAATTGAAGAGGAATAAAGGTACGTACTTTTATTTGAGGAAGGAACTAGTGTTGGGGTTGTGTCGTAAGACGTAGAAGGTTGAGGCTCTATTACTGGGGTCTAACAACCGGCGCACTCCTGGCACGCTTTATACCTGACGTGGAAGGTTCTTTATCATGCCTCCGCTTTGAATTGTCGCGTTGTGGTGGGGGCTTCTCAGCGGGTATGGAGTCTGTAACCACAACTACAACGTCATCGGGATCGCCTGTAATATCGATGATGTGGACATGATGCTGTACCTCATCGTCATTCACGGTTCTGTGGAAGAAGAGGACAAACAAGACTGTAGAATCTAAGGAACACCACTTAAATTTTTATTATATTTTATAAATGTTCCACTTAGGGGTGTGACGTGTTAGAGATGGATTCTGTAGAAAAATTCAGGTTTGCCAACCCGTCCACGTGTATTATATCTGGCCCTACAGGATGTGGTAAAACTGTGTTTATGCTTAAAATCATTAAAGATAAGGGAGACATGTCCTCAAAATTTGTGCATAAAGTTATATGGTGCTCTTCGATGTACCAGTCAGAATTCATCGAGTACCAAGGTGAAATTTTGTTCCAAAAAGGCGTATATGACGTTAATTCGTTAAAGGAAAATGAACATACTACAATCATTGTAATTGACGCTCTCATGTTAGAAATGGATAAAACGTTTGCCGAGACATTTGGGGTGTTCTCCCACCATCTTAACATAAGCGTGTTCTTCACCAATCAGAATCTATTTTTCAAAAATAGATACATGCGCGATGTGTCGTTAAATACACAATATCTAGTCTTATTCGCGCAACGTAGAGATTTGTCACAAATTGGGGTATAAGCCAATCAAATGTTCCCGAATCAAGTAAGGAGTTTTTGGAAGTTTATAAAGAAGCTACAAGTCAACGTTACAGATATCTGCTTTGTGACCTTCACCCGCGAAACACGTTTAGGGTACTTCTAAGAACGAATATATTCCCAAACGAGCCTGAAACGGTGTATATTCCAGAATGACAAAGGCTAAAGAAATATCATGAATTAATAAAAATCTATGATCGACTGCCCCGGGCAATACAACAGATGTTTCTTGAAAATATCGACTCGGACCTTTTAAAATGCATCTGTGAAATCCGTCTTAACGTTATAAATTGCAATGTATCAATGAAAAACCCTCAGAAGGCTCGCCTACGCCGTTACAAGAACATCATACGTAAAAGTCAAAGTGTGGGGAAGAAAAATGTTTTATTGTACAAAGAGGGGGTTCATTCCTCCCCATCTTATTTTCAGTTTTGGAGCCTTTACTGACTAGATTAATATAATGAAGAAAGTGGTAGTGATTCCACACGAGGTGTATGCTTCACTGCAAAGATCAAAGAGTCCAGGCACGATTCTAGAACCCCGTAAAAGAAGGCTTAAAAGAATGGAAAGCGAATTGTTAGCGCTATTAAACAGTGAAAAATCACCTGATAAGAAAAGGATCTTATACCAAGAAGCTCTGCAGAAATTTCTTCACGAGTACGAAAATTATAAGAATCTGACAGAGATCCCCGTGGTTATTAGGCACAACACGGACAACGATGAGCATTGTGACATAGGACATGGGCCCGACGTTATAGCTGACCAGTCAAAGAATAACGGGTCGGCCCCACAATATATCGAACATGTATGAAAAAACCGCCTCCCATGTACATTGAGGAATAAAGGATTAAGTCCATAATCTTTTGAATGAGGATCCCAACATACAGTGGACTGATACAGGTGAGATCATTGTTGAAGGAACAAAGGTACAGGGCTCGAATGAATATCGTTGCCATCGTCCATCATCTGGTGAGAAAGTAGGATACGCCCTCACCATCAGGATGGAAGCATTTTAAAGCAAGACTACAACAAATAAATGTCCCCAAAACAATGATAGGAAATTTGAACAGGTTAAAAGACTTGGAGCATGCCTCGCATATACCACAACTGAGAACGCCATCACTTCCAGCTGTAGCATCTCTAAAGAGGAGAAAGAAGAGATCAAACAACAACGACCAACCCTTTTTACATGCCTCTAAAATGCGCAAATGGCTAACATAATAAGAAAACGTTATTATGACATTTCTAGCCCAGTCTCCTTCGGAGGCGTTGATAGACCGTACAGAAGTGTTTACAATGATGGAATAGGGAAAAAAGATATTGAGAGGTTTTTGCCGGGGCAGGATGCTTATACACTTCATAAGCCTATGAGAAAAAGGTTTAAAACAGCCAAGACAACGGCGGCCTCGATTGACTCTATTCGGCAAGCGGATTTAACAGACATGCAAAGATATTCACACTATAATGATGGCTATCACTACATCCTATTCATAATAGATGTGTTCTCTAGATATCTGTGGCTAATTCCTCTGGAAAATAAATCGCCTAAAACAGTTGCTAAAGCCACCAAAACGCTGATTTTGAAAGAAAACAGGATTCCTGACTATTTTTGTACGGATATGGGGAAAGAATTTATAGGCCGAGCTTTTCAGAACATGTTGTCAGAGTTTAATATCAGCTAATACCATCTTCAGTTAGGGCGACGACTCTTGCGATGTTCACGGCATTCAAATCCATTGTAAATGTCCAATTCTGAAACCCAAAAGAATTAGAAGTCTATCTGTTACTAAAGGCAAATGCCTACTCCCACCAGTGGAAGAAAAAGTGGCACTAACAGTCTAAGAACAACTGAATGTCAGACTGTCGAATTCTTAAAAGAAGTCGAAGATTCGTTACAGCTAGTGTGTGTTCGCAGCTGACGTTATTTTTTCTCGTTATCTGGTTGCCTCACAGACTATATTTTCGAATTTTAAAACTTTTATAAATTGAAGCTTGCCCACGTTTTTGCTTTTCGCGATATTCCAAGTGGGTCGATTTTTCTGCTGCTCAGTGTACAAATTTACACTGCTATTATGAAACACAATCAAGTTTTTATATGTAAAATTTCATGTTTCTCACAGGTTAAATTAAACTGTCGTTACGTTATACAATTAATGAAGTCGAATAGGTTTTGATTAGAATTCAATATAGCCTAGAGCGGGAGAAGAATAAGCCTATGGCCTGATGAAAAAGTACCCTTCGAAGACCTTAGGAGAGAAGTGAATTTAATTTACCATCTCAAATTCATCTTAAAAGTGAGACCCATTTCCCACGGACACGACTGGAAATGAAAATGAAAATAACAAAGGAGCGCAAATGCGAACTTCTGATGTAATTGAATGAAAAAGAAGGCGTTATGGCACGTGACTGTTATACTTATACCTAGTTGTTGGAAACTAATTTGTCCCTAAACACGTATGAACGTGTTGGAACTTGCCTGGCTGTTTTCTTGCCAAAAGCCACGCCCATTTTCTAAATTTATTTTAGGCCTCCATAAGATCTCTACGATATCTATGTTAATGTTTTTCGTTTATGTATTATAAATTCTATTATTTTATATTTATTAATAAATCCCCAATTTTTACAATCCTAACACTGTAAAGAACTTGTCTTTAGATAATACTCAAAAGTAATCAATTTTATATACTCGTGTATATATATATATATATATATATATATATGGGATGAACTTCATAATTAAACACGTGAAATGAATGAATGATGCAAACCCACAAGGAAAAAGAAAAATTATTCAAAAGCCTTTTGTGTATTCAGAAGTACACGTCATCAGGGTAATGAAGAGAGAAGGCGAGATGACGAAAATATATACATATGTACAACGGGACAGAAAAATAAAAAGATTAGCATATGATTAACAAGAGTTGATTAAAGACAAAAGGTATTTCAACAAGATATTGTCAGTTTTATACATTCCAGCACTGTTATTGAAATTATTTTTAAAATGGATAAATGCACATTCTAGAATATCCTTTAAATTGTATGTGTTTTTAACGAGCGCTTTAGAGCTATCTCACTTGATACTAGGTCTGTTTACATCTATATATATGGTTAAACAATGCATTAGAATTATTTGCTGTTCTACACGCATATTTATGCTGTTTTACCCTAATATCTAACGTTTTCCCCGTTTGGCTTATTTATACTGAATTACATTGTGTACATCTGATCGAATACACACAGCCAACCGCATTATCCGGGTTATTCTTTATTAGGCGTGATTTAACAGTATTATTATACTTAAAGACTACGTTGGTACCTTTTTCCTTGTGGGTTTGCATTATATATATATATATATATATATATATATATATATATATATAACCTTTGGTTAGCTTCCGCCCGAATTGTTCATTCTGACGTGGAATCCGAACCACGCCCCATCAGCAGCCCAACGTCTCAACCACTAGGCCAACTAGGGTACCCATTTATCTACCAACCACTTTCTTTATTGTGTGGAAGGATGAACAGCTGGGTTTTGCTGCGCGCCGGCTGCCGTCGGGTCTCGAAGCCTGGGCCGATGGATTCGTAGTCAGCGACGCTAACCACTACACCACCGAGGCATATATATATATATATATATATATATATATATATATATATATATATATATTATACATGTTATAATTTAATTTATAATCGCAGTAAAGCCGTGCCCTGATGACAATTATTTTTATGTAATTTCAATCATTCAATAATTCCTATCCTAATGTATGACTCATTTCCTTCCGAACTGAATTCACACGCCAGTGACGTAGACGGTTTCTTTAATTTCACTTGAGAAACATAGATTGTGAGACGCTAGGTTCTCCCACGTTCTCAGGTAACGTCAACCGCTTGCGTGGTGGCGTAGCCAGGTTCCGTTCCTTTGACTATATAAGAAGGGGATCAGCGCCTTTAAGGCAGATTCGGAGGAACCGGTCTCCGGGGTTGAGAGGTACATTCCACCTCGTTAAGGAATTGCTTTTGGAATTGGAACATTAATGGGTTTTCAATTGGAGTCTGACTGTGTAGGGAAAAAGACAGTAGCTTAGCAATTGACTCATACAAGCTTGGAGACTCAGAACGGACAAGGGTGTCTTAGAGGGGCCTCTGGATTATTTAATATTTTACAATGAAGAAGTAACTATTATATTTATGAAACTTTTATTATTAGTATTATCAGTGACTCTCTGTTCTGTGTAAAGGAAACATTTGATTCACTATAACTGATTAAACTTTATCTCGCCTATATTCAAATTACAAATTGTATATCCGTTGTGTTTATTTTCTATTCTTTGGACTTTCATAACTGGGAAAAAGAAAATCAAGAGCCAACACAGTACTCCACGATTGTGGGAATACGTACAGTGAATTATTTCTGCATTCAGGAGTGCTTAAGTAATACCCTCTCTCGAGTAACATCCTGACTTTGCCCGAACTCGGGGAGAGGCGTATTATATATATATATATATATATATATATATATATATATATATATATATATATATATATATATATATATATATACTGTACATATATTTTTTTCGTCGATGTGAGTATGTCTGGTCAAAGTTATTTGGAGATGTTGTCTCACTGGTTAATTCCTGAACTTGAGAAAGTGGACCTTGTAAACAATGTTATTTTACAACAAGACAGTGCACCAGCTTATTATGCTGTTAACGTGCGTAATTTCCTAACAATCTCTCAACTGAAGAGAAGTCCCAACCTCACAACTTGTAATAACTGGTTGTGGTCTTTTGTGAGGAAGTTAGTCACATTCGCATGCACTTTGTTCAAGAGTTAAAAATGGAAATTCTTCTCATATTCTCAACCATTACGCCTGAAATTCTTCGAAAAGCTTCACAGTGCACTTGGCGTCGAATGCAATTATGTGTTGATTATGATGGTATTCATAGACCAATTAGATGTACGAGTATACGCAGCAAAATATCTTTTTATTTAATTTCAATTTCATTTGTAATGTTCTTTTCTTGTTTTTGTTTAAATAAAATATTTCAAAAATTAAAGATCATTCTTTTATCAACCATTCTATACGCCCCCATCGCGACTTTTGGCCATCCCTGATCTCTCTCTCTCTCTCTCTCTCTCTCTCTCTCTCTCTCTCTCTATATATATATATATATATATATATATATGTGTGTGTATGTGTGTATATATATATATATATATGTTGTGTATGTGTGTATATATATATATATATATATGTGTGTGTATGTGTATATATATATATATATATATATATATATATATATTAGACCGGCCCAGTAGGGCATATCATACGTTTCCGAGTCCGAATTTCACTCTGGCTAATATGTATTTTTATGTAAAATTTAATTCTAAGAGGGGTTTCTTTTCTGCTACTTTTCCCAAAAATCCCGTTATCATGTTCAAAATTGCGGTTTTCTGGTCTGTTGAAATACCAAATATTCAATTGAACACAACCTCATATTTTTAACCCTTTGTCGTAATTTGTTGCCATTTAGACACATTAACTTTGCTTAACTCTTACACAGGTTTAATACATACATACATACATAAGAAAAAAATCTACTCCATTTGAATCTTTGTAACCATTTGGACGCAGAAGACGAAGTTCAACATTCTCTCAATAGATGGCTCTGAGCAATTACGCCAGTTATAATTGTGAAGTAGAAGTGAGTGGACGCCATTTTTTTCGGTAAGTGTTTTTTGTAATTTTCCTAAGTTTAATCACCATTATTATATTTGTTTTGACTATAATTTCATTCTAGAAGTATGAAGGAAGCTCCCTGTTTACTTTGTTTAAGTAATATTTTTAATAACTGTGAAGAAAAGACTTTATTCAAAGTTCGTTTCGAAATGGACACAAAGTTTTCATAGGCTAAATTTCTGTCTATGATAACACGTGTGTCCAATTGGATACATGAAATGAATTTTTCATTACGATTGTTTTTCGACCTTTGTTGACTAATGGACACATAAATTATTTAATTTAGAAATGTTCTTACAAAAAAAAGATTGCTAAAAATGCTTATACCTACCTCCAATGCATATTTCAAGTACAAAAATGAAACTAAGCTAAAATTAAATGGTACTGAATGAAAAAGGGTTAAGCTTATGTTACACCATTATTACGAATTTTAAATTAAATTTGCAATGCCAAATTCAGTTTTCTATTACTAAAATAAATATTCATTACCAAATTTAGGTTAATTTGGTAATTAAAAATGCCGGTTGTCAACCCTGATTATAACCAAAAATTATATTTCTTGTCTATATTTATGGCGAAAGAACACTAAACATACTGATATGAATTTGTTACAGATTGGACAAGAGCGAGAATAAGCACCGACTAGACGTGATGGCCGAATCTGCCCCCAAAACCAGGAAAATGTCAGGTTCAAAACTCTCGGATGTTGTGGTGCCGGGGAAGGAGTTCATTCCCAGCGAGGTGCCGACTTGGAGAGCCGTTCTTCAGAGAGGGATTCGTCTGCAGGAGGAAAAGTTTCTCATTCATGACATCCAAAGGTCTAAATACCCTATCCGAGAGATGACTGACGAGCTGGCTTCACTCGTGATAACTCATTGGAGGAAGTCGAATGTAAAGTTCTCCCCGCCTGTGACAATCACGGAAAAATCGCTCTCATATAAGATCTTGTTGAAATGGAAGGAGATGACAGACGTTGTGAACGGGAGAGTTAAGTCTGCTACCCAGGAGAAGAGGATGGCTGATCTGGATAAACTCTGTGAAGTCTGCGTTTGCAAGCATCAGATCTTCTTGTGCGGCTCAGAGGGGAGTGGATGCTCAGGATGCTCCCTCAAGGCCCATGTGAACTTTAACTGTCCTTTGGAGGTGAAGATTCCTAAACTCGACCTTCAGTGGCTGTACTACCAGAGAGTGAAGACTTCCGAAGCTTCAGGGATCCAGATGTCTTCTTTAGACTTCGAAGACAGCAGGAGACAGATCAAAGCAGCGCAGCGAAGAGGAAGGAAGTTGAAGAAGCTTCTGCTGTGAAGAGGAAGAAGAAAGAGGAGGCTACTAATGAGGAGCTTCTCATGAAAGACGTTGAGGAGGACGAAGAGCCAAACTTGGAAGAAGCTGCAAAAGAAGCCTCTGGCAATGCTGAGGCTACTGAAGCTCCTATGGACGTTCCCGTTGAAGTACCTGCCGAAACTCCAACTTCTGCTACACGAAACTACATGAAGATCCAATGGACAGCTTCAGCTGCTTTGAGGTACAGGGTGGCAAATGTTCCGCAGCTGCAGTTGCCACTGGCTTCCTGAACGACCTCATCAAGGCCGGTCATCTTTCCAAAGACAAGGCTTACTTGGCTATAGATGGCATGAAAGTCTGGAGGGCCAAGGAGGAAGTAATGGCCTCATCAGTTGAAGCTCTCACGCAGAGGTCAGAGGAGGAGAAGATCTCTGGGATATTCTTTGATGGCAAGCAGGATAGGAACAAAAAGGTGTTGAAATATAACGAAGTGACAGGGAGATTTCATCCTGACAAAGTGATCGAGGAGCATTACACTATCACGTGGGAGCCTCAAGGAAAGTACCTCTTCCATTTCACTCCCGAGGAACTTGAAGAAGGAGAAAAGCCTGATCATAAGATCGCTCAGGGCCTGCATGAGTGGCTTCTGGATCACGGAGCTGACGAGAGGCTTGTAATGAGTGGAGAAAACTCTACCAACACCAACACGGGGTGGTCTGGAGGCGCCATAGCCCTATTGGAGAAGATGCTGGGTTGCAAGTGTCACTGGATGATCTGTCAGCTCCATGTGAATGAGCTCCCCCTGAGGCACTTAATCATCAAGCTGGACGGCCATGTAACTCCCCGGTCAGGCTTCAGTGGGCCTATTGGAAAACTTCTTGAGAAAGTGAATGAACTTGAGGTCAACTTCAACTTCAAACCAATGGAAGAAACTGAAGATATCATAGAGCTGCCAGTGGAGATAGTCAAATCTCTCTCCACAGATCAGCACAACTGCTATTTTCTGATCAAAGCCATCAAGTCTGGAAGTCTCAGTCCACAGTTGGCTGGTCTCAAGTGCGGACCTCTGAACCAATCCAGGTGGCTCACTACTGCACAGGCCATCTTGCTGTTGTGGATGGGGGAGCACGGACTGAAGGGGGATGTGTTGAGGAGGCTCAAGGTCCTCGTGAAGTTCTGCCTTAACTTCTACTTCAAAATGTACTACGACATCAAAGTGAAGCACCACCTCAAATTTGGTCCTGCACACGTTTTTTCAAGCCTGAGGCTGCTGAGGAACCAGACTACCGAGGTCAGGAACATCATCTCTGCTGCAGTGATAAAAGGAGTTTACCACGCACATCCTGAGAATATCCTGGCTTCATTCCTGTGCAGTGAGGATGAACATCAGAGAGCTTTTGCTGTGAGCCAGATAGAGAAGATCAGAGAAGGAAGAGACTTTGGTGATACGACAGTGAGGCTCCATAAAAATCCCAAAGTCAATCTGCAAGCCACTTCACCTGAGGATCTCATCAACTGGGAATCAGAGAATATTTACGAGCCTATTTTCACCTGCAAGATGACCTTGACCGAGCTCGAGGATCTCAGGAAAACTCCACTCAAAATGGACGCTTTCTCTGTTCATACTCAGTCCCGCGAGAGAGCTGTACAGGAAGTCTCAACTGCTTCCCAAGCTGTGTACGGTCACGAGAGGAGAGATGGGTGGGTGAGAGCCTGGATAGACCATCGAGAAATGCTCCCCGTGTTCAGATCGAAGCAGAACATACTTAAGAGCTTTTCAGGTTCGAGTGGCTGATGAAGAGGCTGAAGCCATCGTTAATGCTTATAAGAGCTGAAAGTTCTCATAAGATCATAATATAAGATCTTATGAGGCCACTCTTTTCAGGGATCCAGGAAGAACAGGCGTGTAAACCTACACGAGGAGGTGGCAAGTCTCCCGCTACTCGATCAGAGTAGAGCTGGTGAGCCGCGCCTATTATTTGAAGAAAAACTTAAAATTCTTAAGTTTTACGTGAAATCTAAACATTTTTTCAGCATCCAGAGGTGTTAAAACACGCAAGAAAGCAAGGATGAGGTCAGAAAAGCAGCTTTTAGACTAAATCATATGCAGAACAGCTGCGCGCTTTGGTTTGGGTGCCCTGAGGCTGCGTTCGGCAGCCTTCAAATCAGAAAATCGCGATTTTGACCATGAAAATGAGATTTTTCGGAAAAGTTGCAAATAATAAACCCATTTTAGAATTAATTTGTACATAGGAATACATATTAGCCACTTTGTTTTTCCAAAATTTCAACCCTGAGCCCAGAGTATATGTCCTACCGGCCCAGGCTCATAGGGGTGAAAAATAATTTTTTTCTTTTCTTAAGTCTCACCCCTGGAATTTGTTATGCGTGTCGATAGGAAGTTTTGAGTGAAGTTTCAGCCGGATTCCCTATTATTTAGTGGTGCCGACAGACTCTGAAATGTGTAGTTTTTCCGCACCACCCAGGAGGTAACTACAACAGGCGCGTTTTTTTTTAAGTGGTATCCCGGAGCGACTTGAGCTTGTGACAAAGTCCGCCAGACTTTTCTCTAGTGGGTCATCATGAGTGTGGTCAAAAGTAATTCGTTTTTCTGGTATTTCTGAACCAGGTCTTTCCAATGCCTGAACCATCTGCCGTTTCGCTTGCAAAGTTATGCCATCATCAAAAAAGGCAAGCGACACAAGTTCTTCATTTCGATACCAGAGGTGATGGCATAGTGCTTTGCTAGCTATTGCTGAAAGTTCTTTATCATCAATTGCTGAAGCTCTTTAGATACTCCAAATCGGTTCTTGGTGTAAAAGATGCGATAGGGGCCGCAAACCATTTTGGCACATAAAAGCGGACAGCATAGCGAGAGAAGCGTTCCATTGCACTCATTTCCTGTTTTGTCAGGTTGAACTGCGAGAGAAACAATACAATTTTGATGGCATAAATCACTCGCGACGAAAATGTACTCCTCCTGATAGAACACCACCTTTTTTTTTGCCAGTATTGCTAACGGTAGTATCAAAACACATTGCTTGAATACATTCTCGCAAATTCCAATCGTCTAAGCATTCTAGAACTGCTTCTGCAATTTTTCCGCCTTCTCCAGAAACAAGTTTGGGTACTGCTAGAAGCTTAGACTTTCCTCCACCGGATACAAGAATCGCTAGCCTATCTATTTTTTCATCACCTGTTATATCTTGCATTACTTTACCATCCCAATGAATGGTAAGCGGAACGTCAGAGGTGAAGGTTTGCTTAATACCATCTGCAACTTTTTGGCGTACGGCACTCCTCACCCTCTGTAGAGTACTTCTGCTCAAAACAACATTGTCATTGTCATGTCCAAGAGAAGTTGCAGCAGCTGAAAGCACCATAACAGCACTACGATCACTTGTTTTTGTTCGATCTAATGCCATTGCCAGATCAGGTGTTACGATGTGCTTACACTTATTTGATATTGTGCTGTTTGAAGGTTTGGATGTCATTTCAGGAGTGTACGATGTGCCTGGCTCTGGTTGCTCATCACTACTACTGCTTGAACTGCTATTACTAAACTGAACTGCAGCTGAAGACAATTTATTTCGCAATGCCTCGGCTTCTTTTAGTGTAGCATTTCTACAGATCTACAGAAGCTAAGGCTAACAAAGACCCTAAGATCCACTCTAAGGCTAGCCCGAGAGAAAGGAGAGAGTAGGGGGTTAAGAGAAGAGAGGAGAATAAGGGGTTAAGTAAGGAGCAACACCTATCATTCGTGGGTTAACATTCATTCAGAAAAAGAGGGAAAAAGTCTCACCATCATCATCCGCCGGCCACTGCCGACAAGTCAGAAAAATAGTCGGAGAATATAGGAGAGGGGTGAAAGATGAAAAGAAGTAAAATAAGAACGCTTACAAACCATGCAAACACAGTCTTAACTCACTGTCATACCATGCAAACTACAAACATGCAAGAAAAGAGTTAGAGACATGCAAAGTAAGGAGGATAAGAAAAAAAAAAAAGTAGGTAAAGTTAAACAAAAAGTGGGTTAGTTTACGCTATGAGCTACATCTACATTCGTGTTAGTCTAATTTTTTTTTTTTTTTTTTTTTTTTATTGCTGGCATCACACGCTGGCATGTCACAAGCTGGCATTCATCGTCAACAGACTCATCCTCGAGCACCACCACCAGAGCTCCTGTTGTTAACTTTCTTTTTTAATTTTAAACAACGTTAATATTTTTAAAATGTCTGTCAAGACGGTTCTTAAACACATTAACGCTGGTAGAATGAACGACTGACGCGGGAAGATTATTCCATTTATCAATTACTTTAAACGTAAAGAAGTTTTTAGCGATATTAGTAATGAAACGTCTGCCACGCAACTTGAATCCGTTATTGCGAGTATTACTATTATCGAAAGTGAACAATTTGTCAAAATTTACGTTATCGATGTTATTAACGATTTTGAAAACTTCAATAAGCTCCCCCCTTAATCTCCTAGTTTCGAGTGAATACAAGTCTAACACTTTAATCCTATCTTCATAAGGCTTATTGCGCAATGCCGGAATAAGTTTCGTGGCACGACGCTGAACCCTTTCTAACCTATCAATATCCTCACGCAAGTACGGGCACCAAAATTGAACGGCATATTCCAAATGAGGCCTGACTAGGGACTTGTAAAGGGGCAATATAATATCCTTCGATTTAAATTCGAAATTACGCGCTATGAAGCCTAACATCCTATTAGCTTTTGCGCAAGACTCCAGGCACTGGTTCCTAACCTTTAAATCTTTAGTTACGCGTACGCCTAAATCTACTTCCTCGTCAACGCTCGCTAAATCCCTATCATCCATCGTGTACACGTAATTATTGTTGCGAGAACCTATATGCAAAACTTTACATTTATCTACGTTAAATTGCATCTGCCACTTATCCGTCCACTCCATAATCCTATCTACATCGTCTTGGATCCTATTTCTATCGTCCTCGTTAACAACCTTACCGCCTATTTTAGTATCGTCCGCGAATTTTGACACGTTACTAATCAATCCTACATCAATTTCTTTCATCTCTTTTCCGTTTTCGCATTTGCTTAGCGACCAGTTTGTTATCAATATCAGTCATGCAACCTCGCCTCCCATTTTCTCTTTGAGCATGTAGGAATGATCTATCTTCCTCATTTGACATCACTTGTAAAGCATTTGCGTGAGCTATATCAAAAACGTAATCTAAACTATCTTGGAATTCAGTTTCTTTTTTAATTTGATTTTGATTACGGTTTGATTTTGATTTTTGAAGTGATCTGAAGTTCTCATACATTTTCTGAATTTTCGTTAGTACATGCTGTTTTCGCCTTGTCCCAAATCTAAAAAATTTCAGCATAAACTATGTTGGATGCTTCTTTCAATGTTTTCTTACTGTTTGTGAGACAGAAATGCCGACGTAGTACATCTCCATTGGATGGAAGCTTCTTACTGCCAATTGTGTCAATTGGCTGTCCAATCAGCCATATTTCAGTTTTTCTTCTTGTTACAATTGAATCGGACATGGTAAAGGATAAAATCTGCAAATATTAAGAGAAAACACTTGCACATCAATCTCTCACTGCGTCTTAAGAAATATATACTGACGTGAAGACGTGTTTCTACTCAACAGTGTAACATGTGGAGCACAATCCACAAGACTGTGAATAGGTATGGTTTGCACACAATATTTGTACTACGAATTACAGGATTTCTTGAAGTAATTTTACCAGCAATTGATATTTTCGCAATAAATGAAAAATACAAGAGGCTGTCGGCACCACCAAAAGTGCAGAGATATTGTTGAAATTTAGTGTGCGAGTATATTATGATAATGGTAACAATTTTAGGGGGTGAGACTTTCACTTTTCAAAAATAAGTTTTTTTGGGCCAGTCTAATATATATATATATATATATATATATATATACAGAGGTGGGCAGGACCGAGTTCCAAAAGGACCGAACTCCAGGAACTCGGTCCTTTTTAAGGACCGTGAGCGGGAAAGTCGGTCCTTTTCTCAGTGAGGACCGAAATGAGGAGCGACGGTCCATTTTTAAGCAATTCCGGACGGTCCGGACAGTCTTTTTTAGTGATTTTAGTGTGTTTAGTGATTATTTGAAGTTCTAAAGAAGATGGATCGTTTCCTCCAGAAGACTCAGAACGAGACTGAGACTGAACTGAAACTTGTTTCAACACCTGGAGGAGACGAAGAATATACTGATGTTAGTGCTTCTATTTCAAGTCAAGCAACTGGAGCTCCTAGCGGAAGAACTGAACCCGGCAATCCCTGGCCGTACCTGGACAAATACTTTGAATACCTGGGCCCCAAGGGTGAGCAGAACCTGGAGTACAAGTGCTTGCTGTGCCTGCCGAACAAGAACATCTTCTCGACAAGCAACAAGAGCCAAAACAACCTCAAGCGACTTGTTCATCAAGTTTAACACGCCTATCCCATCCAGTGCCGCCGTAGAGAGGCTCTTCTCTTTGGGGAAGGACGTCCTCAAGCCGAAAAGGTCAGGGCTCAGTGACAGCCATTTTGAAATGCTAGTCTTCTTGAAGGGAAACTCAAGCATTTAACTTAATAACTTTTTTTCATCATTTATGTATTGTGTTAATTATAATTTACGTTAATAAAATTAAAGATTTCCGGTGTCTTTAATTTCATTTTTCATTTTAATCAAATTTTTCACTTATATTATATATAAGGACCGAGGACCGAGTCGTTCCTAGGTCCTATCTTCAGAAAGGACCGTGACCGGGACCGTCGGTCCAGTTTGAGGCAAGGACCGGGACCGTCGGTCCTTTTTGAGGCCCGGGTGCCCACCTTTGTATATATATATATATAGGGTGAACCAAATGTAGGTGGACAGTAAATGATAACGTTTATTTTGAGAATACATATTTAATTTTTTTGTATACTATAATACAAAATAAAATTTAAATAAATTTAGTTATAATATTTAATATAATATAACACAAACACCATAGTTATAATGAACAACATAGTTATAATATAATATAACACAAACCGTATTCAACCTACTGTCCACCTACTTTTGGTTCACCGTGTATATAATTTAGTTATACGCAAATACTTTTATTGAATTAATTACTTTTACGTATAAGAAGTACATCTTTAATAATGGTGGCATAGTGGTTAGCGTCGCTGACTACGAATCCATCGGCACCGGGATCGAGACCCGGTGACGGCAGCCGGCGCGCAGCAAAACCAAGCTGTTCATCCTTCTACACAGTAAAGAAAGTGGTTAGTAGATAAATGGGCACCCTGGGTAGCCTAGTGGTTAAGACGCTTGGCTGCTGGTGGTGTGGCGAGGTTCGGATTGCACGTTAAACCGTAGGTCTAAGGTGGAGTGATAAGCTTGACCTTCGTCAGAATGAACAATTCGGGTGGAAGAAAAACCAAGGTTATATATATTAGGGATGTCACGGGTACCCGACCCGATCGGGTAATGTACTACGCGATGATACCTGACCCGATAGAGTAATTGCTAAAAAATCGGGTACAGGTAGTAAAAACCAAATTTTAATTTTATTGTTTCGCAGGTTTTCTTGATATATTTTTTGTATAATATTTTTTAACAAAACATTCAAAATGGCAAATCGTAGTATGGTTTGGGACTATTTTGTCATTGATAAATTAGATAATAGTCAGCGCCGGCCTTAGGATATTTTGGGCCCTGTGCAGAGTATACTGTACGGGCCCCCCATGACACAAGTCAAATTGTTTTTCATTGCTAATCATTTTATTTTAGTAGATTGTTAACAAGTACAAGAAGTAAAATTTAACTATACAAGTGCACCTGTAACAGAATACCAACAGACCAACAGCCTTTACTATTATTACTACTTATTACTTTATTATTATCAAATATTTAAACTATCATAAGAGGTTTCAACCAGCGCCGGCCTTAGGATATTTAATTAGGAATAGGATAATTCAATTTAATTAAGATATTCAACAAAAGTAAATACACAAAATAAAGTTTGTAAATATACAAAAAAGAAAATAACTTAATCAACTACAAATGAATATTTGGCAATTGTAATATAAGAATACTAAAACATAAAAGAATTAACTAGATTTAATAAAAATAAACATAAACCAATTGCAGGTGTATATACAGTATAAGTAACAAAAATCTTCTCATTAAAATCTATCTACTGTTTTAAATGACTGAGAAGAAAAGAAAAATCAAGCTAATACACAAATATATATTACACAATATTACACAAATAAATTACATTAATTTACACCAATTTTGGCACTCTGACATCGATGGTAAATTTCTGTGAAATTTTCGGGCCCCCCTAAGTTGCGGGCCCTGTGCGACCGCACGGTTCGCACACCCCTAAGGCCGGCACTGTAATAGTAAAGCCAAGTGCTTGAACTGCACACAGTTAGTAAGTCGCGGTACTATACCAACAAATTTTGGAACGTCTTCAATACCCGATCGGATACCCATACCCGATGGGGTATTACACTTCGGGTACCCGTACCCGATTACCCGGTAAAAGCGCTACCCGTTGTATCCCTAATATATATATATATATATATATATATATATATATTTAGTAAGGGTGTAGGCTGGAAACAAGGTTGGGGATTTTACTTACGATTTCGCCCTAAAATTATATTTATGAGGTTAGGTTAGGTTAGATAGTTTAGTTAGGTTAGGTTAGTTTAGGTTAGGTTACATGATGTTAAGTTAAGCTATATACGGTTAGATTACGCTAAAGGTTAATGTAGGTGAAGTTAAATTATAGGGCATGAGAATGCAGCATGCTTTTAAACTCTTCATGTAAAGTGGAGGTATCCACCCCACTTTAAGGATGTGCTGAAAGGACAATGTTGCATTCTGCTGCAACTGGACTACGAAAACTTATTTTCAGAACTGAAAACGGAACATTACTGACAATTTACGACCATAAAAAATCGGAAAAAAAAATTTAAGCGTTTCCCATCAGAATTTTTAGAGTTTTCCTCTCCTTGGAATGGATGGCACGCTTTGAAAAGCTAAAAATAATTGAAAATCATTTTAATTAACCAAAAATATTTTTAATATAATTTAAAGAAAAAGACGAAAAAATTGTGTTCCCAGTCTGGTAATCACATAATTTTCTTTGAATTAGCCTGTCTGTTTACTGGATGCAAGCATCAGACATATGTCTCGCCTGAAAAAGTATATATATATTATGTAGGAAGGAGGGAACAAGGGCGAATGCCCGCAAAAACGCTCCCCCCGAGGAAGAAGAAGAGAGCCAAAATCAAAGTCCAGGGTTTTCGAGATGCTTGGACACTCTGCGTTTGAAAGATTGGAGGTCATAGACAAGGGGAAAGATGGATTGAGGAAGATTGTTTCAGAGTTCACCATTTGAGTAGATGAAAGATTGAAAACACTGATTAAACCTTGCGTTAGAGAGTTGGACAGAACAGGAATGAGAAAGTGTAGAAAGTCTGGTATTGCGTGCTCTCCTTAAAGGAGGAGGCATGCAGTTAGAGAGTTCAGAAGAGCAGTGTCCATTATATAGCGATAGTAAAGAGAGTGAGGCAACATTGCGGCGAAGAGAGAGGGACTGAAGTCGGTGAGTAAGAGGCGGGAAATTGATGGGACGAAAAGCCTTTGATTCCACCCGGTCAAGTACGGCTGTGTGGGTTGAACCACCCCACACATGAAAAGTGTACTCCACACAGGGGCGGACAAGACCCCTGTACAGAGAGAGCAACTGAATTGGGGTGAAGAAACCGCGGACAGCACACCTAACCTCTTATAAGCTGTTTTAGAATGAGAGTATATGTGATCTTTCCAAGAAAGATCACGAAAAAAGGAAACACCAAGAATGTCAAGAGAAGAGGATGGATTCAGTTGTGTGTTGTTGAAGGTAAGGGGATAGTCGTGTGGAAGATTGTGACGAGTAGACAGATGGAGCAACTGAGTTTTTGAGGCATTGAAAACCACAAGGTTTTCTCTGCCCCAATCTGAGATAGCAGAAAGATCAGAGGTCAGGTGCTCCATAGCCGTACTACGTGAACCATGGAGTGACTGCTGAGCGAGACGCTTTGGGAAGCGGGTGGAGAAGTGAAGAGTGAAATCATCGGCACAGGAGTGAATAGGACAGGAAGTGCGAATTAAAAGATCATTAAAAGGAAAAGAGTGGGTGACAGGACAGAACCCTGAGGAACACCACTGTTAATAGCTTTAGGAGAAGAACAGTGGCCATCTACAACTGCAGCTATTGGTCGATCAGAAAGGAAATTAGAGATGAAGGCACAGATAGGAGGTTAGAAACCGAAGGAGGGCAGTTTCGAAATTAAAGATTTGTGCCAGACTCTATCAAAAGCTTTTGATATATCAAGCGCAATAGCAAAAGTTTCACCGAAATCTTGAAATGAAGATGACCAAGAGTGAGAGAGATACGCAAGAAGATCGCCAGTAGAGCCTACCTTGCGGAATCCATACTGACGATCTGAAAGAAGATTGTGAGAAGAAAGGTATTTAAGAATCTTCCTATTAAGGAGAGATTTAAAAACTTTGGAAAGGCAAGAAATCAAAGCGATTAGATGATAGTTGAGGGTTGAAAGCGGTCACCCTTCTTTGGGACAGACTGAATGAAAGCGAACTTCCAGCAGAAAGGAAAGGTGCCAGATGAGAGACAAAGACGAAAGAGTTTGCCTAGGCAGGGTGTCAGCACAGAAGCACAGTTCTTAACAACAACAGGACGAACACCATCAGGACCATTCGCCTTCCTAGAGTTGAGCCCAGATCGGGCAGAAAAAACATCTTTAGAAGAGATTCTAATTTCAGACATAATAAAGTCAGAGGGGGAAGGAGCTGGAGGAACAGCACCGGAATCGTCCAGGGTTGAATTGTAAGCGAAAGTTTGAGCGAAGAGTTCAGCTTTGTCAGGAGAAGAGACTTCAACTGTGCCGTCGGAATGGGAAAGAGGAGGGAAAGAAGAGGAAGTAAAGTTTTTGAAGAGGTTCTTAGCTACTCGTCTTTGCCAGAAAGAGCGAAAAGAATTAAAATTGGATAGATTTTTACATTTTTGTCGGATGAATGAAATTTTGGCCATTCAAAGAACAGATTTTTTACGATTCCGGGCAGAAATATAAGCTGAGTGAGAGTCACGAGTTGAATGGCGTCATATGAAATGCTCAAAAACTGAAAAAAAATAATAATGAAAACTATATAATTGAAGTTTTTTATCACAGATGAGAGGAATTGGAAAAAATATACACATTGCTCTTGCTTAAGGGGGGGGTCAATTGACCCCTCTGCCCCCCTCTGGCTACGGTGCTGGAGCCTGGCGTACCAGGTATGTGAGGTGGTGAGCACAAAAAACCAACTGTCTACTTCACCAGGCCAACTCGAGAGGAGCGACATGTTTGATCTTCGTGAAATGAGGAATCATCGCAGTGAACATTTGAAAAGTTGAAAGGTATACCTTATGAACCTTATGTTGTTTCGTGCGTTGGTCTCTCTTCACACGGAGGTCAAGCTGGTGGCCCCGCCTCTAGGT
The DNA here is from genome assembly GCA_023014485.1 of Bathynomus jamesi. Taxonomy (NCBI): domain Eukaryota; kingdom Metazoa; phylum Arthropoda; class Malacostraca; order Isopoda; family Cirolanidae; genus Bathynomus; species Bathynomus jamesi. The sequence continues at coordinate 169,102 of JAJOZX010000070.1, forward strand.
CTGGCCTGGTGGAGGAGCGAGTTGCTTTCTTGCGCTCTCCACCGTACATAGCCAGGCACGCCCGGCTCATCTGGTACTGTCCTGAGCCAGGCATCCAGTCTTTTCTTGAAGACTTCAACTTTGACCCCCGTTACGTTTCTGAGGTCCTTAGGAAGCTGGTTGAAAAGTCTTGGCCCCCTGACAACCAAGCTATTTTCCTTCAGGGTTGAGGAGGTCCCTTGTCGTGCCTTTAATTTGGGAACACTACACATTCTGCCTTTCCTATTTTCCAGTGTTGTTTGAATGGTAATTGGGTTTAGTTTTAGGTTTGGTACCAGTTTTTCGATCATTTTCCATATGTAGATTATGATGTACCTCTCTCTTCTTCTTTCCAGTGAGTACAGATTTAGTTTACGTAGTCTTTCCCAGTAGTTGAGTTCTTTGCAGCCATCAATCTTGGCTGTGAAATGCCTTTGCGTTTCCTCTAGTTTATTAGTTTCTTCCTTTTTATATGGGGACGTCAAAACTGAGCAGTATTCAAGTTTTGGTATAATCAGTGTTTTTAGCAGGGGAATCATTACTGTCCTGTCCCTTCTCTTGAACGTTCTTAGAACCTGTCCGGCGACTCTTTTTGCTTTATTTATCGCTATCTGATTTTGTGTTTCGAATTTCGCATCATCTGTCATTATTATCCCGAGATCAATCGCTTTCATGCTTCTCTGAATTTCCTGTCTATCTGGAGCATAATATGCAGTCTGTTTAAGTTCTTCTTTTCTACCATATCTCAAGAGCTGAAATTTCTCGGCGTTGAATGACATGTTGTTGTCTTCTGACCATTTGTATATTTTTTCGTGTCCCTCTGCAAGGCCTCCACGTCATGTACATCGCTGATTTTTCTGCTGATCTTTATCGTCTGCAAAGGATGTTACTATACTATTTCTGTTTACTCCGCTGTCTATGTCTGTTAGCATGATAATGAACAGGAGTGGGGCCAGTACTGTCCCTTGTGGTACTGAGCTGCGTACTTCCGATTCTGATGATGATATACCTTGAATTTTGACGACCTGCAGACGATCACTAAGGAAGTTGTAGATCCATTTTCCCACTTTGCCTGTTATTCCCATGTCTTTAATTTTATGTGCTATTTAAAGAAATAGCACATAAGTTCTATGTGGGTAGTGGGTCCAGGCATGATCTACCTGACCGGAATCCATGCTGATTTTCGTTGAATCTTTCCCGTGTCTCCAGGAAATCATAAATTTTCTCTCTAACTATTCTTTCAAATACTTTGGTGAGATGGGACGTCAATGACACTGGTCTATAGTTCTTTGCTTGAGATCTGTCCCCTCCTTTATATATAGGGACAATGTTTGCTCTTTTCAAGATGCTCGGTATTTCCCCACTGTCTAGGGATCTTCTCCATATCCAGTATAAAGGTGTAGCTATTTCATTTTTACAGTTTTTAATCAATAATGCGTTCCAATTGTCCGGACCTGCAGCTGAATGTAGTTTCATTTGTCCTGTAGCTCTCGCTACATCTTCTGGTGTAAACTCAAAGTCTGTTATATACTCTCCTTGCAGTTCCTCTTCAAAGAATGCATTTATGTCAGGTATCGCTTTGTCACTTTTTGGGGTACTGAAAACTGATTCATATTGAGCTCTCAATGTATCAGATATTTCTTTTGGATCGTCGGTTAGTTCATTATTTCCCGTCCTTAAGGGCCCAATAGCGGCGCGCGTTTTTGTTTTCCTTTTTGCATAGCTATAGAAGTATTTTGGATTTTCCTTTATTGCTTCTCCGCCTTTTCCTCTTCCCTCTCTGTATGGTCCTTAATCAGGGCTTGTATTTCCCTATCGATACCCCTCCAGTTTTTCTTTTATTGTTTTCCTGTCATTATCTCCGCAGTTTCCTAATTTCGCCTCCACTCTCTTTCTTTTGCGGAATAGTCTTCTCTTTTGCCTTTCTAGCCAGCTCCTCTTTCCTTTTGGCTGTGATTTCGGAGCATATTTTTCTAAAATTCTCAGCGTTTTTTCCTCCAAGGTTGTTAGCATTAGCATATATATATATGAAGAATAATAAAGCTCCGGGGCGGATGCAATTGTCACATACACTAAAAGCAGCTGGTGATCCTGCTGTGGACTGGCTGCTAAGCATTTTCAGGGTGGTGTGTTCGCAGGGAATTGTACCAGCAGAATGGGGCAGATCAATTATATGTCCTATATATAAAAAGAAGGGAAGTGAGCAGGAATGTCAAAACTACCGTGGCATATCTTTGATGTGTCATGTGGAGAAAATATATGAAAGGATTTTGGAACATAGAATACGAAACATACTGGAACCTGGGTTACTGGAGTATCAATGTGGCTTTCGTGCAGGCCGGAGTACTATAGATCACATTTCAGCCATAAGACAATATCTTAAGAAGAGCCGAGAATTCAATTTGGACCGCTTCATATGTTTTTTTGATCTGGAGAAGGCATTTGATAGTGTGCCCAGGGAGAAGCTGTGGGTGGTTTTGAGTGAGAGAGTGCCACCCAAGCTTCTGAGAGCAGTAATGAGCACCTATAGGGTCTCCCAGAGCACGGTGGTGGGATCGGAGGAGTGGTTTGATGTAAGTACAGGAGTTAAACAAGGGAGTGTTCTGTCACCCATTTTATTTATTGCCTACATCAACAGGGTTATGGAACACATAACTGAGGAAATTGAAGAGGAAATAGAAATTTTTGGATGTGCTGATGATGTGGCTGTTGGGACTAACACAGCACAATACCTAGAGAGAATTATGCAGAGGTGGGATGAGAGATTGGGGGAGTATGGACTGAAACTGAATTATGATAAAACTGAATATATTATGGTGGTAACGAGGGGAGCGAACGAGGATGGAATCTTTGTTAGGGGAAGGGAAATGAAAAAGACGGACACATTTAAATACCTTGGTAGTGTGATAGAAAATGATGCGGGTATGGATGCAGAGGTGAATGAAAGAATTGCTAAATATAGCAGAAATGTTTCCTTCCTGTACCCCCTACTGAAAGATCAAAATATCCCTAAAAAGGTAAAGACGCATATATACTCAACAATATTGAAACCAATCTTACTATACGGCAGCGAGACTTGGGCCCTTACCACAAGGACGAGGGGAAAACTGTAAGCAGCTGAAATGAGGATCCTGAGATTGATAGGAGTAAGTAGATTGGATAAAATAAGGAACACTGAAATAAGAAGACGATTGGGTGTAATTTCGGTTAATGAGAATATTGAGAGGAACCAACTGAGATGGTACGGACATGTCCAACGAATGCCGATAGAAAGGACAGCAAGAAGAATGCTGGAATAGGCCCTTCAAAACAGAAGACCAGTTGGAAGACCCAAGATCCGATGGATGGATAACATCAAGAGTGCTGTCGAGAAGTGTGGAATCAGTCTCCAACGGGCGAACTACTTGATGTGTGGAGATCGTTAAGCATGGAGGAGTCTCGTCCGAGGGTTCTCAACTGACAGACCGCTTTAGGTCTACCAGGCGCCTGGTAAGAAAGGTAAGAAATATATATATATATATATATATATATATATATATATATATATATATAGAGAGAGAGAGAGAGAGAGAGAGAGAGGGAGAGAGAGAGAGAGAGAGAGAGAGAGAGAGAGATTTAGTCGATAACCAAAACTAGCCAACATTTTTGGCACAATATAAAGATAAATAAAATGAAAGTAAAAAGAAACACTTTTTTTAACATTTAATCGAGGCAGGACCAAAATGATATCGAATAACAAGCAACAGAGATTCCTCTTTTTACGGAACAATTACTGGGTGTGTGTAGAGTCAAATGGAATGCATTCAATCTGTCTAAATATTTCAACCAAACATCCATCACAGAGAAATTTCCTGCAAAGTCGAAAGAAGTTCCAACTACTGTAAATAGCAGTTACAAACCTTTGTTGGAAACAGATATAGTGGTTGGTATGTGGGACCCACCATTTTTCAGGTGCACCTACGGGGTACGGATTGTTCTTCATCACGCAGGGGTATAAAGAGCAGAAGTCGTAGTAGTGGAGTTTCACACCCTTCGTAGGCGGAAAGTATAACTTGAATGGGTTTGTGCGCCCTCCAAACAAGCTGTCATCGCATTTGAGGGGGTCCAACACCATTAAATGTTTGATGCCCTTATTTCTTCACAGTATTGGGCATCTGTTTCCATCCGTGCATCATACTCATGCTCCCACACGATTTTGTGATTGAGCTGGGAGGCTATAAGTTCATCACGGTTACTGGTCCATGCGAGGCTATCGGCGGGGGATCTTTCATAAAGGTCCCCTGTGACGGTACATTCAGCGCGCGGGCATCCATGCCACCAGCAGCCGCTAAAGGAATACACAGTCTTCTCACCAGTGGCTGGATCCTCACTTAGGCCGTCAATCCAAAAAACACGACCATTGACCTTAACGGGTACTTCACCCGTGTTGCGGGCATGTTTTATGTAGATCCCGGTCTGTTGCTGTAGGTGTATGAGCCAGTAAATAGCCTTGTGCCCATAACTGCGGGGGTTGTTTCTGTGAATGATTGCTAAGGCGTCTTTAGGCATGACGTTATTCTTGAACACTGTAAAACATAATGAGGCGATCGTGGTCGCGACATGCAGCGGATCGCATTTGAAACGGGTTATGTACATCCTTCTAAAGGCTTGAAAGCATACTCTAAGTACACGTACGTCATTCACGCAATAACGTTCACTTTCATCGGCTATATTGTATGGATTAACTTCATTGAAACTGTTGTAGTAGCGGTCAAAATCTTCACGCTCACTATCACTCATGTTGGTGTAGTTAAAATAATGTTTGGGTGGAGGTAGTCCTACGTAATTCAAAGTTTCGTTAGTGAGGAATGTGTAAGGGAATACCCTTTTGAAACTTCATTGGCTACGCCCATGACCTTGGGCAGCTTTGCTAATTTACAAGGTGTGAACAGCAGGGTGTCTTTAAATTGTACATTACTTCTTATCTGCATCTGTACTAGTTTGTTGCCTCTTTGCAATGGATCACCTGTAAATATCGCAGACGACTCGTGTTCAGGCAGCTCCTTATAAACGAACTGTGTATCAAATTTCGCCCCGTTATGGGCAAGAATATACACAGTCATTTTTTGAACTTGTCCGCTAATTTGACAATATAGGATACAAAGAATTTCACATGGCTGTCGTATGCATTCGTTTTAAAAACGTTTGTCCGTTTACCACATTTGGGGCACTCATCACACTCGAACTCCATGCACTCATCACAGATAGTCTGACTTACGAGTAAATGTGGAATGACCTCTTTGGTTTCAGCGTTCGTGTAAGTTTCTATATCGTAGTACACGGTTATACAAGGGCTATTTTTAGGTTTAGCATCTTTCATATAACACACATGCTTCACTCCATCCGCCTTATATTTTTCATGACATGTAGAACAGTGAATTTCATAGCATTTATGTTTGAAATTCCCCAAATTATCCATCATGTTAAACATACCGCACTTACAAATCCTCATTTTCCGGCAAGTGCCATTTGATTTATGGAGCTCAAAGCATTTATTATTAAAAAATGCACGTCTACACACATTATATTCCCTTTTCTTGGTTTCAACTACACGATTTTCACATTTGCGGCTTTTACACTGCTCACATACCATGTAGCAATCCTTACAATGTTTCACCATATCATCAGCAAACTCGAGACATCCCTTACACAAATCATGATGCCTTCCTTATTTTCGACTTTTATCATAACTGGCGTAGAGAGCCCTTATGTTACGGATGGGGAGATACGATGTTCCTGACAATCCTAAAATAAGTAGAGGTCTTGTACGATCTCTCACGCTGCTTTTAAAAACATACAGAGTCCTACGACGATCATCCATTCCAAATACGACTATACTTGCATTCATTTCCTGCCCGGCCCTTCTCAGTTCTTCAGGACCCATATTACACTCAAACTCAAGCTCACAATCTGAAGCCAGTTTACGGGCACGCTGCACAACCGTGGGCAACCAAATGTTTTGCGTCCAAGTATTTAGCACAGTGAACATATGAGCTAAAATTGTTGCTATAAAAACACAACCACGATCTACTTTTAAATGCTTTCTGTAAATAACCGGAGAATTGAAATTAAGAGTATAAGGTGTGGCATTATGACCCGCAACCAGGAATACTCTGTCAATATCTACCATGAAGTTGTCCATATTGAAGGATGTACCACTTTGAGAGGCTTGCATTATAGGCCCCAAGACATAGTCTATATCTACAGTACAGCCGCCAAACGTCTGAACGGTATTACCACCCAAAAGTCGTTCCCCTCATCTGACCCGAATGTGAAGGATAACCTCGTCCGGACTTCACGTTCGTCGCGGTTCTGAAGGGCAAACTCCATAATACGTTTAACTACGCGCCGCAGTCCGTTGGTATACAGAGACCCAGGGTCAACCCTGACCACGTACCGATTTCTAGTCAGGGCAGGGGTGGGGGTGGCGGTGCGCACCAACTCGAATGTTATACCATCATCCACAGTATGAGAAGCTGTTGTGGAGGAAGTGCCCGGAACTGAACAATGGGGCATATTTGAGGAAGGTACTGTTATGGGGGTTGTGTCGTAAGACGTTGAGGATTGGGGCTCTATTACTGGGGGTCTAACAATCGGAGCAATCCTGGCACGCTTTATATCTGATGTGGAGGGCTGCTTCCGCTTTGAACTGTCGCATGCTACAGGTGTCTCTGGTGAGGGTTCGTCAGCGGGGAAGGGTTCTGTAGCTGCACGGTCATAGGTTTCGTCTGTGATATCGATGATGGGCTGCTGTACATCGTCGTCATTCACGGTTCTGTGGAGGAAGAAAGCAAAATATAAGGATCAGCACTCAAAACTTGTAATATTTTGTAAATGACCCACTTAGGGATGTGACGTGTTAGAGATGGAATCTGTAGAAAAATTCAGGTTCACAAGCCCCTCCACATGCATTATATCTGGCCCTACAGGATGTGGAAAAACTGTATTTATGCTTAAAATCATTAAAGATAAGGGGGAGATGTTCTCTAAATTTGTGTATAAAGTAATATGGCGCTATTCGACGTATCAGTCAGTGTTCAATTAGTACCAAGATGAAATTTTGTTCCACAAGGGTGTATATGATGTTAATTCGTTAAAAGTAATAAGCATACAGTTATTGTAATTGATGATCTCATGTTGGAAATGGATAAAACGTTTGCCGAGACATTTACAGTGTTCTCCCACTATCTTAACATAAACATATTCTTCATCAACCAGAATCTATTTTTCAAAAATAGATAAATGCGCGATGTGTCTCTAAATACACAATATCTAGTCTTATTCGACCACGTAGAGATGTGTCACAAATTGGGGTATTAGCCAATCAAATGTTCCCGAATTAACGTAAAGAGTTTTTGGAGGTTTATAAAGAAGCCACAAGCCAACGTTGTGGACATTTGCTTTGACTTTCACCCACGAAACACGTTTAGGGTGCTTCTAAGAACGAATATATTCCCAAGCGAACCTGAAATGATGTATATTCCAGAATGACAAATAGGTTGAAGAAATATCGTGAATTAATAAAAATCTATCAACGATTGCCCCGGGCACTGCAACAGATGTTTGTTAAAAATATCGACTCTGACTTTTTAAAATGCATCTGTGAAATCTGTCTTAATGTTATAAAATGTAATGTGCTCGCTTACGTCGTTACAAGAACATAATACGAGCGCTCGCTCATAAAAGTCAAACTGTGGGTAAGAAAAAGCGAATTATTGTACAAAGAGGAGGATCATTCCTACCCATCTTATTTTCAGTTTTGGGTCCTTTACTGACTAGATTAATATAATGAAGAAGGTGGTTGTGATTCCGCACGAGGTGTATGCTTCATTGCAAAGTTCAAAGATTCCAGACACGGCTCTAGAACCCCGTAAAAGTAGGCTTAAAAGAATGGAAAGCGAGTTGCTAGCCCTATTAAACAGTGAAAAGTCACCTGATGAGAAAAGGATCTTGTACCAAGAGGCTTTGCAGAAATTTCTTCATGAGTACGAAGATTATAAGAATCCTACAGAGCTCCCCGTGGTTATTAGGCACAGCGCGAGTAGCGCTGAGCATGGCGACACAGGACCTGGCCCGACGTTAGAGATGACCAACCAAAGAACAACGGAACACAACACATCGAACATGTGTTAAAAAACAGTCTCCCACATACATTGAGGAATAAAGGCTTAAGTCTTTATAATCTATTGAGTGAGGACCCCATCATACAGTGGGCCGATACAGGCGAGGTCATTGTTGAAGGAACAAGGGTACAAGGATCCAACATCGTTGATATTGTTCATGATCTGGTGAGAAAGTGGGACAGACCCTCACCAACAGGATGGAAGCATATTAAAGCAAGACTACAACAAATAAATGTCCCCAAAACATTGATAGGTAATCTGAATAGGTTAAAAGACCTGGATCAAGTCTCGCATGTGTCACAACTGAGTACGCCATCGCCCCAGCAGCAGCGTCTCTGAAGAGAGAAAGAAGAGAACAAACGGCCAACCTTATCCACGTGTCTCTAAAATACGCAAATGGCTAACATATTAAGTAAACGCTATTATGACATTTCTAACCCCGCCTCCTATGGTGGCGTTAATAGACTGTACAGAGGTGTTTACGGAGTAGGAAAAAAGATGTTGAGCGGTTTTTGCGGGAACAGGATGCTTATACACTTCATAAACCGGTGAGAAAAAGGTTTAAAACGGCCAAGACAACCGCGGATTCGATTGACTCTATTTGGCAAGCGGATTTAACAGACATGCAAAGATATTCAGTGTATAATGACGGATACCGCTACATCCTATTCATAATAGATGTATTCTCTAGATATCTGTGGCTAATTCCCTGAAAAATAAATCGCCTGAAACAGTTGCTAAAGCGACCAAAACGTTGATGTTAAAAGAAGAAAGGGTTCCTGGCTATTTTTTACGGATATGGGGAAAGAATTTATAGGTCGCGCTTTTCAGAACATGCTGACAGAGTTTAATATCAGTTACTACACTAGCAGTTCTATACATAAGGCCTCTTTAGCTGAAGAGTTCAACGTACCATAAAGGAACGCATGCATCGCTATTTTACACATAAAAACACATACAGATATATAAACGTTCTCGGGTCATTGGCATCATCATACAACCGTTCACACCACCGTACGATTGGCACAACACCTAACGAAGTTTTAGAAAGAGGTGCGCTGCCAGAGGTGAGAAGAGATGGAGCACCACCACCGCAGTCTACACATTTCAAAATCAATGATTATGTAAGGCTATCACGTTCGGGAAATAAATTCGCGAAGGGATTTGAGCAAGGATGGACACGTGAGATTTTTAAAGTTCGTGCTATGAGACCTAAAGGTGAGATAATGATGTATTACGTTGAAGATTTGAATGGGGAAGAGATCGCTGGAGGCTTTTACCGCGAGGAGTTGCAGAAAGTGACATTTAATTTAGGAAAAAGTGTTTAAAATTGAAAAAATTTTAGGCAGCAAAGGTTCAAGAGAAAAATGTACCTGGTGAAATGGCTGGGTTACCCAGAAAGCTTCAACACCTATATAAAAGCTGCTGCAATAATGAAGCTTAATTAGTATGCAACATGGCGCCTAGCCACTTCTATGTCACACTCCCGTCCTCTTCTTCTCTGTCTGTACATCCTAACAACACCCTCGCCAACTTTGTGACAGAACCACGGACCCATTGAATTGGAGCGTGATTCGTATGAGGTGGGTTATGTGAACTCCAGTTAGTCTCCAAATTTTTAACTCTTGAAAATGAGCAAATCATATTTCTGATCCTTAGAAGAATCGATGAGTGCGAAAAATTAGGCATAACCTTAGACAATACTATGCGTTCAGTCCTGTTCGGTGAGGAACAGTACTATAGCACAAATGTATCGCTAGGAATCGGCATTATGATACAGCCATGGACATTGTGACGGGGTTAAACAAGAGTCTTGAAAAGTCGTACCTGACAAACGATTTACTTTTTGAAGTCGTAAACATAGACACGCCTGCATGCACATTGAAGTTAAAGTCAACGCTTAGTAGAAATATTAAAGATAAAGAGCTGTTCACAATTGTGGCGAGGGCCGATATAGCGCAGCTCTCCAAAGAGATACCTTTCACGAGGCACAGCATGACTTGTCCAGCTTAATGTATCAATTGAAGATGGAGAAATTGGGTGAAAGCTCTCCACCCAGACATGTGCTATATTTACAGCAATATCGTAGAGCACCAATTTGTTGGGACACCCAGGCGCGCCTGCTGCGCATTGCACACATCCCCAACCATAGAGGGAAAAGTTTGAGCATTACATATGACAAGCCCCATTATGTGAATGTTGCGACTAATCTATTAACCAACATCTCGATATATATAAGAACGATTGAGGGAAAAAATTTCCCATTCGGTGATGGGAGCTTAACAGTGAAACTACACTTTCGCCGTTTATAATGACCCGAAGGCCATTCACAGTCTATCGAGGAGTGAGATACCAGCGTGGGAGTGGGCTTGGATCCATTTTTTCATCCATACTACGCACCGCTGTCCCACTGTTAAGAGGGCGGAAGGCGTTACAAACAGGTTTTAACGCGGCAGAAGACATAATGGGTGAACTAAGCCTAAAGAAGCTCTAAAAAACATTTAAAACGTACACGGGACGAAATCATCAAAGATGCAAAGAGAAAAATGCGTGGTGGCGGAAAGAAGAGATCTGCCAGGAAGAAGGGGTTACCATCACGTGGCGCTAAACGTAAAAGGAAATAAAAAAAGAAGTGCTCTAAGCGTATGAAACCTATGGCTGATCATTTTTTTAACTGATATAAGCTGAGGACACTACTCTCACGAATCATAGGCTGATTAATAGTTGTGAGGTGAGTGTGAGGTGTATTTAAATCAGGTTAACATCTCGGCAGGAACGGGATATTATCACCTACGAGCCTATCTGGAAAATGTCCTCAATTTTTAAAAAGAAACGAAGGACACCTTTTTAACCGGCGAGGGATATTACCATGCTAAAGATGAAAATGGTATAAAGGATAAATTTAAACATTCTAAAAAAAAAGATATACAAATGTTTTCGACGTCTTCATACAGATTTCACATTCTAGGAGAAACTGCTTTTGAACGGGGGTGCATATGAAGTTGAAACTTACCCGCACGATTCCTGAGATCTGCATAAATCTGCCATCTGATCAAGAAGAATGCGCGAAACCCGTTGTGATTCACATAATGGAGGCGCATTTGTGTATACGCCGAGTGAAATTAAGTCCGCCAAAACAAATAGAAATTGAGGAAGACGTAATACACGCCACAGTAAAATACCCAATTAACAGGGTACAGATCAAACTATACACGGTGCCCGCGGGGTTGGCCTCGAAGCAACTAGAAAACGTGGCCCTTGGAGTTCTACCTAAAAGGATATTAATTGGAATGCAGGACCACGCCTCGACGAATGGAAAATATAAAAAGAGTGCCTTTAAATTCGAGAATTTCGGCCTTAAAAATATTACTCTGTACGTAAATGGCATCGCTTTGGGAGGGACTATAACTGTTGATTACTCATCAGACGCGGTGTTCCCGCTTTGCGCGAGAGCTTATAGTTATCTGGCTCATAATACAGGTAGCTGTGATGAGCTTGGGTTTGGTGTAACGCTGAAAGAATTTGTCGAAGAATTTACCATTCATTCATTTGATATTACGCCTGACTTGTCTGCTGGCGTAAACACATATTTAAGTCCACAACAGGGTGGGAATATCTTAGTCAGGTTGGAATTTGCCAAGCCTATAGACGCGCCTATAAATCTGTTAGTTTACCTCGAATCACAGGCACTAATAGAAGTTGATCGTTTCAGGAACGTGTTCACAGACTTTTAAAATGGACGCGAATACACTCCAGAGAGTAATGAAAAGTGACCGTTTCACACGTTCAAAATTTATCGGTGTGTTTGCGAAGAATGAAATAGTGAAGTTGCCAACTACAAGAAACTGGTGCGGGATTATCGTTAACACCGACATTGTGGGGGTGAGGGAATTCATTGGTTTGCAATCTATTTTAAAAATAGGGAAAGAATGTACTATTTTGACTCACTCTGCGCTAAGCCCTGGATAGATTTTGTGGTTGTGCAGTTTATCGAGCAATTACATGTACCTGAGATTGTGTGGAAACCGTATCGCTTTCAAGAATATTATAGCGACACGTACGGGGTGTACGCCCTCTCATTTCTCATGCACATGTCACGTGGGAAGGGATTTATACATTTTTAAAAATTATTCGATTTGTGCGACACGGAAATGAATGATAAAAATGTATGCAGACATAAAAAAAAAGGTTCCCATATGTTAGCACCCGCTGTATTGTGTAAAGGTGTATATCTATATTGTGTAAAGTTGTATATACATTTGTAACTGTAAAATGTAACCGTTAAGACTTATTTAATGGACACTGGTTCCGCTTTGTACATGTTTCTGCCATTTAATAAATTAAATGAAAACACAATGTGTTTTGTCCTTAACCCCCCAAAAATACTTACATTAGTTCCTCGATGACCTGGCACTGGCTTGACCGGATGTGAGCCAATACTTCGACTTCTGTGTTCAGATCGCTTGTTTGGTTGTGGGGTAAAGCATCCAAATCATTTATTCCCCTTTCATCAAAACGAAAAGTACCTATAACACGATCAAGTTATATATATATATATATATATATATATATGGCTTTTTTTGTGACGGTACGCGCTGGTACGGCGTACTGGCACCTTTTTTTTCAGAGCGACGTTGACTCACGGCTGCTCTAATAAATTAACGTTCCCATCTCGACTGACTCATTTGGCGGGAACAACAAATTGTCATAATTGCAAAAAACTTCACTTTTTTCTACGTGAAGTCAAAATATGAAAATAAAAACCCACTCTAACCCACTCTAATTATGTAAAAATAAAAAATAATAGAATCTCTATGTTTAGAACAGGAAGATAGTTTTAAATTTGTGTGAAAATGCCCTTCCGGTGTCGGGAGAATGGGATCTAACTAGGTGCGAATTTCTTAACGGTCGGTCCCTGGACTGTTTTTCCCTCTTGTTTTGGTTCATTCGTGTTTCTGTATCCACCCGAGGAGGATGCCAGTGGGCGTCGAAACTGTCGTGGAAATAAACTCTGTCTATTAGAGTGGGTTTTTATTTTCAACAAATTGTCACATGACAATTCGTTGGCTGACGAGAATGGGCAGGGGGCGCAGGAAGAGGGCAGGGGTGGGAGAGGAATTTTACAATTCATCAAGATATGAGTACCGGCACCTCTTCTTTTTTTAGAAAAAAAGCACGGCATGATATATATATATATATATATATATATATATATATATATATGCTGAAATAATCACGAAGGAAACAGACAATAATTAAAAACATAATGGGATTAATTTTTTCGTTGTAGAAAAATTCAGAATAAAAGGAAATTAGATTACTAATTATAAACGAGAAAGAATACATCTTTAAATTATCGAGTAATGTATTATTAAAGCTCTACCATATTATATATATATATATATATATGCCGAAATAACCACGAAGGAAACAGAATAATTAAAAATATTTTTCAAAACGCGTTTATTGTGGACTTTTATAAGTTAACACCGGTTGAAACTATATATAGACCTGAAAATAAACACAAACTATTTTTCAAAACAATTATTATGGCACTTATAAGTTAATTAACACTGAATGAAACGACAGTAGGATAGATTATGTCCCGGTTAGGTTATATTGTTATAAACGAGAAAGAGTCCTGGCCGATATTATATATATATATATATATATTTATATATATTATGTCCCGGTTAGGTTATATTATTATAAACGAGAAAGAGTCCTGAGATTAAGTTTTTCGTTGTAGGAAAACTCAGAATAAAGCTATGTTAGGCACTTATAAGTTAACACTGAATGAACCGCAGAATATAATCACAAATTAATTACTTACATCTCTGAGGCGTTAGCGGGAAAATCGTGCTCGCTGCCGCAATTTTCTGTAACAATCTATGTAGATAAAAGTTAATTCCGATCTGCAGCGTTGAAAATTAGGCGCGTTGCCTCAGCATAAAAATCTTGATTTTCAAACAATTCGGGGGAGTCGTACAGCACTCCGCACTTACACTTTCGGGGGAGCGTGTGGTCGCTAAAGTGAAATTTCCGCTAAAGTGAAGTACGGAAAACCCCCACTTTAAAGTACGGGGAACGTTAAAGTGAAGTACGGACGACTTACACTTTACCGGACTACGGGACGTTAAAGTGGGGTTTTCCGTAACCAAAATACTTCAGTACAGTTACACACGTATGTATAGCTCTCGAATCTCCACATTCAACACATAACATGAAAATGCATACATAGACTTACCTACTTATGAACACATGCACATGTAAATATTTATTTTTATGTACTCACCATATATAGTCAATCCTCCAAAATATCGTCGGGAACTTCTGGTGTGATGGCCGGAAAATCCAGGTCTGGTGTGAGGATCCTGAATTCCACTTCAGGCTCCGGTAGGATGGCTGGCGAAGGAGTACTACTGCTAGTACTTGCACTCTCAGGAAACTGGAGTGGTGCAGTGAAGCCAACACTGCTGCTAGTACTTGGCGTTGGTGACGGTTCGGTGGGCAGTGAAAGGTCAGACATTCCTCTTGAAACGGAGATTCGGCGTGAAACGGGCGTGGACGTGCATCGGGGCTTGGGAACAGGGGGCTTGAAGAAATCATGAATTTTCGTTTGCTTGACCCTTTTGTTTTGACTGGCAATAATTTCATTTCGGCACTTCCTTATATAGTTATAGTAAGGGAGAATATTAGGCAGTGCCGCAGTCTCATCAATGAATTTCAGCAGAACATCAGCAGCGTCTCTTGCCTGGCTCAACGTAGTCTTGGGTATAATCTCGGAGACATCTTCAGCGTCCTCGTCGTCATCAAGAGGTTCATCGGTGGATCTGTCTTCAGACCTGACTGAAATGTTGGCCGCAATTTCACTCCCACTAAGATCGTACCCTGGGTCACCATCGTCAGCATCAAGCCATTCCACAACTTTGTCCTCTATAGCCTCTGTTTCGCCTGCTTGTTGGAGAACACCCAAATATTCCTGTGGCTTGAAGCCCTCGAAGTCTATTTCCAAGTCCTGGATGTTATGGAGCAGTTCCTTCCAGGCACTGCGCAGCGTGGACTCCTTGACCTCGTTCCAGTTGTCGGCCCAATTGTAGATAGCAGACTTGATGTTGTAGGTATTGAAGTTCCTGAGTGTCTTCTCAGCCCTGTCCTCTGTGTCATCTTCAGAGATGACACACAAGCACTGCTCCAATTGCTTGGCCCTGTAGATTCTCTTGCAGCTCACTATCACCCCCTGGTCCATAGGTTGTATTACTGACGTGGAATTAGGGGGAAGAACATAGCTCTGATCTTGCCATCCTCACTTGCGAGTTCCTCTGCACGTGGGTGTGCTGGCGCATTGTCTAGCAAGAGGACAGCCTTCACATCTTCAGGGTTTATTGCAAAACTTGTTCCTGGTATGCCTTCACCTGCGCAACGAACTTGTGGAACCATTCGTGGAAAATAGTCCGCGTGAACCAGGCCTTCTTGCTGCTCCTGTAGATGACTGGAAGTTCGTGCATGCAGTCCTTGAGTACGCGAGGCTTGGCTGATCTTCCAACGACCAAAGGCTTCAGTCTATGCGTGCCGTCAGCATTTGCGCAGGCCAACACAGACACACGCTCTTTGTCTGTCTTAAAGCCTGGAAGATGTTTGTCAGTTTTGTGGGCCAGTGTATTTGTGGGCATACTCTTCCAAAATAAGCCCGTCTCATCGCCATTATACAGCTGGTAGGAAGCAACCCCAGCCTCATTAATCAGAGTCTGCAGTTCGCACCTGAACGACTCCACTTGAGACAGGTCCGCACTGGCTGCTTCTCCCATAAGCTTTCTGTTCGATAAGCCATTCCTGCATTGGAAACGATACAGCCAGCCACCACTTGTTTTAAAGTCGGTGTCGTTGAACTCCTGCGCGAAACGCTTAGCTGCCGACTGGATGTCGATTCCTCTGACTGGAACGTTATTGGCCCGTTGCTACTTGAACCACGTGTACACAGCCTCATCTACGTTTTTCTTGTAGGACGTGTTCAAGGGAGACCGTTTCGAACTCCTGCCTCCGGATTCACTGTCTAGCACAGAGGCGTGTATTTCGTTGCGCTTCTGCTTGACTTCGTAGACGGTGGCCTTGCTTATCTTATGCTTCTGCATAACAAACGCTACACTTAACCCTTGTTCTATGTCAGCGAGAATCGGTTTCTTCTCTTCAATGGGGATCGTACGCCTTTTCTGTTTGACACCGGTAGTACCACTTGTGAACGGCATTTTTCAGAAAATAAAGTTTGTACGAGCAGGCAATAATTAAGTAAAGTATGTACATACATTGTTAGAGCACAGACTATCACTGTACTCCTATATGTACTGCTATTAACTGATAAGTCACTTTGAACTCAAAAAAATGCTATGAACTGATAAGACCTGTGTAACACAATAATAAGAAATAAAAACATATGACCACATACAGTACATACATACAGTATTCATAAATAAATGACATTTAGATACATAAATATAAATAATTATATGTAACTATCTATGTAACATCACACAAAAGAACGCCTAACATGCACAACACTTGGAAGCGGCATTATGCACATACACAAGCACTCGCCACCACTGCCCACGCAATACAACAGGAAACAACTGACCGCAACCTCATCCGAGGGCTGGTTCCAATAATATTCCGGTGGCAGCACCTTCACTTCAACGACTCTGAGTCCGCTAAAGTGATGTTCGGTGATGCTAACAGACTTTTTTAGCGGAAATCTTCACTTTAACGACCTGTATTATGTTAAACTGAATGTTAACGACCAGACAGCAATTTAGTCCGTCCAAGTGAAGTTTCCGCTAATGTGAAGGTCGTTAACGCGGGGGATTTCTGTATTTCAAAAACACTAAGCAAGAAAACGAATGAACTGAGGCTCTGAGATGAGCTGCTCCCTTTTATAAAGAGACTTGTGATCAACCCAAACACATGAAACGCTAGCTTCATATTGGCTATCGGTGAATTTTGGGCGGGCCTTGATGCGTAGGCCTGCATAGCGGCCAAACAGAGGTCCTGGGCTCCGTCCACAGGGCTGTGATTGGTTGCCCCTTGAGATCCGGGGTGTGTCAGATATTCCCATTCGTGGAGAGACGAGAAACGCTTTGTTTTTTTTAGCTTGTATTCGGCCGAGAGAGAGAGAGAGAGAGAGAGAGAGAGAGAGAGAGAGAGAGAGAGAGAGAGAGAGAGAGAGAGAGAGAGCGAGTTTAGGATGGATTGTGAAACGGTTTATGGCCCCTGAAATATAAAAGTAGAAGGTAATTTCAGATTCAATTATCCATGAAGAAAACCGCTGTAAAAATTTTATTGTATCGTATAAGAATTCCACGATACAATAAATAAATTTAAAAACTAGCAGATGCGTGCTGGTTGGGGTCATTAGCACAAAGTTTACGATCTCCAGCAGATCGCTGATTAGTATAAATGTGTATATATATTTTGTGTATCTGGCCCATGAATCGTGACCTGGATAAATTCCTCCTTCAGTTAAATGATCAAGTCCCCTCCATTAAGTTTACTTTAGAAGTGGAACAAGACAATTCAATCCCATTTTGGATGTGCGTGTACATAGGGAAAGCCCAGGTTTTAAGTTTAGTATCTATCGGAAAAAACAAACAATTTGTCCTACGTACACTTTTACTCGGGACATGACACCCCCACTAAGAAGGCCATTTTTTCTTCAATGTTTCTCCGTGCCCTTAGGATCGCCAGTCCGGAATACATCGATGCCGAATTAGAAAAAATCAACGGTATTGGAAGTGATCTGTGTTATCCATCTGCGTTTATGGAATCTTGTCTCAACAAGGCAAAACGAACTTTCTATCGTGTCAATAATAACACGCGTACTTTGTCAAAAAATATTTTAGTACTTCCATTTTTCCCGGGCTTTCTAGGCATTGCTAATGTACTTAAACTTTTGGATATTAATGTAGTATTTTCATATAACAATATTGTGAAAAATATCATAGTAAAAAATAGCCCTACCAATAATTCAGGCATTATCTATAAAATTGGTCGTAAAGAATGTGATTCCTTTTACATAGGTCAGACGGGAAAAGATTTGCACACACGTATAAAACAGCATCAATATTCCGTTAGAACAGGACAGTTGTCCAGTGCCCTTTTTGTCCATTTGTCAGAGTTATCCCACTGTATTGATTGGAATAATGCTTCAGTTTTATTTCACTCTAGCAACATTGTTAATAGAAATATTCTTGAGTCTGCCATTATCCAACTTACAAATAACTTCAACATAAGCAAAGGTCTTTTTCAACTCGATCCTGTTGTTTTGAATTCCTTCAGAACAGATTTAGATAAGAAAGGTAGAAGCTAAATCTTTGGTAAACTTGTATGCCACCCTAATAACTTTTATTTTTCAATTTTTATATACAAAAAGGGCAGAGTGCTAAAACCCGGGCAGGTTTCCAGTATAAATTTGTATATATATATTTTTTTTTAATCTATAACATTGGTTGGAAACAATTCATTTAAACTTGTGCTAAAAATCGATAATTATTTTTAAATTTTTAAATACAAAAAAGAGCAGAGTGCTAAAACCCGGGCAGGTTTCCAGTATAAATTTGTATATATATATTTTTTTTTAATCTATAACATTGGTTGGAAACAATTCATTTAAACTTGTGCTAAAAATCGATAATTATTTTTAAATTTTAAATACAAAAAAGAGCAGAGTGCTAAAACCGGGCAGATTTCGAGTATAAATTTGTATATATTTTTTTTATCTATAACATTGGTTGGAAACAATTCATTTAATCTTGTGCTAAAAATCGATAGTTTTTCCTTATAAATTTGTGTGCCCTCCCACAATCCTTTAATTTTGTTTCTCCGTTTATTGTATATATATATATATGTATATATATATATATATATATATATATATATATATATATATATATATACAGGGTGTCCGAGAATTATCTGTACAATTTTTGGCTGTTATTAAAAGTCAACCATGAAGTGTAGAAATTCCAGTGTTGTCCCATTTTACAGAGAAACTCATTAAGTTTTTTCTGATAACAAGTTTTGACAAGTCTACGCGGGTGACAGACATTGATGATTTAAAACCAAGAATTACAGCTGCTATGAGCGAATTGCTGTGGATATGCTGCAGCGTACATGGCAACATTTGGATTATCGATTGGATGTTTTGCGAATCACTGATGGTGCACATATCGAATGTTTGTAACAACGTTACTTTAATAAGAAACTTTTGAAAATACAGATTCTAAATAATCTTGTTTAAGAATTTACGTGTGTTATCAAGAATTTTATTAAAAGATGAAATTGTACAGATAATTTTCGGACACACTGAAATTTCTAAAAAACTTGTCAAAACTTGGTATCAGAAAAAAACTTAATGAGATTCTCTGTAAAATGGGACAACACTGGAATTTCTACACTTCATGGTTGACTTAATAACAGCCAAAAATTGTACAAATAATTCTCGGACACCCTGTATATATATATATATATTTTTTTTTTTCTGTAACCTATATATAGGCTGTAACTCTTTATGTACGTCAGTGTTCTTGAGGATGTCATTAGACGAAAGCGCTTGAGCGCCATTCTGTGTTTCCTTTCCTTCGTGGTTTTATTCATCATAATATATATATATATATATATAATATATATATATATATAATATAGCGAGAGAGAGAGAGCGAGAGAGAGCGGGAGATTTGTACATATGTAGGATCACCTTAGCTTTCGGTACAATAAACAAATTTAAAAAAAAATAACAAAGATGTGCGATGTGACTTTTCAGAGGAAATTGAAGACACGTGTGGTTGAAAATAGAGCGAATTATGGTACCCTCTAAGTTAGCTTCGTAAAATTTATTATGCCCTGTAAATTAAAATGTATGGAACTGGAAATGGTTTTTTAAAAAAATATCACCTCAACTTTTCACAAAGACTCGTTTAATTATCGCTATTTAA
Source organism: Bathynomus jamesi (assembly GCA_023014485.1). Lineage (NCBI taxonomy): Eukaryota > Metazoa > Arthropoda > Malacostraca > Isopoda > Cirolanidae > Bathynomus > Bathynomus jamesi. Next base: position 189,263 of record JAJOZX010000070.1, read on the forward strand.
AACTTGACCTTCTCATGGTCGTATGCTGACCCGACGTTGGTCGTACAATTTAATGATCATGCCTTAGCTCGAATCTTGGAAACAGGAAATAACTATTAGTCACTTATCCGTGAAGGAAAAAGGAAAAATCATCACTGCGCGAAAGGAAGCGATTTAGCGACATCAAAGAGATATTCGGAATTTTGGTACAAATCGCACATGTTTGAGAGAAACGCTAACTCGAGTCAAATGCGCGTGAAGTTTAATCTTTATGATGTCTATGATCTCGAAATAAACTCCTGCGGAAAGAAGTTTATTTATTGGAATTTTAAATCGATATTATCTATCGCTTCCATCAAACTCCACAATTTTCAGAACGAAGTTTAATATAATTTATATATATATATATATATATATATATATTTTTTTTTCCAGAAATATTATTTCCTTCTATTGTTCAGCTATTTACATCGTTTAATTAGGAAATGTTTAGAAAGGTGTTTGCTATATCGGTTTCACCTTTCTTCTTCTCTTCATTTCCCTCCTTTATCATATTTCCTTTCTATTCATTCATTTGTGCTGCACATTTTAATGCTACGTGTACCATTTGTCCTGTTTTAATTTGCAGAAGTTACAGATGAAAAAGACCGTAATATTCGATTCAAGTTAGCCGGAGAGTGAGTTAATTAACGCAATTTGACGTGATTATAAATTTTGTGTACGCTTCTTGTACCAATTTTCAGAATTTTTTAGATGAACTTTTTCCGGAACTGTACATATAGGCTTTCTTGGTTTCGATTGGTTCCGCCCGAAATTGTTCATTCTGACGAATGTCAATCTTTTCGCCACCACCCTAGACCTACTTTTTAACGGGGATGTGTGTGTATATATATATATATATACATATACATACTGTTATATACAAGAGAGCGCGCGAGAGGTAGAGAGAGAGAGAGAGAGAGAGAGAGAAGAGAGCGAGGAGGGAGGCTGGTTACCCATTTTATCTACCATTCATGAAAGAATGTTTACACTCCACCTTAGACCTACAGTTTAACACGGATCATTAGGTCACCCTGGCTACCAACCGCGGAAGGACGGGTATAGACGGGTGTGTACGTGCCAAAACGAAGTATACACTGTGCCAACTGGCTGATAATGCCTGGAGGCACTGGCTGATTCAGCCGACTGGCTGATTAGGGCCCTATAAGATAACGGCCGCTCGGCTGAAGTCTTAATATGCGCTTGGCTCCTGTAAAGCGAACACCTCTCCTCCTCTCTCTCTCCTTCTCCTCTCTCTTAGGTTAGGTATACCACTTTGGGGGGCCGTCCCACCTTCTCCCCCAAAGAGGTCTCCCCCAGCGGGAGTTCATTGCAACCTGGGGATAACTTCGCCTCCAAGTTGCATAACCCCTTGTTGCTCTTGCAAAATTCCCCTCTCCCCCTTTGTTGAATAGCATCTTGTAACATTCCCCTCTCCCCCTTTGGTGCATAACATCTTGCAACATTCTCCCTCCCCCTTTGTTGCATAACTTATGCAACATTGATCAACATTTGCAATTGCATTGCACTCTCTCCTTTTGCGCCCAAACTACTTAAGACGTACAGTAGAGGGATGGACACCCACCTTAGATAGTTTTAATGTTTGATAAATATCACCTGCAGTCGCTCGTGGATTCGCAGCAGCAATTTTTTCAATCCGTCTAGCTGTACGTTTTGAAATCTTACAAAGTCGTCCACACCCTGATGGAGTTTTGATTGCTCCACATCCTTTCGATTTCTTTATAACTAACATCCGTCGTAAATGGAATTCGGAGTGTTTCTATCTTCGTATAACTCTTTTCAGACACGTATGAAGCAATAACAGATCTCTTAAGATCTCTAGACAGCTCTTTACCACGACGATTAGACTGCTTACTGATGGCTTGTAATGGCTTGTAATCCGTCTGCTAATTAATTGCTTACTAATGGCTTGTAATCCGTCTACTTATTTGCTTACTAATGGGTTGTAATCCGACTGATTACTAATGGGTTGTAATCCGACTGTTTACTAATGGGTAATTTTTAATGGGTAATTTTTAACTGATTACTAATGGATAATCCGTCTTCCATGAAGATTCAAAGAGAAAATTCCATAATTCAGAATTACTTACAATTTTTAATTAATAAACAGCCAACTACTGATAAAAAGTTTAAATTCTTCAAGCCTTAGTTGGATCTCAGTAATAAATAATTTTGTAAATAAATGTGCAAAAACTTTGGCATTTTAACTTTTTATTTTCTTCAAATTCTTTGATGTTTTACATTTTATGTCTAGAGTTAAATTAATTTTGCTATTTGTTAAATTTTTCCAAACAAACGATAAAATTTTCATAATTAAAATATGCTAATGCAGGCATTTGAACTCGTGTATTTCGTGTTAAGGTGTTCAAGTATTGGTGAACAAATTTGCATTAAACGAAACTTTGAGTGGGAAAGTGGGAGCCATACACTCGGATTCGAACACTCGTCGCGTACTTTCAGAGTAACGCTTCTACTGAGTGCGCTATCCTAGACCCTCCTCTTAAATATCCGTTCAAGTGAGGCCAGCTTTTACTCTTTTCGACTATTTAACTTCTAGTCCCTCTCATTTATAAACCATTTAAATGTTTTAAGTGTAATGACTAGTGATGTACCGATTCCAAAATTTAGCCGATGCTGATTCTATGAAAAACTGCCGATACTGATGCCGATGCAGATTCTTTGCCTATATTTTGAAAAATTAATTCCCTTCATAAATTTTACTAATCTTTTTATGTGAAACTTTCAATTTTCATATCTCCACATTTCAAATTTGTTTCAGTGTATTTCCTTAGCTCACTCCACAATACAGTACCAGAATTTGTTACTCATATAACGTAGCTAAAATGATTACACGAAAGGCCTTAGAATCATTTTTCTTTTTCCTTGTGGATTTGCATCATATATATATATATAAATTGACGATTGGTTAGGTTAAGTTCAAAAGTTTCATTACTCAGTAAAATGATAAAATAATGTTATTTAATTTCAAAAACTGAATACCAATATTTAAAACAATTGGTTTTCCTTTGTTGAAGCTATTTTCTTTCCTCAACAATGTCAACAACAACATTAATTTTTAATTAAAATTTCAAGTCCATGGTGGCCAATTTGAATAAAAAATGGACATATAATTTGGATTTGTAAAATTATTAAAATACTTAAAACAAAGCCAACATAATAAGATGGGGACCTTTTCCAGTTTGTGTACCGTTTTTCATATAATTTATTTTTGAGAATATTTTTGTTAAAACTAACGAAAATATCACGACTTAACCTAACCAATTATCAAGAGCGTACAGTTGATCTATTAGTAAATAGTAAATACTATTCCAGAAACAAACAATGTTATAATTAATAATAGATCAACTGTACGCCCTTGATAATTGGTTAGGTTAAGTCGTGATATTTTCGTTAGTTTTAACAAAAATATTCTCAAAAATAAATTATATGAAAAACGGTACACAAACTGGAAAAGGTCCTAAGATGGTTTGATATATAAATTATAAGGTACAACTTAATATAGAATTATTATTAATATAGAGTAGGAGATTACAATAGTTTATAATATTTAGAGATTAACCTGTTAGAAAATGTAAATTTATGGGCAACTTAATTAACTTAAAAAGGTTTTCCTTTTTCTTAAATGTAAAATATTTTTATAAATAGTTACACTTTGAAATGAGTATAAATTATCATAAATAGTGATTTCTGTGTGTTCAATTTTCTATAAATATAGATTTTGTTTTGCAATGAAAATTTTAAAATTTCAAAGAATCGGTGAAAGAATTGGCTAAATTTGGCTGATGCCGATGCCAATGCCTAAAAATGGCCGATTCTGCTCCGTCCGTGGTTTGAATTCCACGTTAAGCTGACTGGCTGTCAGTCGGAGATAATGGGGTGAAGGTAGTAGTTGGATGGGTTGCCGCCCTCTGCGTTCAGATGATGCAGCGACCTGCGGCTCAGATTCCATGTTAAGCCGTTTAGTCTTCTCTCATATTAACCGAAGTGTTGCTGAAACGAAGGCTAACTAGCACTACAACAGCATTTCCAAGAGAAACGCAAAGAATATTCAAACGTTCGAAAATGTCTGTGAGACGCCAAGTCTAAAACTTCTAACATACTGTATATATATATATATATATATAAATATATATATATATATGTGTGTGTGTGTGTGTGTGTGTGTGTGTGTGTGTGTGAGAAAACAAAGGAATGTTTAAGACTTTTCTTTAAAATGTTCAAATGAATTAACTTTTATATTTAATAAATATTCCTTTTTATCACTTTGAATTTCCTTCCTGGTTTAAGAGACCATTCTGTCTTTCTACCGCATTTCCGTAATATGAGGAAGTAAAACGTTCCTTACTTCCGCCTAAAACTTTTCAAGCACTAAAAAGAAATATACATTCACTTTACTATTTCATGTATGTTTACTGACATGCAAAACTTTAGATTATATACAAATATAGCTAATTTCATCTGAACAAATTCCCCATACACACACACACACACACACACACACACACACACATATATATATATATAAAAAACCCTCGTCGAACGAGTGTTTGTCCAGCGCGAATTTGCTATACACGGAAAAATAAATGTGAACAATTATTTGCCGAAAGCGGAAAATTTTATTATACACGGTCCGCCAAACACGCTCTAATACAGTAGTACTGTACGCGTGCCAATGCACTTTCCAACACTCCCGCATCTCCCTCTCTCTCGCGTCACCCTCGCATCACCCTTTGTCTCAGTCCCGCTACCGTGTTAAGTTCAGTGAAGTTGTGTTGGATTGTTTTTGTCGTATTTTGCCGTTGTTTTGCTGTTACCCTTAGACAGCAGTATGGCACCTAAACGTAAATCATCTGCAAATGATAGTGAAGAGAAGAAAATTCGTAAGGTTATGACATTAGCCGAAAAAATAAAAATTCTAGTTAAGTTGCGTGGTGGTATGAGCAAAACATCACTTGGCCGCGAGTATCACGTGAAGGAGTCTACCATACGCACCATCCGAAAGAATGAAGAAAAGATACGTGTTATTTTCCTTTAATATATTTCTATTTATCATATGTACTAAATATCATGTTTATGATTTTATTATGTTCTTATTTCATATACAGTATAGGTAGGGAAATTCACTTGTGTATGAATAAAAAATCTACATATTTAAGTATTAATGGGAGACTTTACGCGTCCGCGTTCACGTATCCTCATTTATCCCGTAAGGTATTAAGTTTGTCCAAAGCGGATTTACCTACGCGTCGTTCTCGAGGAACCTAACCCCCGCGTTGGACAAGGGTTTACGGTATATATATACACACGCGTATATGTACGACGTGTCGAGCGGGTTTGCCGCTCGAACGTAGGGATTCGACGATGGCCTGAATCCAGTTAGAGGGTCCCCTTGTTTGTTGACAGAATTGTATCCGTAAGAAGTCTCGACAACGTCACTCTCGGAGTTATGGAGCCAAAAAGAACACTTCTCGAGTTATAATCTCTCCTTGACATTCTCAGCTTTTTCAATAAATTTTGCTTTTTACCGCCCTTACGTACTTCGGGTAATTACGTCATCTCGGAATGTTACTTTCGAGTAAAATGTCTGACTCTTTCGCGAGGCGAGGTAATACGTATAGAATTATATAGCGAAGTACTTACGGTGAATGAAAACACTAAAATTCACTTTTCATTTAATTAATTCAGTCACATTCCACGAGTGATAATGAACAAATTTAATTAAAAAAATATTGAAGATAAGTTTAAGGTATTGATTAATTCGGTAATTTTGTTTTTAGAAGTGAAATTTAAATATTTGTTAAGCTAGACTTGAAGTAAAACATTAAAACTATGGATAATTGTGGCGGTAACTGAATCGAATAACTAAATTAAAGCGAGTTAAAAAACAGAACATTTACGGAGATAATGTTCTTAAATGTACTACTGCAGCGGAGGTTCAATAATTTCTAAGAGGATGTAGCGTCACTAAACAATCGATCACGGAGCCTGCATTGATAAAGTACCGGGAAAAAGCAAAGAACCTCTTCGTCGACGCTCCTAGGGTTTAAATAACCTCGGGGAAGGCGGAGACGATGTGGCTTAAGTGTCACCTCTTCAGATGCCGTGATGCTGAACTGTGGAATATCGTCTGCGTTGCAGCTAAACTTCCACGGAGGTGGTGGGAAAAAGAATTTATGCGATATATATATATATATATATATTATATATGATGAATAAAACCACGAAGGAAAGGAAACACAGAAAGGTGCTCAAGTGCTTTCGTCTAATGACATCCTCAGGAACACTGAAGTACATAGAAGGTTACAGCCTATATATAGGTTACAAAAAAAATAAATAAATAAAAAAAAAAATATATAATATATATATATATATATATACTGGGTGATCCAGATAAATGGGACCCAAAAAAAAAGCCAAATATTCTTAATATTTAATTCCTTTCATAAAAACTATATATCATTCGAAAGAGTAGAGTTACAAGTTTATTATGAAATATTTATTTTTTAAAATGACTCCTTTCAAATGTGCTCCATTAGTTGCCAAGCATTCCAGTGTTCTCGCTTGTAAGTTCTGCATCACTTTTGCAAGAGTGTGCGGTGGTATGGCCTGTATCTCATTTGTGATGGCGGCCTTCAATTCTTGCAAGGTCGTTGGGTTATTTCTGTAGACCATACTCTTTAAATATCCCAGAGATAATAATCTAAGGGAGAAAAATCGGAGACCTTGCGGCCATTCAACGTCTCCAAATCTTGAGATTAACTCGCCTGGAAACGTTTGACGCAAAACTGCCATGCAGTTCCTCGTGGTGTGGCAGGTAGCTCCGTCTTGTTGGAACCAGTGGTTTTCTAGACAAAGATCTCTTAATTTAGGAATAAGGAAATCGGTCAACATTTTTTCGTAGCGATCACCATTTACAGTGACCGTGTTTCCGGTGGAATCCTCGAAAAAGTACGGCCCTATGATCTGAGATGCAGTAAGACCACACCAAACAGTTACACGCTGACTATGCAACGGACTTCGGTAATATTCAATGGATTTTCTGTTGCCCAGAAACGACAATTTTGTTTGTTTACAGTTCCATTCAAGTGAAAATGGGCTTCGTCTGACATAATCAAAGTTGCTAGAAAATTGGTGGTCATTTACCTTCTGTTGGATCCATTGACAGAATTGTCGTCTTCGTGCGAAATCTCCATCGTTTAGTTGTTGCACTGTTTGAATTTTATATGGAAAGAGCATTAAATTTTGCTTGAATATACGGTGTGTTGTTCCATATCCAACTCCTAACAGCTGAGAAGCACGTCTGATGCTTATGTTAGGATTATCCTGTACAATTTCATGAGTTCTGTTAATGATCTCGTCTATCCTTGCTGTGCGCACTCTTCCAGTTGGTTTTCTTTTTCCAATGCTGCCAGTTAGGGAAAATTTCTGACACACCGACGGATTACTTTCTTAGAAGGTGATTTTGACATCTGAAAATTTGTCTTGAAAGATCTTTGAGCTGAAACTACACTTCTTCCATGCTCATAATATTGCTCAGTTATGAAACGCAGCTGTTCCACAGTCCATGCAGTCATCTTGAAGGGTTAGTTTTAACTAACACTTTTATTTTGTTTTGTATCTTATCTTGTCTTGTATTGTCAAAACCTATACAATCCTGTACAAACTTGTAACTATCCTCTTTCGAATGATGCGTATGATTTTATAAAAGGACTTATACTTTAAGAGTTACAGGGGTTTCTTTTGGGTCCCATTTCTCTGGATCACCCTTTATATATATATATATATAATATATATATATATATATATATATATATACACACATATATACACATACATACATACATATACAATAAACGGAGAAATGAAATTAAAAAAAATAAAAAATTATTAAAAGATTGTGGGATGGACATACAACTTTGTAAGGAAACACTATCGATTTTTAGCACAAGATCAAACTACCGATTTTTAGCACAAGATTAAATTAATTGTTTCCAACCAATGTTATAAAAAAAAAAAAAAAAAAAATACAAATTTATACTGGAAATCTGCCCGGGTTTTATCACTCTACCCATCTTGTATATAAAAATAAATTGAAAAATAAAAGTTATTAGAGTGGCATACAAGTTTACCAAAGATTTAGCGTTCTACCCTTCTTATCTAAATCTTTTCTGAAGGAATTCAAAACAACAGGATCGAGTTGAAAAAGACCTTTGCTTATGTTGAAGTTATTTGAAAGTTGGATAATGGCAGACTCAAGAATATTTCTATTAACAATGTTGCCAGAGTGAAATAAAACTGAAGCATTATTCGAATCAATACAGTGGGATAACTCTGACAAATGGACAAAAAGGGCACTGGACGACTGTCCTGTTCTAACGGAATATTGATGCTGTTTTATACGTGTGTGCAAATCCTTTCCCGTCTGACCTATGTAAAAGGAATCATTGTTTACAACCAATTTTATAGATAATGCCTGAATTATTGGTAGGGCTATTTTTTACTACGATATTTTTCACAATATTGTTATATGAAAATACTACATTAATATCCAAAAGTTTAAGTACATTAGCAATGCCTAAAAAGCCCGGGAAAAATGGAAGTACTAAAATATTTTTTGACAAAGTACGAGTGTTATTATTGCCCCGATAGAAAGTTCGTTTTGCCTTGTTGAGACAAGATTCCATAAACGCAGATGGATAACACAGATCACTTCCAATACCGTTGATTTTTTCTAATTCGGCATCCATGTATTCCGGACTGGCGATCCTAAGGGCGCGGAGAAACATTGAAGAAAAAATGGCCTTCTTCGTGGGGGTGTCATGTCCTGAGTAAAAGTGTACGTAGGACAAATTGTTTGTTTTTTTCCGATAGATACTGAACTTAAAACCTGGGCTTTCCCTATGTACACGCACATCCAAAAACGGAATTGAATTGTCTTGTTCCACTTCTAAAGTAAACTTAATGGAGGGGACTTGATCATTTAACTGAAGGAGGAAGTTATCCAGGTCACGATTCATGGGCCAGATACACAAAATATCGTCGACGTACCGCAACCAAGGGATGCCAACCCCCAGGATTCTCGGAATGTAAGTAATTTCGAAAAACTCCATATAAATATTGGAGAGGAGGGGCGACAAGGGGTTGCCCATGGCCATCCCAAAAACTTGTTGATAATACTCGTTATTGAAAGTGAATTTACAGTCTTTGATGCAAAGCTTAATAAGTTCCAAAACAATGTGTGAAGGTAGTGGCAGGTCATACTTATGTAATTCTTGGGAGAGAAAGTCAAGCATATCATCAATCGGCACTTTTGTAAACAATGAACAAACGTCAAAACTGATCAATCTGTCGTTAGTTTCAGTACGTGCATTATTCAATTTTTCAGTAAGATCCATGGAATTTTTTACATGTGAATCAGAGATAGTTCCGAGAATGGGGGACAAGACTTTGACAAGCCATTTGGAGAGTTTATAAGTAATAGAGCCCACCGAGCTAATAATAGGGCGCATAGGGTTGCCAGGTTTGTGGGTTTTAATAAGACCGTAAAGGTAGGGCAGAGAAGGTGAAGTGGACATGAAAAGCGGAATTAAGTCCTTATGATCTTTGAGAATGCGTTTCAAGCCACTATTAAATGATTTGATGACGTCATCCTTCGGGTTCTTCCTAAGTTTGCTGTATGTGGCGGGGTCCTGGAGAAGCTCGTTCATCTTTCTGAGGTAGTCCACTTTGTCCATAATAACTATGGTGTTAGCCTTGTCTGCTTTAGTAATATGGAGCTCCCCATCGGGACATGACACCCCCACTAAGAAGGCCATTTTTTCTTCAATGTTTCTCCGCGCCCTTAGGATCGCCAGTCCGGAATACATGGATGCCGAATTAGAAAAAATCAACGGTATTGGAAGTGATCTGTGTTATCCATCTGCGTTTATGGAATCTTGTCTCAACAAGGCAAAACGAACTTTCTATCGGGGCAATAATAACACTCGTACTTTGTCAAAAAATATTTTAGTACTTCCATTTTTCCCGGGCTTTTTAGGCATTGCTAATGTACTTAAACTTTTGGATATTAATGTAGTATTTTCATATGACAATATTGTGAAAAATATCGTAGTAAAAAATAGCCCTACCAATAATTCAGGCATTATCTATAAAATTGGTTGTAAACAATGTGATTCCTTTTACATAGGTCAGACGGGAAAGGATTTGCACACACGTATAAAACAGCATCAATATTCCGTTAGAACAGGACAGTCGTCCAGTGCCCTTTTTGTCCATTTGTCAGAGTTATCCCACTGTATTGATTCGAATAATGCTTCAGTTTTATTTCACTCTGGCAACATTGTTAATAGAAATATTCTTGAGTCTGCCATTATCCAACTTTCAAATAACTTCAACATAAGCAAAGGTCTTTTTCAACTCGATCCTGTTGTTTTGAATTCCTTCAGAAAAGATTTAGATAAGAAGGGTAGAACGCTAAATCTTTGGTAAACTTGTATGCCACTCTAATAACTTTTATTTTTCAATTTATTTTTATATACAAGATGGGTAGAGCGATAAAACCCGGGCAGATTTCCAGTATAAATTTGTATTTTTTTTTTTTTTTTATAACATTGGTTGGAAACAATTAATTTAATCTTGTGTTAAAAATCGGTAGTTTGATCTTGTGCTAAAAATCGATAGTGTTTCCTTACAAAGTTGTATGCCCATCCCACAATCTTTTAATAATTTTTTTTTTTTTTTAAATTTCATTTCTCCGTTTATTGTATATATATATATATATATATATATATATATATATTATTTTTTTTTTTTTTTGTAACCTATATATAGGCTGTAACCTTCTATGTACTTCAGTGTTCCTGAGGATGTCATTAGACGAAAGCGCTTGAGCACCTTTCTGTGTTTCCTTTCCTTCGTGGTTTTATTCATCATAAATATTTTTGACGTGTTACTTTTGTGAAATAATTTTCATATATATATATATATATATATATAGCGCATAAATTCGCATAATATATATATTTTTTTTTATCGCATATAATGACCACATGAGATTACGAGATTACATGAGATTATATGAGTGAGATTCAATGCATAAAAAAAGAGAAGTGCAATACTGTACGATGATATGAGTAAGGAATTTTGGTTTAACACAGAGAAGTAATTCCTCATAAACGAACTCGTTTGGACCGTAGAATTTATGACTATGGGGCCTACACATAAGCGAGGTACCGACTTTTTAAAATCCATATATTTAAGAAACTAATTAACCAAACCTAACTCCTAATCTAACCTTAGTGCCATCGAACCGAGAAGGGTGTGATAAGGGTTTCGGCCACTGTTAAGGGTTTGAAGGGTAGTTTTCTGTTAAGTCAATAAACAGTAATGTAATCACTAATCTAACCTAACATAACCTAGCTTAACTTAACCTAGTCAGGACCAACATATCTTTTTTGCCGACAATAAAAATATGTCTAGATTTCTTTCTGTACAGAAATGTTCCGGGGTACCAAAAGTGTTACCTCGCAAAAAAAAATACCTCACTACATCTATGAATTATCCCACACTCGAACACCTCATTTATACCCAGTTACCTACGCACACTACGCAATACACGCACTTAAAATGTGTTTGGAGCGAATAAATGATGTAAATATTTTATTTTCAAAAAAATAATTGTTAAGAACCTGAATTATCAGAGTTTACGCTTCTAAGCTCCAAAAGAGAAAACGAACTTCGCTTATGAAATTAATTGGTGAAAAAAACTATACAATCTTTTGAAGTTCATTTCATAATCTATTTCACTTTAAAATCCTCTCCTTATAACGTTAATGGAAAACGATTAAACATTTTTATTTCAACAAAAGGAATGGAACAAAGAAGCTCAATGAAAGAACAATGACCCGGCGTTCGAAGCCATACCAAAAGACCCAAATTATATTTCAACATAAACGATGGAGGGAATATACGCACGGATGAAGGTGCAAATGAAGTGAAAATAAGTACCGAGAAAGTAATAGCGATCTCGCACGACATAATACCAAAACGGCCATTTCATAAGGTTTTATTTATTCATTTGTCGCCACCCAAATAATGTATCATTCCGTAAATAGAAAAATAAGAATTGTTTTTTATATTTTCGTTTTGAGTTTGAGATGTAAATGTGTCAACATTTAGCATTTTACATTTATTATAGTTTACATTTCTACAATTTATACAGAATGAATAACTTCATCCAGTTCATTTCTAGAACTGCTTCAAGAATCTTATTTGAAAGATTTAACAGATTCTATGAATTCTTTTCACAAAAGGAGTGAAAATGTCGGAAATTTTTGTTAAAATAAATAAACTTCAGAAGAAACATCTCTTAATCGACAGTTCCCAGAATACATAACAGTAAAAAAAAAAAAAATTACTACAAATACAAACGATAAAATTGCGACTGCAAAATATTCTCTACTATTTTTAGCATCCGAGAGCGCGAAATATACCAGTAGCATGATGGCATTTGGTCCGAGGAAATTGGATCAATTTCAGAATTTCCTCCTCGCGTTCCTCTCCTTCCTTTAGAAGACTTCACTCTCTTTCATGAGAGATATTTATAGGTTTAAAAAGAAAACAAAAAAGGAAAAAACAAACAAACAAACATTCTCAAGGCCGGGGATAGATTAGGTTAGCCTAACCTGAGATTGATTCGAGTAGGAAAAAAATTTCATGGTTCTTTTTACGCAGCGTTCCGGCGCGTTCCGCCGTGTCCGGTTTCGCGGGCCCCGTTAGTTTTATCTTAATTCACGTCATTTCTAGCTGCATTCAAGGAATGTGCAGGGGGATCAACATTCCCACTCATCAGACTGATATTCTGCTGTGTGTGTGTGTGTGTATATATATATATATATACACACACATATATGTATATATATATATATATATATATGTGGTGTGTGTGTGTGTATACGTACTTTAGAGGCAGAGGGGAAAAATCAAATAGCAGTTATCAGTTGCCTTATGACTACAGAGTTTGACATTCAAGTCTGAACCTTATACCCTTAAACAATAGAGATTCAACAGAAGAAAACTTGAAATAAATATTTCATGCATGAAAAAGGGCTTAATAAACAGAAATAGACCTATACGAGAGGATGTATGGGTCTCAAAACATACAGCAACAACAACTTGTGTTCTCGGAGCCATTTTTACTGTATAGCTAGACGAATACATTCATTTTCTTTCTTCAGGTTAAATATAGATGTTACGAAAAGCAAAAATCACTTTAATTATGATTCATTACCTATACAAATTTCTGAATTGTATGAAATTAAAATAATGGAAAAATTAAGTAAATTAAAATAAATTACATCTAATTTTCAATTATAGAATTATAGGAATAACTTACACTTTTCCAAACGGATAAACTAATGTTTTAATTATTCATCCATAAAATCTGTTTTTCTACCTCTAATTATCCACTAAAAATTATTATTATTATTATTATTATTATTATTGAGGATTTACATTTAATTTCCAATATTCTGAATAGTTTTTTATTTTCAGTACTGAGTTTCTTAATAATAATTCCAGATAAGAATTTGCAGTATGCTAAGAATACTTCATTTTTTCTTTTGCTGACGCGTTTCGTTCATATACTTTGAACATCTTCAGAGCTTTATACATAATTTTAAAGTAAAATGGGTTATATATATATTTTTTTATTGTAAATTTAATACAATTTCAAATTAATTTAAGAATACTCGAAAGTTTATTAAATTTTATATTAGTTTTCGGTTTTTTTCATTTTAATGTAAAAGGCTTCGGCAATTTTTAGCTTTTGTACGTTATGTGATGAGTATAAGATTTGAAAGTTTTGTGAGATATTTTTAAATTTAATATTTTAAAAACATCGGCTGATATCGACTTTCTAAAATTTTGTCTCAATAATCAGTTGTTTCCTAATTTTCTAAACACAAGACTTTACGACAAAACAACTCACAAAGAAAAGTCTACAGAAAATTTCAAAACGCAACTTCTCAAACGCGACTTCGAAACAAGAAACCCAACAAGGCTAAAACATGAAGAAAAATGTTTAAACAATATATTAGAGACACATAAAACCAATGGATAAAGAAAAAACTATCAATGTTAACATATACTATAAAACAAAACTTTTTATCAAGCCATTTTTCGACACGTAACAAAAAATCTGATAAGCAACATCATGCGGTGTACCAATTTACATGTCCTGGAGTTGACTGTACGTCGACTTACATTGGTTACACCACAAACCACATTAAAGAGAGAGCATACCACACAAATATCGTCCAAGTAAAATTAACGAACATTACAGAGTAGATCATAAAATATTAAAGTTAAAAATATCTCACAAAACTTTCAAATCTTATACTCATCACATAACGTACAAAAACTAAAAATTGCCGAAGCCTTTTACATTAAAATGAAAAAAACCGAAAATTAATATAAAATTTAATGAACTTTCGAAAATTCTTAAATTAATTTGAAATTGTATCAAATTTACAATAAAAAAATATATATATATAACCCATTTTACTTTAAAATTATGTATAAAGCTCTGAAGATGTTCACAGTATATGAACGAAACACGTCAGCAGAAGAAAAAATGAAGACAGTATTCTTAGCATAGTGCAAATTCTTATCTAGAATTATTATTAAGAAACTCAGTACTGAAAATAAAAAAATATTCAGAATATTGGAAATTAAATGTAAATCCTCTATAAAGACAGGCTGATATCGACTTTCTATTATTATTATTATTATTATTATTTTATTATATACTCGTATATATATATATATATATATATATATATATATATATTTCTGTTAACCTTATTTAAATTAAATTTAAATTTATGGAAGCTCAGCCTGCAATTTTGATACATTTCTGTCACATTAACTGTTTTCAGCCTAGTAAATAAGTTTTATTTTCTCTAACAATGAATAATTATTAATATTATTATTATTATTGTTATTATTATTATTATTATTATTATTATCATAATTAACTATTTATCTTAAATTATTTTCTTAACCTTTATTATACAATTAGTTTCAGATCTACGAGTCATAAACATTGTTGTATTTCTGACGAAAAAAGTGCAGAAGCGATTCTACAAAATTGTTTTGGCGAAGGAAGTATATATATATATATATATATATATATATATATATACACAATATATATATATATATATATATATATATATATATATATATATATATTAGGGTGCATCAAATTTCCCATGATTTTTCAAAATGTTTTATTTCAATCTGTCCCTATGATTACTCTGTTCCAATGCCTGAAATAGCACATATGGCCAAATTTCAAAGATTTATGTGGTCATCTAGGGGGTCCACATCATTGATGCAATATTTAGTATTGGAGTTAAATTGACCAAAAATTAAACATTTTATATCCCCATTTCCGTGTTTGCAAAAGTAGGAACCAATAAAAATGTGTTAAATAATCAAAACAGGGATACATTACATTGATTTCTACATTACATTCTGGTTTATACATTACATTATTGGTGATACAAGCAAGTTAAAGTCAAAGAACACTACGTTAATAAAAAATGTTCAAGAACTGTAAATGAACATGAACAATTAGTTTAGGCTCTAGTTTCCTCTTTCGAAGATTAGGAAGCTTCTTTCTGTCGGATTCAACAACTTGTAGGACATTTTGGTAATGTTGTTGTGATCTGGCAGCCATGAGAAAATCAGAACTTAGCTTCACCCCACACCTCAAGCACAATCATTTATGACGTTTAACTGCCGAGAGATGTGTTCTCTGGACTTTGAAAGGAAGCTAATTCTGGCCAATTTTCGATATTATGAGTCAGGAAAGAACTGTCAAGTTCCAGAAACAGAGAAAATGTACCATGAATCTTCGTTGATTAAGTCACAAGCTTTGTGTGCCTGGAAATGGAGTTTGGAAATTTGGGTTCCCCCAAATCCTGTGCCAAAATCGATGTTTGTGGTAAAGATGCCTGATCTTGTGCTGGCTTTACTGCTATAAATCTCTCAGCCAGATAGCAGCGTTCAGCTTCAGGGACTGCATCATTAAAGAGCGCAAGAGGTCAGTCAGGTACCGCGCTTGAACAGGTGATCCACCACCAGCTGTACAGCAAGCAAACAAAGTTCACAAACACGCAGTTTGGGTCATTGTGCTTCTGTGGTAATGGTTCCAGAGGGAAGAGAACTGATCTGCTCCTCCAGCAGCACCATCTTAATGGAGTAGAGAAGCTTGGCCATCCACCTAGCCTTGTGTACAGCACCAGGACGTCGAAATGAAAACTCTCTACTTGTCCCATCCAAGTAGAGCAAACAAAGATCAGAAAATTCTTTGTAGTCATCACGTTGATGCTTCACAACAGACTGCGCGCATGAAATTGCTCTGGCCCTATAGTCATGGATTATGGTTTGTATGCCATCTGAATAAGAGGTACCATCCAAAAAATTAAGTGACTGATTATTGTTGTGCGGAACTGTGTCAAAATGCTTTTGGAACCGACAGAATATGGTAACTTCTACTGACAATGGTGGTTCTATTTTCAGATCATTGAAGACTTGTGTAAGGATTACCTCGCCAATGTGATGCTGACAAGCTGACCACAGTAAAGCTCGACCTATGTCCTGTTGCAGACTAACACATGCAGCACAGCACTCACATGACCAGTGTTACTAGCTGTTGTGTCAAAAGTCATGTTCACTACCGAGTCAACACAATTCCATGATCGGAGAAGCTCCATAGTGAGATTAGCAATGATTTGACCAGCTGGCTGATCTGTATTTGGCTTGTAGGAAGGCACACCAAGAAGTTTGATGTCATACGAATTGCCAACTGCTATGGTGAGCCTCTCTTCAGCTTTAGTTTGGTATGACAGAGTTGACATCAGTTTAAAATCCCAGTGAAGAGACAGGAACTGTGGTGGAACCAGGACTCTCTGACCAATGATGCAAGCTCTTCACCAACCTTACGTCTTGCTCTGTCGGCAGTAGAATGTATGTGAAACTTTTTTTGTGTCACCTCCTGATTCCTCAATGATGGCTTTGGTAAATGCTGCATGTTGGCCGGTGTGATCTTCATGCTTGTAGACAGGGAAACCATCCTATGGTATTTGAGTATGTCATGACTTATAAAAGCAGTTGTTCCTGAGCGAGTTGCTTGGCGAGATTTTCGTGTTTTTGGTTTGTAATCCTCTATATCACCTCTTCATCCTCAACATCACTGTTGCTTTCCTCACTGTTCTCAATCTGAACTTTGCTTGTAGATGCTTGGGCTTCTTTATGAGCTTTAAGCTGTCGTTCTGCTTGCATCATTTCCTTTTCCTGCTTTCTTTGGACTTTTGATGCGAGCTTCTTGTCATGGCTTCCAAATGATGCGACTCTGTCTGATTTCATTGACCGCAAGAACTCCAGATCTTCAGGATCTTTTATGAGTTGCTCAGCATTCCTTGGCCTCAACTGAAATGTTTCTTGTAACTCCTTTCGATCCCCTTAAGCTTCGCAACTGCACCAAGCGAAGAACACCGATCCACTGGAAGTTCCCTAAGTTTTGCATTTTTTGCAGATAGTGCTATAATTTTTTCAACAGCTTTCCTCTCAGTAATCATGGCAATGTTGCCTTTCTGATAAAATGGAATAATTTTTTGCAAGACAAATTTAGCATTGTTCCATTTTGTACGGTTAAACGGTAGACCTTCTTGCTGATGAAACATGTAGCATCGCAACACTTGCTCACATGTTGGCAGCCTAGATCCTGTTATCTCTGCATCTGCATCGCTGATTCCAGCACCAAGACCATAAATGGCAGCAGTTTGACGAGTTTTAACAGCATATTTATCATTTGTGCTATCTGAACTGGCCATAATGCACGACAGGTATAAAGAGAACACAAAAAAATTCTGTAAAGAGAGAACACAAAATTCATTAACATAAACATTTAACATAAACACACAAAAATCATATTATCATAAATACTTGCATATCAGATTATATATTGCAGTTCCTTTTAGAATATTCTATAACTTTCCACCACTTCCTAGCACTTTCTAGAGGTTTCTATCACTTTATAGAAGTTTCTATCACTTTATAGAAGTTTCTATCACTTTTAGAAGTATATATGACCTTTAGAAATATCACTTACATGTTCTTAGGCTGATTTTTGTAGTGAACAAAATTTTTAAACTTCTACTATTTGGATCTCAAATCACAGAATGACTGTGGGGTTGGTGTGCATATAGGAAGTCTGTGTGGACCCCATAAATGGCATTCAAATCCAAAAATAATTCACATAGTAGGTTTTCTTAACCATTGGAACATTTCTAACTTAGGGACAAAGTGAAACTATGTCATTGGTGATTTTGATGCACCCTAATATATATATATATATATATATATATATTATATATATATATACAGGGTGTCCCATAAGTCCGGCATCATAGGAGAAAATTCATATTTTTCTATTTCTACAAACCATAATTCATATTTTTCTCTTTCTACAGACCATAATGTCTGTGAGCAAGGAAGAACGAATCCAGATAATTCTACTCATAGGAAATCGGAGTCAAAGAGACTTTGCAACAAGTCTGCTAACACAACTCTGTGTTATTGGCTCGCGGTCTGGATGAAGTCTGTTAAATTCAGCGGCCTCTCTTTGACTCCGATTTCCTATGAGTAGAATTATCTGGATTCGTTCTTCCTTGCTCACATTGCTCACAGACATTATGGCCTGTAGAAAGAGAAAATATGAATTATGGTTTGTAGAAATAGAAAAATATGAATTTCTCCTATGATGCCGGACTTATGGGACACCCTGTATATATATATATATATATATACACAATATATATATATATATATTGTGTATATATATATATATATATATATATATATATATATATATATACCTTCCTTCGCCAAAACAATTTTGTAGAAACGCTTCTGCATTTTTCCGTATATATATATAAATATATATATATATATATATGGAAATGAACTCAGAATGGTTCCCTGAGTTTTTTATGATACACACAGACCGTGCATGGAACAAGGAACTCTTCTGGGATAATTAAATCCACTATAGTCCGAATAAGTAATGGTAAATGACAAATACCATAGTTTTTCTTTTTCATGATGCAAGCCCGACGTGGGAAACGGGTCTCTCGCAAAGAGGTCCCATAAATATAGCTTTCCTCACCAGCTATCTGCAAAGCAGACAGGATCCAGCTTTGGGACATGGATCTAGGGTTTAAAGCAGCCTAGCCCCACTACATTTAGAACCTCAATATAAGTAAAAGACTCGTTGCATTCACGTCGGATTGAATAAATCAAAGAAAAAGGGGTAACTATTATATTTTTAGCCAAAACCAAAACTTAAACCTCAACTGGCAGAATTGAGCGTCCACTTTTCAAGGCACATAACATGTCCGTTTCATGATGGGAATGAACTCAGAATGGTTCCCTGAGTTTTTTGATACACACAGACCGTGCATTGAACAAGGAACTCTTCTGGGATAATTAAATCCACTTTAGTCCGAATAAGTAATGGTAAATGACAAATACCATAGTTTTTCTTTTTTATGATGCAAGCCCGACGTGGGCAACGGGTCTCTCGCAAAGAGGTCCCATAAATATAGCTTCCCTCACCAGCTATCTGCAAAGCAGACAGGATCCGGGACATTGAGCGTCCACTTTTCAAGGCACGTAACACGTCCGTTTAATATACACAAACTCAGAATGGTCCCCTGAGAAACTTATATGTTAAACACAGACCATGCATGGAACAAGGAACTCTTCTGGGAAAATTAAATCCACTATAGTCCGAATAAGTAATGGTAAATGACAAATACCATAGTTTTTCTTTTTCATGATGCTAGCCCGACGTGGGCAACGGGTCTCTCGCAAAGAGGTCCCATAAATATAGCTTCTCTCACCAGCTATCTGCAAAGCAGACAGAGAGACCCGTTGCCCACGTCGGGCTAGCATCATGAAAAAGAAAAACTATGGTATTTGTCATTTACCATTACTTATTCGGACTATAGTGGATTTAATTTTCCCAGAAGAGTTCCTTGTTCCATGCATGGTCTGTGTTTAACATATAAGTTTCTCAGGGGACCATTCTGAGTTTGTGTATATTAAACGGACGTGTTACGTGCCTTGAAAAGTGGACGCTCAATGTCCCGGTTGAGGTTTAAGTTTTGTTTTTTTTGGCTAAAAATACAATAGTTACCCCTTTTTCTTTGATTTATTCAATCCGACGTGAATGCAACGAGTCTTTTACTTATATAGAGGTTCTAAATGTAGTGGGACTAGGCTTGCTTTAAACCCTAGATCCATGTCCCAAAGCTGGATCCTGTCTGCTTTGCAGATAGCTGGTGAGGGAAGCTATATTTATGGGACCTCTTTGCGAGAGACCCCTTGCCCACGTCGGGCTAGCATCATCGTGAAAAAGAAAAACTATGGTATTTGTCATTTACCATTACTTATTCGGACTATAGTGGATTTAATTTTCCCAGAAGAGTTCCTTGTTCCATGCATGGTCTGTGTTTAACATATATATATATATATATATATATATATATTATATATATATATATATATACACACAATATATATATATATATTATATATAATATATATATATATATATATATATATATATATATATATATATATATATACAGGGTGGGCCGTAAGTTTCCATACATAGGAAAAATTAAACGTTTGTTTTTATGTTTCAGATACCGTAAGAATATGCGTTTGACGTAAGATCTTGTTTACTGATGAAGCAAATTTTTACGTCAATGGAGAGGTTAATCGGCAAAACATACGTTATTGGAGTAATGCTAACCCTAACTGGCTGAGTCCGACGAAGATGCAAGGTGCCGGTAAAGTGATGGTGTGGGCCGGGATATGGGGTGACAGAATTATTGGACCAATTTTTGTCAGTGGAAATCTTAATGCCGAAAGGTATCTTAACATGTTGCAAGAAGAGATTTTCCCATCCCTGCTAAACGAGGAAGGTAACTTCCCAGTTTACTTCCAGCAAGATGGAGCTCCACCTCATTATGGTCTTCACGTGCGTCGGTATTTGGATCAGCAGCAGTTTCCGGATGCTTGGATTGGTCGGCGTGGTCCTGTGGAGTGGCCTCCCAGATCCCCAGATCTCACCCCCCTTGATTTCTATCTTTGGGGGCACTTGAAGGCCATGGTGTATCAGGAAAAGATACGAGACATAAATCATCTAAAGGAACGTATCACCAACGCCATTACAAGCATAACGTCAACTGTGCTAATGCGTGTTCATCAACAGTGGGGAACACGTATTGAAATGTGTTTTCAAAACAATGGCAACCATGTAGAGCATATTATATAAATAAAAATGGTTGTCCATAAAAAAATGTTTATTTTTCCTATGTATGGAAACTTACGGCCAACCCTGTATATATATATATTAGTGTAATCCAGGGTTTAAAAGAGACCAGAGTGCATAAATTTTATATTTTAGAAGTACAAAGAGCAAATTCTGTTTTCCTTCATTGCCATATGCTTGCCAAGACTCTTTTTTTCCACAGTAGTAAATAACAAATAAGTAACTCTAAGTTTCTGTAACGCAGTAACTGTACAAATATTATCCTTTGTCTATAATTACAAATTTACTCAAAGATACCATTTCATAAGAGAATCACCGTCTATGAGCTTAAAGATAATGTTATTTTTTGGCTTATTTCAAATGAAATAAGCTTACCAACAGCCCCATACCGTTAACAGTATATAATATACAGGCACATACGCACACACACACACACACACACACACACACACACACATTATATATATATATATATATATATATATATATATTATATATATATACACATTGTATATATGTATATCGAAGAATATATCGAAGAATATTTTAGTACTTCTATTTTTCCCAGGCGAGATAACAAATATATATCTATGTACAGCGGGACAGAAAAATAAAAAGATTAGCACCTGATTAACGAGAGTTAATTAGAGGCAAAAGGTATTAATCACAGGATATTGTCAATTTTATACATTCTCGCACTATTATTGAAATTAATTTTAAAATGGATAAATGCACATTCTAGAATATTCCTTTCAATTATATCTGTTTTTAACGAGCGCTTTAGAACTATCCCACTTGATACTATGATTACACCTATATATATTGTTAAATATATACATATGGTTTAACATATACATAACATTCTCGTGTTTAATTGTGAAAATCATCCCATATATATATATATATACACACACATATATATATACAGTGTATATATATATATAATATATATATATAATAAAGAACGTGGATAATATTTTTGATAAAAATAACCACGAACGTTTTAGGAAACATAGAATGGTGCTCAAGCGCTTTCGTTTAATGACATCCTCAGGAAAACTGAAATAAATAACAAGTTCGTGATCATATATAGGTCACAAAAAATAAAAATAAAAATAAAAATAAAATAAACTACCAGAGTTTTAGCACTTTCCCCTCTTGTCTAAATCCATTCTGAACGAATTTAAAACAACAGTATCAAGCGAAAAAAGGCCCTGCTGGCTAATGTTAAAATTATGTATTTGTAAGTTGAATAATGGCAGACTCAAGAATATTTCTATTAGCAATGTTGCTTGAGTGAAACAAAATTGAAGCATTATTTCAATCAATAGAGTGGGATAACTCTGTCAAATGGACGAACTTTGATGCAAAATTTAATAAGTTCCAAAACGATGTGTGTAGGTAGTGGCAGGTCATACTGAAACAAACCATACTGAAATCAACGATAGAGTGATCACTTTTGACGTTTGTTCATTGTTCACAAAAGTGCCGATTGACGACATGTTTGACTTTCTCTCCCGAGAATTACATAAGTATGACCTGCCACTACCTGCACACATCGTTTTGGAACTCATTAAACTTTGCATCAAAGACTGTAAATTCACTTTCAATAGCGAGTATTATCAACAGGTTTTTGGGATGGCCATGGGTAATCCCTTGTCGCCCCTCTCTCCAATATTTATATGGATTTTTTCGAAATTACTTACATTCCGAGGATCCTGGGGGTTGGGATCCCATGGTTGCGGTACGTCGACGATATTTTGTATATCTGGCCCATGAAGCGTGACCTGGATGACTTCCCCCTTCAGTTAAATAATCAAGTCCCTTCATTAAGTTTACTTTAAAAGTGGACAAAACAATTCAATCCCGTTTTTGGATGTGCGTGTACATAGGGAAAGCCCCGGTTTTAAGTTTAGTATTTATCGGAAAAAAAAAACAATTTGTCCTACGTACAGTCTAGGGTGGATCACTTTTCACTTTTTAAAAAAATTATAGCTGGTCAAAGTTTTTCCCATGATTTGGTTCAGTGGAAGTACACTGACACCATTTTTACCAAAATCGATCAATATTTAGGGGTCGCGCATCGACCTTGAAAATTTCAATTTTGGAAATTTGGCCAAATTGACAATTTTTTAGTGAATAAAGATAAATCATCAAATGACCATATTTTCTGAATCCTCTCAGTGAAAAAAATCCTCTCAGATACTTATCAAGTTGATAGGACAAGTGGTTTAGAAGTTATACTCACCTTGAGATAGCATTAAAATTTAAAATACCGTATTTGTCCCCGTACCTCCATATGCTGTCTGCCATTGTCTGCTTTTTAGGATAAGATAAAACGAATAAGGAAAGATCAAATGTATTTTGTATTAAAACGGTTTACCGATATCACTAAAGGCACTTACTCCGGTGCCCCTAACTAGGTTCAAAAACTGTATGAATCGTGGTTAGAACACACGTCATCTTAAGGCGTGCGCCATGTACTCTCTCTGCTAACTCCCTTTCCCTCTGCGCTACGTCATCTTGGCAAGTGACAACTTCTTGAAGTCACCGAGTTCTTTCCGGCTCTTTTCCACGAGCTGAAGAAGACCCTGCAGCTGTGACTCGCCTTTTGTGACAGTGTTCGCGTAATCTTCTATCAGTTTTATCCCTCTCTCTGCCACGTCGTTGGTAACTTTCAGATGCGAGATGACATTCTTCAGATCACAGTAGTTCTTATCTTGATCCCACTTATTCACCGGCAGAGTGAGCCACGTAGACGCGCACACCTGCAGGCCTGTGAACACGAACCACGATGACTCATCAATCAGGTCCGGAAGGCGCGTCGTGTCATCAACCGAGACGTTGTCATACGTGAAGTCCTCGGGCACAGCGAGGCGGCACAGCTTCTTTGCCATCTCGTGCTTCACAGTGTCTTCCACTTTGTCATTGCAGAGGGCGAAAACGACGGTCTGAGGCCTCAGATACCACAAGTGCCGCCTGATCACTGCCAGTGAAGCCTCTGCAATCTCGCGATCCACAGCTGTACTGCAGAAGACGCTGGTACAACACAAGGTCATTCAGCGGGGCATCAGCTGCGACAGGAGCCGCCAGCCAGGTAGGTGCGTAGAGGAGTGCAGTAAATAGTACCACTCTCTGAAGTTTCTGTACCAGCTCGTCGTCGAACTCCAGCTGACCGCTGAACATCAGGAGCTTCGTGTAGTAGATGATCTGAAACGAATACGCACTGTGATGTATAAATACCGATATCACTCCATATAAGTTTGTTTAATGGTAAATTATTTATCTTATTTTTTTCTGGTAGGGACTTCAAATGGCTGTTTGCAGAAGGCAATACAATATTTAACTTCTAATTCAAAATACCAACCTTGGCCATCCACCTGCATGATGGTAGGCTCCTGGGCGCATGAAGTGTGTGCCACGACGTGGCTGGGCCCCGAGTACCAGGAGTGTAATCTCCGCCACTTCTCGGTAGTCTTCTCTGACAAGACCAGAAGCGGTGCCGAGGAACTTGACTGCCTCATCTCGGAGCTCCATCAGCCACGTCACCTCCGCCAAATGCTCGATCTCCAGCTCGCGATAAGTCGAGAGGTCGAGCTTGTCCCACCTGAAAGGGGAGTTATGAAAATATTGCATGAAAACGACTGAAGTTTCCCTTTTCGACTGCTATTAACATCATTAGTAGAAGGACGCTGATATCTCAATTGCTCTGAAGGCAAAAAATCATTGGAGAAAACAAATGCGCCTCAGACTTGAAATTCACCTTCTCCTCAGATACTGGAACAAAGGTTCAGTTGGTGCTGTGGTTCTTCCAAACGCGGTGATGACCACTGCCCCCGATGAGCTCCATAACGTGATGGCGACAGCCCAGCTGGAAGAGCGGTTTACCAAGCATGTTCTCCAGCCGGACCACCGCACCCTGCACCCTCCCCGTATTGGAGGAAGTTGTGTAGAAGCACAGTCCAATCACGTTGTTCTCGCATCCCCAGTCTTTGAGAGCACGAAAGGTCGCCTGGGCCTGGGACAGACCGGTGCCGTCAGCAACAGTCGGAACGGCCAGCAACTTTCCTTCTGTGCATTGGGGAGCTCCGGAGATGAGAATCGCCTGGCGGTGCTCCAATGATCCAAGAGAGTCCTGAAACGTATGTCATACATGCCAATCCATTATCGTCCACTGGAATATGTCAATCCACTGTCGTCACTGGAACATGTTAATTCACTGTCGTCCACGGTGAGGGCAAAACTGACCTTGATTACTTTACCGTCCCAGTGGACGACAGCATGCCCCGGAGATACGAAGGATTTCTGCACAGTTGTCGACACTTCACAACGATGTGCCACTCTTACACGGCGAGACGTGTCCTTCGAGATACTGAATTTGTCCAGGTCTGCGGGCGGATCTGCCGAACGTAGGACTGCCGCCACGACACTTGCCACCTATGTGCGAAATTGAAAGGAAATTGACAAGGATGCGTATGGTTTTTATGTGACAAAATAATCACTAAATTTTCCGTCGTTACGTCTATTATATCTTTGTCAAGGAAAGATCATTACTGATATATAAACACCTGATTATTGGACATCCGGAAGCGATCAGCCACTTCAATAACAGCCGGTGCATTGAGGATGCGGTGAGGAAGGCTGATCGATACAGTTGATTCTCTCGGCTGTCGGTATGGTGGTTCTAGCTGTGATTCGGAGTTGCTCGATGATCTGCTTTCTATAGATTCATCGTCGCTCTCAGCTTCGGTGCCTAATTTCGTTTTTGAGGTGCCTGGCTCATCACGAGATTGTTGTCTTGAGAGTTGCCGTTTTCTCTTGACAACGAACACTTTATCATTCCCACTCATTGTTGCCTGGCGCAGGCCCCGTTGATCCTCATAAAATTTAATATCTTCTTGTTTGTTGTTGTCTGAGAGCAGTCGACTTTTCTGTATCTCTTCAATAGCATCGGGAGCTCTGATGTCCCAGAGCTTGTTCAGATTTTCTGAAAACTTCTCCCTGCCTTTTCCCGCGTCACTGTCTCTCATCTTGCTCTTCTGCAGCGAGCGCCACTCTTCCTACAGTAACTCCAGTTTTCTTTCGCAGTTACGCCTCGTGATCGTCTTTATACGTGCCATGTTCCAAAATGCCAGAACATTGGCCACCGTGTCTTTTACGGTGGCCTTCCTGTCAGTATTTTCCTGCTTGGCATAGAAGAAGTACTGGAGAACTTGATGGGTGGTTGGCAATTTGGCACCACCGATCGAGGAAGATGGCTGACCAATTAAGAAGACGTCCGTGGCTGACCTTAGAGAAGGTGGTGCTGTTGTTGCTGCTTTCTCTTTTCCAGAATAAGTAACTTTCAGAGTCTTCCCACTCCTGGTTGTTAACAGTTTATCCATTGTACTAAAGTCTAGACTTATCAAACAAGAATCAATTGACACAGATGATCTGTAAAAAGCAAACTGTGATTAGTAAAAATATTGGTCATAGACAGTGGCGGCTCGTCGGTAGGCACTGCGGAACTGCAGTACCCCTAATTTTTTATTTACAATTGAAATAATCAAGAACAATATAAAGATGAGCTCACTGAATAATTTTTTCAATAACTTTTGAAACTTTTATTCATTGCTCAATGCTCATCCTTTTATTTCAGTAATTATTTCAACCCATTCTTGAGACAGCACCCCTAGAATTTTTAGTCACGAGCCGCCACTGGACTCATAGACATAGCGTGTGTGTGTAGTTAGGATTTTAGGATGCGCCAGCTACTGATGCTATGATTACGTCCATAACTGGGGACAAATACGGTATTTTAAATTTTAATGTTATTTCTAGGTGAGTGTAACTTCTAAACCACTTGTCCGATCAACTTGGTAAGTATCTGAGAGGATTTCTTTCACTGAGAGGATTCAGAGAATATGGTCATTTGATGATTTATCTTTATTCAGTAAAAATTGTCAATTTGGCCAAATTTCCCAAATTGAAATTTTCAAGGTCGATGCGCGACCCCTAAATATTGATCGAGTTTGGTAAAAATGGTGTCAGTGTACTTCCACTGAACCAAATCATGGGAAAAACTTTGACCAGCTATAATTTTAAAAAAAAAGTGAAAAGTGATCCACCCTAACGTACACTTTTACTTCAGACATGACACCCCCATCAAGAAAACCATATTTTCTTCAATGTTTCTCGGCGCTCTTAGGATCGCCAGTCCGGAATACATGGCTGCTGAATTAGAAAAAGTCAACAGTATTGGAAGTGATTTGTGTTACCCACCTGCTTTTTTGGAATCTTGTCTTAACAAGGCAAAACGAACTTTCTATCGTGTGAATAATAACCCTCGCACTTTGTCGAAGAATATTTTAGTACTTCCATTTTTCCCAGGCTTTTTAGGCGTTGCTAATGTACTTAAACTTTTGAATATTAATGTAGTATTTTCATATAATAATATTGTGAAAAATATCAGTAAAAAATAGCCCTACCAATAATTCAGGCATTATCTATAAAACTGGTTGTAAACAATGTGATTCCTTTTACATTGGACAGACGGGAAAGGATTTGGACACACGTGTAAAACAGCATCAATATTCCTTTAGAATGGGACAGTCGTCCACAGTGCCCTTTTCGTCCATTTGTCAGAGTTACTCTCTCTATATATATATATATATATATAACGCATTAAAAAATAGCTAAGTTTGTGCTAAAAATACTATTTTTAATAAATCCACCTGAAAGAAAACTGGCTGTTGAGTTTTCTTAGGGTATACCATTTTTAGCCAAGAATCTTTCTGTACATGTATTTGAATTGTAGAGAAGCTTTTATCATGAATCTTTATAGTTCCAGTCATGACTAGCACCTTTTTACATTTCTTCAATTTATACTTCTCTAATTTAGCGTCTGTTAGCAGCTTCCTATTTTTTTCTCGTAATAATCCGTTATTTTCACTTTTCATTCACGCCAGTCAATCATACCATTTACAACAATATGCATACTTACCTGTTTGTAGCAAGCTGATCCAATCCACAATCTTTACAAACTCAAGCATACAGTTATACAACTTTTCACGAATAAACTGTTATACAGGGTGATCGAAAAGTCGCTCCGCAACTATGACTCTATAAGACAAAAATGCAATCATACAAGAAGTTACATATTTTAATGAAAATTGTACGATATCGTGAAATCTTTAACAAAATATTGGCGAAGTCTAGGCTAGTCTAAGCTAAGTCTTGCTACGGTAGGCTGTATGTGAGTATGCTTAGGCTAGGTCAATCAGATTATAAGGCTAGCCTTCAACGTCATGCTGTCGTTTGAGGAAAGAATATTTTTAGAGTTCGTGTTTAAAAATGGTAATAAATACACAAATTTGTAAAGCGAGAATTCCAGAAACGATTTCCGGAGACACCATTGCCTCATCGAGATACTGTCCGTGATTTAATTGCAAAGTTTCGCAAGACCGGCTCTGTTCAAGATGCTCCGAGAAGTGGAAGACCATCCGTTTTAACTGAGGCAAAGTTGGGTGACATTTCTGATCGATTGCTACAAAGCCCAACAAAATCACTCAGGAGACTGTCGCAACAATGTGGATGGATTGAGCTATGGCTCCACCCAAAAAGCAGTTAAGAAAGAACTCAAATTATATCCTTACAAAGTGACAGCCGTGCAGGAACTGAAAACTGCAGATTTTCCAAACAGGTTAAATTATTGTGAGTAGTTTCATAATTTTATTGATCAAAATGAAGAAGACATTTTGGATGTGACGTTTTACACAGACGAAGCATGGTTTAGCCTTTCAGGGTACGTCAACTCACAAAACACGCGTCTGTGGTGCTCTGAAAACCCTAACAGTATTCACGAAGCTCCTCTACATCCTGAAAAAATTGGTGTCTGGGTTGCGATTTCAAGACAGCGTATCATTGGTCCAATATTTTTTTCTGAAACCATCAATTCAGAGCGTTACTGTGAGCAAATTTTATACTCATTTATTGGCCAGTTGAACGAAAACGAACTCCAAAATGCATACTTTCAGCAAGACAGTGCTACAGCACACACAGCTCGTTATTCCATGCAATTATTGGAAGATGTCTTCGGAGAACGCATAATTTCAAGAGGAATTTGGCCTCCCCGTTCACCTGACCTCACGCCTGTTGATTTTTACTTTTGGGGGGCCGCTAAGAGCAGTGTTTATAAAAATAATCCAAAAACTATTGATGAATTACAAACGGAGATCCGAACTTACGTGCAGTCTATTTCAGCTGAAACATTACACACAGTATTTGCTAATAAAGTAAGAAGGATCCGGCTATGTCGAGAAAACGGTGGAAAACACTTCTAGCACTTACTCTAAACAGGTAACAATGATATGTCATTACATTTATAGAATTCTTATATCTCCTTATGTAAAATTTCAATAAAGTAAATATCTTATTACTACTGCGGAGACACTTTTCGATCACCCTGTAGCTTTACTACTTTTATGTTCACAGATCTCATACAAAACACAACAGTTTCTGTACAAAACGTTAATAACGAAACCTTTTCAAAGTCAATATATGTATATAATCCACCATACGCTTTTTACACATGTATTTAAAACGTAAAATTAATAACTAGCCATGCATATTTACACAAGTCAAGTCTAATGACATGTTATATATAAGGAGGAGATTGTAGGCGTCATTCAACCAGAGGACAGGAAGTGTTTAAACCCCGTTTCTCCAAGCACTCTGCTCCTTACCTGATATTTCTCCATCTCTCATTTACCTATGAACAGTTCAGCATACTCTCAACCACAAGCTTCTCTATCTATTCCTTACTACACATACATGCATCTTATACAGTACAAAACCTTTCAAAAAAAGGTATAGTTTTCAGCAGCCTCGGAGTTTCGCACTTGGCCCCTCCTTCCTGCATCACATACTGTATATACAGTATATCGGGGCATTGTGGTTGACAATCATATGCAGGCAGGAACATTTTAACAAGATTAAAATTAGTCAATTGTTCCTCCTAGTATCTTACCTACCAACAATGTTAAGCTAATGTTGTTGTACTTTCCCGCATTCTTTCTGTAAATGGACACATCTGCTCAGCTACCTCTGCATAATTAATCATTTCAAGTAATAAATTAGATCTTTCTTTCATGAAACCATCCGGCTAATTAAATTAGCTAATATTCCAATGTTCACCACAACAGTTGGCAGGAGACTTCAAAAGCCATCCTTGTGATAAAAATGTTTACAAAAATGTATTTATATATTTCTACCAAAGTGGAGGACTTTGTAACTAGGTTGACTAGGGCATACTTTTGGACCATTTTCACGTTTAGGCATTTTACTGCCTACTAGCATCGTATTATTGTAAGAGCAGACACTGTAATACTTATTTTGTAAATAATTTTAGTTTAGAAAACATTTGATTATCTGTATTATATATCTAGTGAAGTAGTGTAGGAGTTCTGGCTTTTCTGAGAAGATTTTGACTCCAGCCACAGGTTCGAGGAAACACCTCATCTGTCCAGGAGTTGTTACTGAAAATCTAGCTCATTTCAAGTACCGTATCAGTATTAGGCTTAAAATACAATAAAAATGTTGCTACTTGCTACACAGACTCATTTTCTTCTTCTTGCTAAATCTTGATACGGAAACAAAAAAGGGAAAAAAAGATTGAAAGAAATTCAAGTTTTTAATTTGGGATGTATTGTTGAAGGAAAACACACACAAACACACACAGGATTTCTTTGCAGGTTATTCAGAGTGTAAGGCTGTAGGTTTGTATCTAATGTTTTAATAACTATGCAGTCTCATAAGACTAGAAGTACAATCATTAGGTTAAAATGGGTTTAGCCAGTATTTTGGTATCTAGACTTATGACAATTTATCCTATGTACGCATATTTTAGATATTAGTAAACACATTTAACATTGAAAAAATGTAATGTGATTATGAATACGAGGCTTTTTGCCTTACTATAATCTTACGAATATATTTAAGATTTTGTGCAGGGATTGCATATTTCAAACATTGTTATTATTATCATTAAGATCATAAAACTAAGACATAATTTTTCTCTAAATTAAAGTATTGAATCTCTCTATTTAAGATCGCTGTGGGGACGGAACCAAAGCACACTTGAGGTGTTTCACATACAATACTTATTAAATAATGAAGAGAATCTAACTTCAACCGTTATGTATAATGTTATTTGGATATTATTACTCAGCGAGGAGAACTTGTGAATTGCGTTTGTCACATATTCACGACCAAAATGTCCAAATTTCTAAATCTTAAGAATTGTAATCTTTCTGAACTAATGTGAAACCTTATGCTATTTTGGAGCTAATGAGACATTTTTAATATATAAATAAATAATGTATTACAGAAGACAAATTATTATTTATGTTTGTGATGTATTACATAAAACTATAATAACAATAATAATGATAATGATGATAATATTAATGATAAATAATAATAATAATAAGTATACCGGCTTAATAAATTGTTGCCAATAAACAAATATTGTGATTAGAATTATGACTATGTCTGATCTTTAACAATACTGTATCATCCCCAGTTTGCTAGCCTATAGATTAGTCACATTAAAATCTTGTTAACGTAGTTTATATGCATACAAAATTTAAAGTCATTGAGACCTCTACACTCATTTTAACTTCACTATCCACCTATACTTTGAGAGAAGCTTCACGAATTTGACTTTATTGGTTATGGATATGACGATTAAAATCTCGACAGCTTTGCTATTTTGTAAATTTAAGATCTCATTAGCTTTTTCCTCGATTATTTGTGCATGTACATATTTGTGTATATATTATATGTGTATATTTTTGTGCGTGTGTGTGCACACACACACACACACACACACTCGTACACACACACCCACGCACGCACACACACACACACACATCACGCACACACACACACACACACACACACACACACACACACAAAAAAACAGCCAAATGTATGGGATTCCCACACCTAGGATTCACTCCAAACACAAGTTCGCCAAATATGCACTGTAGGATTGAAAAGATGATTATCTCGGTACCAGTTCCTTTATTCTCTGAGTATGCTCTAACCTTCTTAACTTAGATTTACTTCACTCCAATCTATGAACAAGCATTATTCTGTCAATTCTGTGTGTTAAATATAAAATATCATGACTGTCTTGGTATAACGGCGATTCTAGGGACTACTTCCAAGGAAGCAAAAGCTAATTGAATAACTTAACTAGTCAACTTTTCAAATTATATTAACTACTTAATTTTCAAAATATGTGTTAACTTAACTTAACCTAGTTGGTAAGATCCCCAAATTAACTTAACTAGTTAATCTTGAAAGTTAATTGGCCCACCCCTGATATCTGATGTTGAGAAAACCGGTGTAATTAAATTTAGCGCACCTATACAAGTGTGCAGAAGTATTGCTTTACGAAGATAGTATTTTAATACACTGGCTTTTGGCATTTCTTAAACTGAGCTGATAACTCAGGACGAGTCAACCCTATTTTTAAAGAATTATTAAATTCTCAAAAAATTGTTTGAAAAGGTGTAATACAAGTTTTGTAAATATTAGCTACTTTGAATAGTAAAATTGTTTAAAATGAGTGAAACTGTAGCAGAAGATGCAATAAAAATTAAGAAAATCATTAACATTTGTGGGTTTTCAGGCTAAAACAATAAAATTAAGTATCTTTATGTCAAAGAGTCGAGTTTTAATAAGAAAGAGTTGGGTAGGTTCTTGAGAAAATGCAGTAAAGGAAGAGGATTCCCTCACAGCCTAGTACTAGAGTCACATATTTACAATACATCTCCCTCATTCATTAAAGTAGGCAAGTTTCCTCAAACCTAACTAAAGAGGCACTATTTAACAAATCATATAGAGAGAAAGTGTTTTGTACTTCCAGTCTTCAGGAAACTGTACATATTTTTTTGAGCATTGTTGTTTAAAAATATGTTATAAATTAATTTCACATGCTGTATCTAAGTTCTAAACTTAATTATTTGCATTTATATGAGTCTAATATATTTTTCATGGAACATTCGTGAATATAGAGTTCTCATGTTCAATTTTATTTCTTCTGTGGCTTGATATAATCACTACACTATATTCTTGTACATAACTAAATCTTACCCCTTATCTCTATGGCGATGAAGTGATGAAGCGAATCTTCCACATACTTAACTGTTGGAAACACATAAGAGATATCTTGGGTTTACATCAGTATGATAATTTATTTGATCATACCCGATCTACCAGAAATCCTTTTTTAAACCATGAAGTAGAAGAATTATACAGTTTTAGATGCTTTCACATATGATAAAAGCTATAAATTGTGTAAACAGTGCCATGTTATGCTGGACACTTTTGGAGTTGATATAATTGCGCTAAAAGAGATAAGTAGGTCTGATGTAACTTAGCTACTTTTAAGAAAAAGATAGGCGCTTCCATGAATGTGAGTTTATGCATGACATTTTGATAACATAAATTGTATGTATTTTTTAATCAAGAGTCTTCATAGATATACAAAGAGAAAATAATAAAGGAGAACTTTATTCGTTTGAATCAAATATAGAACAGTTTTAATTCCATTAGTAACTTGCATTGTAATTTTCTTGACCAAATACTGTGCTGTTTGAATCGTATACAAGTTGAGATGTGAGATTTTTGGTGTGACTTATTTTTATTAAGGAAACTATATTAAACATGCAATATATGGCAGTTAGTTTGGCATAAGATGACCTAAAAATCTTTGCCAAGTAGGTAAATCTGCTTAAGCTATCCCTAGAACAGATGTGTATTTCCCATCTTGCATTGCTCTCATGCACTCCTTTCCAAAACACCAGGGGTTATATGTAGATTTAGATGTAGGTAGGTTGACCAGCAGCCAGCTACGGTTAAGAACTTTTATAAAGAATGTTTACAATATTTTTTATTTTGGTTTTATAAACTAGTATGTCGCGTGATAATATTTCCATTATTATTATGGTTATTATTATTATTATTATTATTATTATAATTGTAAATACATAAATGTTGTGAAGAGGGAGTACAGTGTAACGATAAAGGAAGGTTAATTGAGAATTTGGAGCCAGCCTGACTCCGGTTAAAGACCTCAAATTAAATTAGATTTTAAAACAACAATATAAGAGTTGACTGAAATTTGTCTACACTTGAAAATGGCATATAACAAAATTCCTAATAATGAAAACAATTTTGGGATCACCTGAAGATCCGTCACCCCAGCCGTTTTTAGTTAGCTTTATAAGGCTAACTAGTAGAAATATCACGACTTACCCTAACCAATCGTTAGGTCAACTGTACGCCCTTCATGATTGGTTAGGTTAGGTCGTGATATTTTCATTGGTTAGCCTTATAAAGCTAACTGAAAAAGGCTGGGGGTGACGGATCTTCAGGTGATCCCAATTTTGCATATACTTCCAAGATCCTTAAATTTTTTACTCTATCTATGAAGTATCCTTGTAAAATACATACAATAAATCCTATTAGAACATGCAGCACCCAACCATATAACAGTAATTTTAACAGAACATAAAAAAATGGATTGTTGATTTTTTTAATTAAATTTTGCATTTCAGATTCAGGTTTACTATATAGCATTGCACCCGTATTGCTTTGTTCATAAATATGCTTCAGTTACTTTCTCGCTCGCTACGTCAAGTCTACAGTACTTACGTAAGCTGGTTGTCTGTAGTCAGTTTATTTGTACAGTAATCCAATATATTAAAAAAATATTTGCATGCTACTGTTGTAACAATTACCATCTTTCATTTTAGTTTAGTCTCTGAATATTTTTTGCTAGCAAAAGTATTTACATATGGCTACTCTGCTTGTCAGGATGTAAACTGCAGAATTCAAACACAGATTTTGGAATTTAAAGACATGTATGAACAAATTGTTTCCTCTCTCAATAATGCTAGCCTAAACCTAAATAGCTTTAGGAGAAAAACTATACATGTAGACCTGGCTGGAGCGATTATGCGGCTGAACTTCATAATGCATCCAGAGATGTTTTTTAATGTGGTGTGAACAAAGGAAGCCAGGGCAAGGCCCTGTATTACAACAAAAAAGAGGGTTAATGCCAGGTTCAAGTATGCATTAAGGTATATAAAAAAATCATGATGATGAGTTAAGCAGGGATGCTGTGGCTAGAAAGCTTGCCAGTAAGAATCCAAGAAACTTTAGGGAAGAATTAAAAACAATGAATAATAGTGCAACGTCTCTCCCTGCTAATATTGAAAATGTAACTGGGACTGAGAATATAGTCAAATTATGGAAGGAACACTACAGTGAGTTATTCAACTCCGTACATAAGAACAATAATATTAATTGTGGTGCTGTCTATAGTCCAGATATAAGAGTTAGTGTATTTGAGACTAAATAGGCAATAAAATGTTTAGATTGTAACAAATCATGTGGTATTGATGGTATTTCTACTCAGCATCTGAAATTTAGTAGCAACAGATTAGTGCCTCTGTTAGCTTTGCATTTTACGGGTTTACTGATACATGGTGTTTTGTCGGGTACAAAGTTATCCGTTGTTTTGGTACCAGTACTTAAAGATAAAAAGGGTAAAATCATCAGTAAAGATAACTATAGGTCAATAGCCTTGGCCAGTATTATGTCTAAGGTGTTTAAATATATACTCATTAATAAGGTTCAATGTTACCTGTATACTAGTGATAACCAATTTGGCTTCAAAAAGAAACACAGTACTGATGTGTGTGTGTGTGTGTGTGTGTGTGCCTTGGAGGAAATGGTCTGTAAACACCAAACTCTAGAAACTAATGCATTTTTGTTTCCCGGATGCCTCTAAGGCAGGGGTGGCCAGACTTTACTGGGATGGGATCTACTTTTTCCAAAGTTCTCCCTATACGATCCACCAGCCCAGTATATATATATATATATATATATATATATATATATATATATATATATATATATATACACAGATGAAGAGAGAATAACCAAGAATAAAATGAAGTGAATATAAAAATATATTGCCAAATGCACACTAGGGTGGCCCAAAAATTAACTGAAAAAATAAAAGTTTGAATTGCTATTCTCCACAAGGCTATTCCTGTTCCATATCACAAAAGAAGCCTTCATGCAAAAAATCAGGAAGATTGGCCAATATTTAGAGGTCGCGACCTCAAGGTAAAAATATCTAAATTCCGTAATTTCAGTAATTTTGAGTCACCATTATGTTCTACAATAAATATTTGCCGAGCAACGCCACTGTAGACTGTAAACCTATATACAAAGAATCACTATATGATAGCAATGCACTCTTCCCACTAGCTCAGTTGGTCGCCAAGTCTCGGCAGGTGTAGACGTGTTTTTGTTGTGTTCCTGCCATCTGGGTTACGCCACGCAGTGAATCACACCAATAAGACAAGTTAAACTTTTCACCAGTGAGTGGCGGACACTCTGCTTAGTTTTTCTCTCATTCATTTACTGCACTGACCTTGATAAGCAATTTGGAACAATGAATTGTTTATTAAAATTGTTAAAATTGTTTGTTTTATATTCTACATCAGGGGTTCCCAAATTGTGTTCCGTGGAACACTTCTCACGGTATACAAGTGTTCCGCGGAACACCAATTTGGGAACCCCTGTTCTACATAAAACATATGTATAGGTTCTTTAACTATAATTTCCATTTTATCTTCCATTCCACAGGCCAAGACCATGACAACGACAAGGAGCAGTCCGAATGTTTGGCTCCTGGGTAAGCCGGACCCGGACATCTTGGGATCTGGCCTGTCAACAAACGGGGCTATTCTCAGGAACTTCATGTTTCACCACCAGAAGGGATCCACAATCGGTGACAGTGCTAAGGCCACCATAGACAGAGCGCTGACAATCTGGGACAAGGCACGAATTCCGGGTGGACTCCGGCGTGCGCAAGCTTCGGAAGCTCTATGAAGAATATTGTGGGTTGAAGAAAAACTGATTGAAACCGAAAGACGGGTGCCGAATCAAAGAAAGAAAATTCAAGGAGAATCTCACCAAACTATTTGACATCTCACGAAAAGACGCCCTCAGTATTATGACCGATGAAGAAGACAAACAGTTCCTGCGGATGCAACAGCAGGTTCCCTCGAGCACGAGTATGTCCGGGATCGACAAGACCTTGACGAACAAGGAGACTCGCAAGCGCCTCAGGAGTGATCAGGCCAGTGCTCGAAAGGAAAAAAAGCATGTTGACCGCCCAACAAGCAAATACGGCTGTTCCGTCTAGTTTTGCCATTGCTGACATCTGTAGCTCCTCCACATCGACGGAGTCCGAAGATGATTTCCAAGCTCCGTCAACATCCAGTCAAGATCAGCCAAGGAATAAGAAATCGAAGCAGACCATTGTGACCAAGGAAGTAGCCGCCGCGCTCGACCGAGTGAAACTCCCTGACCGCGCTGCCATGTTCGTCGTAGGAGCCGTCACGCAAGCGCTCAGTCATGGCCTGGAGTCTGTGGCGCTATCCCGGAACACCATTCAGCGAGCGCGGGTCACCACTCGTGAGGCGGTAGCAACTGCTCAACAGGCTGTTTTCCCGCCGGACAGCCCACTGCTTCTCCACTGGGACGGTAAACTGCTTCCAGATATCGCCGGCAATAAAAAGCTTGTGGATCGCGTCGCCATCTTGGTGACTGGTGGTGAAACAGAGCAACTTCTTGCCTCCCTAAGATCGGCCGCGGCACGGGAGAGGAGTAGTGCAATGCATGTGTCCAAACG
Source organism: Bathynomus jamesi (assembly GCA_023014485.1). Classification (NCBI taxonomy): domain Eukaryota; kingdom Metazoa; phylum Arthropoda; class Malacostraca; order Isopoda; family Cirolanidae; genus Bathynomus; species Bathynomus jamesi. The sequence continues at coordinate 227,494 of JAJOZX010000070.1, forward strand.
CTGGAGGAATGGAACCTCAAACCTATGATCCAGGGACTAGTCTTCGACACGACGGCAACCAATACTGGGCTGAATATGGGCGCGTGCACCCTAATTGAGAAGGCTCTGGACAAGGAGCTCATCTGGATCGCGTGCCGTCATCACGTGTTCGAGGTAATGTTGTCGGCCGTATTTTCTGTCGCCCTGACATCAACCGGTGGGCCTGTAGTGGGAATCTTCATACGCTTCCAGAAGGCCTGGCCTGATATTAATATAGTTTGTTTCCGTTCTGCTGGAGACGAGCTCTTCGTTGGCATGCCGGATGCCCTACGAGAGGAGATGATGTCATTTTACTCTGAGGCAGTCAAGAGCCAGCTCCCACGGGATGACTACGGAGAGTTGCTTCAGCTGTCATATATTCCTAGGGGGATCCTCCGACGGAGAACCGTCCTTTCGTGTGCCAGGCGCTATGCACAACGCGCGGTGGATGGCTAAGGCAATATACTCGCTGAAGATCTTCCTTTTCAGGAGCCAAATTAGGTTGACGGCCCACGAGACAGCTGGCGTCACAAAGATTTGCCTCTTCGTTTCTCTTATTTACGCTCGCTACTGGCACGAGACCCCTCTACCAGAGAGGGCCCCCCCCAGACCCGGATCTAGGGGAGGCTATGTGGGCTGCAGCCACGGGCCCCGAATTTGAGGGGGGCCCCCAAATTTTCTACGTTATTTATTTTAATTTTAGGTTTTTACATTTATTATTACATTCAATATGCTTATGCAGCATCAGCTTGGAGAAGTTTTCCCCAATGTCTTAAATGCATACCGAATGTACTTGTCATTGATGGTGACCAATTGTACCGGCGAACGGAGTTTTTCTAAGTTAAAGCGACTGAAATGTTGCACACGTTCAACAATGAAGCAAAAGCGATTACAGTCACTGGCAATTCTCTATGTTGAACATGCTCTGGCTAAAGAAGTCGATTTTCGAAATATTACACTGGGGAACAAATTTCAACTTTTTGTCTATTGAATTAGATTTGACAGTTAGTTCTAGGTAATTTGGGTGCGCTGAGCACGAATGTTTACTCGGTTTTGCTCTATCAGGTCCTGATTTTGCTCAACACCCCTCCTCTTTCGTCGTATTCATAAAAGGTTTTTTCTCAATACTCGCTGTCTTTTTGCAGTTACACATTATGCAACTAGGTTTTTATCTAGGTATTTGTACTATTGTTATGGTATTGTTGTATTATGTATATTTTATATGTAACACCCTAAAAATATTTTTAATTTTGTCATTTTTAACCATTTTAATATTAGTAAATTAAGCTAAAAATATCATAGAATTCTAAAATTTTCTCGAGCGTTCCTGTTCTCTGTAGAGTGTTCTAGAGGGACAACTAAAATATAAAAGCGACTCGTTTCCAGAGTAATCAGTCAATTCAATCAGTCAGTCAGTCAGTCAGTCAGTCAGTTGAGTTAGTTAATTAAGTTTGGGCATTAACATAATTTGAATTGGCATATGATTTAGTGAGTAATTTTGTCATCGTGATTTAATATAGTTGATTTAATTAGACGTAATTTATATTGTACCTACTCATCCGTGTTTCTAGTTTAATTTCATAGATTGTAAGTACCTATTTCATAATAAGTACCTATTTAAACTAATTTTTGTGTTTATATTTCAGATTTTCTTAAATTATATGAATTAAGGGCTTTAAATACCTTTACAAATTGGCAAAACAATCAAGCAATATGTCATCAAGCACTAGAAAGTTCAAACGCAAAAACAACCCTGATTCCTTCTGTTATATATGTGGAAATTTTACACTTCCACATCAACGAGCAAATATAACTGACTTCGTAAAAAGAGCTTACTTAGCTTATTTTGGCATAAAACTGGGGGACCAAGATAAATCGTGGGCTCCACATAAAGCCTGCACTATATGCATTGAAAGACTGCGACATTGGACGAAGGGTTCGGATTCAAAAATACCTTTTGGAGTTCCGATGGTAAGTTTATGATTTCATAAAACTACGTAATTTAATCACTAGTATACTGTAACTTACCTAAATGTAATTGTAACTTAGGTACAAAAACAAAAATTTACAGAAAATGTTTATAAGAATCTCAAATATTGCATAAGGTTGAAACACATAGAAATGTTAAATGTTTGGGTGATAACTTTTGATAAAATTCATAAAAACAAGTCTCTCGTCGCTTTTGTTAACGCTTTACAATTTTTTTCCATATCAGGTGTGGCGAGAGCCTACTAACCACGAGACCGATTGCTACCTTTGCTTTGTCAAGACTTCGGGCTTCACTAAGAAAAATAAACATTGTATCGAGTACCCAAATTTCGACACCGCGATACGACCTGTGCTACATTCAAATGAGATCCCCATTCCAAAATTTAAGGGTCTGCCAACTCAAGAATTAGTTGAAGATGTTCCTGAAAATATTGTTATGCACTTTGAGGAGTCAGACACCGATTTTGACCCCAGCGTATTTGAAAGTCAAAACGATCCGCAAAAGTTTAACCAGGCCGAGTTGAACGATCTTGTAAGGGATCTAAATTTGCCAAAAAAGGCTGCGGAAATTTTAGCTTCAAGACTTAAAGAGAAAAACTTGCTTACTTCAAACACATACATTTCATTTTACAGAAAAAGAGAAGAAGAACTTGTTAAATATTTTAGAACAGAGGATAGTTTAGTATATTGCTGCGACATAGTTGGTTTGTTAAAGAAGATGGGGGTTGAGGAGTCTTACGATGCAAATGATTGGCGCTTGTTTTTAGACAGTTCGAAAAGAAGTCTTAAGTGTGTGTTGTTGCATAATGGCAATCTATACGGCTCGATACCGATTGGGCACTCAACAAAATTAAAAGAAAAGTATGAACATATAGAAAAGGTTTTAAATCTTATCAAATATAGGGAGCACGAGTGGATCATATGTGTTGACTTAAAAATGGTTAATTTTCTGCTAGGACAACAAGGAGGGTATACTAAATATCCCTGCTTCCTTTGCTTATGGGACAGCAGAGCCAAGGAAGAACATTATTTCAAACAAATCTGGCCAGCACGAACATCACTTACTGTCGGAGAAAAAAACGTAATTAATCCACCTTTAGTGAGCAGAGATAAAATCATATTTCCTCCTCTGCATATAAAACTAGGCCTCATTAAACAATATGTAAAAGCTTTAGATACGAACGGCGAGTGTTTCAAATACATAACTTCAAATTTCCAAGTTTAAGTTATGAAAAAATCAAGGCGGGAATTTTCGACGGTCCACAAATAAGAACAATGATTAAAGACAGCAATTTTCCTAATGTCATGAATGAACGCGAAAAAAATGGCTGGTTCTCATTCGTGGACTTGATAGAAAACTTTTTAGGCAATTATAGGGCACATAACTACGAAGAAATCGTAAAAAAACTTTTAAGGGACTACAAAGAGTTAGGTTGCAATATGAGCATAAAAATGCATTTTTTGAATAGCCATCTTGACCAATTTCCAAGTAATTTAGGTGATGTAAGTGACGAACAAGGGGAGAGATTCCACCAAGATATAAAAATTATGGAGGAACGGTACCAAGGCCGCTGGGATTCCACATGATGGCTGATTACTGCTGGTGCTTGAAAAGAGACCTGCCATCAACAAGCAAATACGCTAGAAAGTCTTACAAAAGAAAATTTTTGCCACACTGAAAGCTTCATATCTGTTTGTTTTTTTATTTTGTCATTTCTATCGTTATAATGTAATTTTACTGTAGTTTGAACTGCTTGTATTCATGAAACTTGAAAAAAAAATTTACACATGACTTAATTTTTTAGTCCTAATTTGAAAAATCTGGAAAATGGCACATAGGCTGTCGACAAGAATCAGGACCTGATAGAGCCAAACCGAGTTGAAATTCGTATTCAGCGCACCCAAATTACCTAGAATCAAGTGTCAGATATCATTCAATAAAATACGTGTTGCCCAGTGTTATTAATGAATTTGCACAAAAAAAGGCTCCTCGGTTCAATCGGTTGCCAGCTCATAATCAGTAGGTAGGTGTGTATAAAATTATTAATTCAGGAAAATATAATATGTAAAATAAAGTAAAATATGTTTGTTCTGAAAACTAAATAAATAAAGTAAAGTAATATGTTTGTTCTGAAAACCTTTAATTTTCCTCGTAAACAAAGCTTATAATCCTTATATAATAAAAATTGTAGCCAAGGGGGGCCCAAAAAAAAAAAATTAGCCACGGGCCCCCATTCTTCTAGATCCGGGCCTGGCCCCCCCCCCTCAACGACTTAAACCTAATTGCTCTCCTCCATGAATATCCTGACCGTGCCATCAGGGAGGCGGCTGTTAAGGCCTTCTATCGCCATTTGTGGTACTTCTCTGAGCACCTTACGCCTCTCGCCCTCTTCGATGATCGCGTCGATGAGATCACCAAAGTAGCTATGGTTGACAACTTCTTACGTCCCTCAAACCAAAAACTCCTGAGACGTCTGGACGGGACTGTGTTCGATCATCGTTCTTCATTGGCGTCGTACATCACGAGCCGGTCTTTAAAGATATTCGATATACTCTCCATGAAAGGACAAGATGAAGCCAAGACATTCTTGTCAAAACCTCCCTCCCTCTGGCTGACAGACCCTATTTACCAGTTACTTAAGGCTAAGTGCAGGCTCCTCAAGGTCGTCAACGACTGTGCCGAACGAGGAGTTGCTCTTATTCAGTCCTACAATACCGCGCTGACGAAAGACGAGACCCAGAAACAATACCTACTGCGACTCGTCGCCAGCCACCGAAAAAGACTGCCAGTTCCGACGAAGTTGGCTTTGACGAAGAAAAAGTAACGGGTGTGACGTTGTTTGTTTGATATACAAGGATTTAGTGCAGTCGTATAAACTGCTATGACATGTGTGTTCTAGTATATTTTTGCATAACATGTGCTCTGTGCTGTTGACTTTAAATTTTGAAATAAACATTGATATTGTATTTTTGTTTCAAATCCTAAAAATATAGGAACTGGTCGCGACCTCTAAATATTGTATGATCTGTCTAATTTTTGGCATGAGTTCTTACATTTTGATATGGAACACGGATGGCCTTGTGGAGAAAGATATTTTCAACTCTTATTTTTTTGGGCCACCCTAATGCACACAGATATATTTTTCACCCATATATGCCCAGAAATAATGAAGGTATTTTAAAACACCTGAAAGTCATATATGCCATATATTATGATGCAAATAGATCATATCTGGTGTTCATAATCATTTTTGACAAGTATATTTTAAATTATAGTTAAAAAAATACCGTTGCGTAAACGCATCACTGGGCACACGGTGTCTCCCCCCTGTTGCGTGAACGCAACGCTGGGAGTACAGTACACTTCTATAACTGACCATTTCTCTGTGTCATTTCTAATATACAATGGTAAGTAGAAAAAAGGAAAAGGAAAGAAAAAAACAGATTTCATATAATTGTTATTTACTAAACCAAAGCAAGCATAGACAAACATACTCAATGAAAACATTATTCTGAATCCATATTTGTGTGGTATTCAACCGAACATTTGAGATGCATAGGGACGTTACATTTTTGCAAATATATATATTGTTTGACTATGGCATTTTTTGCATCTGCGTCTGCTTTTTGGTTCACTTTCAACGATATCATGACTCACTTTGTCGTAGCGTGTCTCTGTATGCACTGTGCACATGCTCAGTAAACGTTGCTTTCCTGGATTTTTTGGCGGATGTCCATATTTCTTCAACCAGCATTGCACCATGGATCTAGTGAAGGAAAGCATATCTTAATCATAGCCTCCTTCTAGAGCTAAAAGCCAGGCGTTGTTGACACAGACATTGATCAAATAACAAAGGATAGGAAAATACCATTTCTTCCCACGAATTGCGATCCGGTAGTGGGAAATATTTTCATCCATTCTGTCAACCCCTCCCATATGACGATTATACATACTAATCAGAAGTGGAACGGGCACAGTTATCTTCTTTTTTTCAGTTGCCGAATAGCGCTCTGCTTTTTTCATTGGAAGCAATCCATGATGGTTAGATGCAATACAAACCATACCATTATCACTCCATTTGACAAGGAGAATATTGGAATTTTTGTCCAGAAAGTGTTCTTCGCTGCCTCGTGGTAGTTTTCCAAACTTCTTATTGTCGGAACGGACATTTTTCTACTCTGTTGCTGCGTACAGTGCCTGTTGCACCATGACCTCTTTTCTGAATCTCGTCCAGTAATGTTAGTGACGTAAAGAAATTGTCAAAATATAGCAAGAACTTTCTTCTTGGATACTGCCTTTCTAGCAGATCTAAAAAATCCAGAACTACTTTTCCACCCACACCAAAACGATTCTTGTAGTCATCCCGGTTTTCTCCTTGTTTTCCTTGATATATATCAAGGGCATAAACGTATCCTAAAGGAGAAGCAGCAACCCATCCTTTATATCACCATCGTATGGGCTTTCCACGAATAAATTGCTTTGTAGGGTGCCGTCCATAATAGGGAATCATTGACTCATCGATGGATATGTCTGATGGCCCAATGCCTATGCCAAATGAAAGGAAATTTTTGTTTACAATATTCATAAATGGGCGGACCTTTGCAAATCTATCATCCTTGGAGAGTTTGGTGTTATCTGCGGCATGAAAATACTTCATAATTTCTTCAAATCTGTTTCGGCGCATCGAAAGCGCAACCAGTTCATTATGCGTGTCTAACTCAGTAGACCAATACAGCCTACGTCGTGAAACACTGCAATATCCAGAAAGTAATAAAATTCCAATGAATACTCTCATCTCATCTGTTGACAGGGTAAAAAGATGGTTACCAGCTTGGGCTGCGTAATTCACAGTTTCGATTGTTAAGTGATCTATTGCACCATCATCTAAAAAAAGGTTCAAATATTTCATGAGGTGCACGTGGGACATCCGCTACAGATGGCTTATATGAAAATTGCTGAAAGTCATTATCCTTTTTTGGTAGATCTTCACTGCACCAGTGGCGTGTTTTTTTCAACTTTTTAACAGAAACAGATTCCGGTAGTACTGGAGCATCTTCACTTGCTGCTGATGCGTGAGAAGTAAGCTGAGTTCCAGGCAGGTTAGCAAGATGAACATCCTCTTCATCTCCTGAATCCTCGTCTGTGTTTTCATCATTTTCTGGAGGAGAAATGTACACAGTTACTGCTTTATTCGTTTCAGTGAAGGTATTCTGGTCTTCATCAAAATCATCGTCAGTTTCCAAGGTGCCTTTCTAATTCTTCTAAAATCGCATCCAATGTCAAGCCTCTGAAAGGGATAAGAATAAAAACATAAAATTTCCCATACCTATCTAATATGCGTAAACTTGCTTTATATATATATATATATATATATATATATATATATATATATATATATATATATATATATACTCTGATAAGAACTTTAGGAATTGATGTATTTCAACGCGAAACACAAGTATATATATGTATATATATATATATGATAGTACTCAAATAATAAAGTATTTTCTTACATCAGACACTCATGACGTCTGCCCAGTGTTGCGTGAACCAACACATCACACTTACGGGATGCCCAGTGTTGCGTGAACGCATCACAAAAAAAAAACCATTTTCACAACATAGTGTACATGGTAATTTATACAAAAAAACAATAATATTATGATCTTAACCATTACAAAAGAGATCACTTTATATCATCTTCACAAAAAATAATCACATTTTTGGCGCATAAGTTATACATACCTCTTTTTGTTAGAAGTCATGATGTTAGAAAAAAGCTTCAAATTTTAATAAATCCAAGATTTTTTACTATACAAATTCGGTGTGTGGAACACTATACAACTACCCACGACAAAATCTGGGCTGCTACTGAGAGTTGTTTGGAGTCAATATCTGAAAGCATATGGCGTACAGGTTGAGACAAGTATGGACAGGTTTTGTGTTGCGTACACGTAACGGTGGGCATAAATGGGTTTATTAATTAAATTTTAACCCCCAAACTTATTAGAAATTAGGTATACTAGAATAGAAAGAGCTTACTTTACTGATGTGATGATTTGCACTGCATGGCATCAGCAAGCCGTGTGTAGTCCGGATTGTAACTGATGATTGCTAGCCTCAAGCAAGCATCCAGGTGATCATCTGTCAGAGTGGCTCGGTATTTTGATTTGATGATATTCATGTGTGAGAACGTTGAATCACAAAGGTAGGTTGATCCAAAAAATGCTGTCAAGTACATGGCACTTTTTCTGACATTCGGATACTTTTCTTCAAGAAGTAGGTGCCAAAAGTTTCCTTCTGAAGACCTGGATTTGATTTGAATGTCATTTCGCAGAGTCAAAATTTCATTCTCGATTGCAGATATGTCCATATTAAACAATAAGTCCATTTTTGCTGCAATATCATCAATGTCAAAGTTTGCACCAAATGGGAAGCATATGAACTTTGCTACAGGTTCTAGTGTTGCTAATTCTTAGAACCGTCTGTTGAAGTCTGTAATAACATTCTGCAACTGTTCAACGTATCGAACACTGTCAAACTGGTCGCATTCTTTCCCCTGACTTTCCAGCTCTGACATCATGTTTTTGAAGTTCCGCAGTTGGTGTCGCTGCTGCTGTGAGGATATCAGTTCTAGTTTTTGTTTAAAAGCATTCACTGAGGTATTCACTTCAACAATAGTTTTGTTTTTACCTTGCAACTCTAAGTTTAGCTGATTTAGAAAAGCAGTGGTGTCAGTCAAAAAAGCTAAATCTAACATCCACACTTCGTCTTCCAACTCTTTGTAATATGTTTCTTTTAACTTCAGAAAGTCTTTAATTTCAGGTAAGAGATCCCTAAACCTCTGCAGGAATTTACCTCTACTTAGCCACCTGACATCAGTGTGCAATAAAAGGTCAGTGTGTTCTGCTTTATTTTTTGCTAGCTGAGACCGAAAGAGACTCCTTTGTAGACTTCCCGCCCGAATAGAACACACAATCTTATGGGAAATATCCATAATTTCTTTAATATTCAACATTTTACCACACAATGCTTGTTGGTGAATTATGCAGTCATAATTAAAGAAGTTTGGAAACCTTTTGTCACTTTTGCACAGGGTGATGAACTCATTGGAGCGGCCAGTCATAGCAGGTGATCCGTCAGTTGTTATGCTCACAAGCTTGTGAAGTGGGAATTGTGTGTCGTTAACAAACTCACTGAACGCATGAAAAATGTCCTCACCTCGAGTTTTCCCTCTTAAAGGTAGGATTTTAAGCAGTTCTTCTTTGGCAGTCATATCTTTAAACACGATTCTAATAAAAATGCATAACTGTGATGTGTCGATCACATCTGTCGAGTCATCAAACTGAAGTGAAAGGAACACGCAGTCATGTATGTCTTTCTTCAGTTGATCCACCAAATTCTCATCCATTACTTCATAACGCTGCATCACAGTGTTTCTGGATAGCTGAAGCTGGTTCATAGCAGGCAATATTTCCGATTTATTACTGAAATTCTGAAACAACGACTCTGCTGCCTCTGTAAATGCTTCTTTGAATATTTCTCCATCCTGAAGAGGTTTCTTGTGTTTTGCAAGTACACGGCTCACCCGAAATGACGCAATCGTTGCTGCTTTCGATTTTGTGCTTGGCCCTGTAAAGATAGACTCCTGAGCACAAGTTGAGACTTAAGTTCATTGACTTTTCTCTTTTAGCTGGGAAGTCACTGTCATACCGCTTGTGAATAGTTTTAAAATGCCTCTCTAAATTCCCCTTTTTGACGAAAGCGACACACCTGCATGGCAAATTAAACACACACATTTGGAATTTTTCATCGTAAAAAAATATGCCGTCTCCCACTCATTGTGAAAGTTGTAAGTTTTTTGTTTCTTGGCACTTGGTCCAGCACTCATTTTAACGGTGTTAATGCAATTGGACTGGAGACTGACCTTCACCACCGATTATGCCAAATGACTGATCCGTCACTTACTTAAGTGACACATGCTCATAACAGCTCAGCTTACCGCGGTATGAAATTTTGGCAGAAATTAAAGTTAGCGGTATCATTTTCTGTGACATTAATTAAATATCTCTCAGAATTATTAAAGTTAAACTTTATTATTTTTTGTTAAATGACTGGTAAACACAAAGATAAAACAAATAAATGTTGCTACCGATAATGAAGGTGATAACATAAAGAACGCTAAATTTTGGTAGTAGCGGTCGGGTCGTGTGCTCGTTAGTATTGTGAAATGTAAGGTCTCTGTTGCTAGGCTAAGCTACTGGTCATTCTGCGATCTACTAAAAATTGCTCTGCGATCTACTGGTAGATCGCGATCGACGTTTTGGCCACCCCTGCTCTAAGGCATCCGGGAAACTTGTAAATCGTAAACTTGTAAATCATAATGTACCTGGTTACTTGGTCCGTATATTAATATTCTGGTATAATCACCAGACAATGATTGTAAGATGAGGTGGGGTTAATTCACAGCCATTCTCTTTGACCAATGGTGCCAGACAGGGAAGGATATTATCCTTGTACTTATTCATTGTTTATATGGATAATCTAACTGTTGTGTTGAACACCTCTAAAATAGGCTGCTATATTGGTGCAATGCTTGTTAATCATCTGATGTATGCAGATGATCTAGTTCTTATTTCTCTATCTGTAAAAGGCCTCAGCACACTTTTGAAGATTTGTGAAAGGTATGGGATGGATAACAACATAAAATACAATCCTGCTAAAAGTTATGTTATGATTATGAGGACCAAAGCCTACGTAGACAATAATATGCTCACGGAAATAATTTGGTTAGAAAATTTCATGTGTATATTAGATGTTAAATTGATTTTATTCAAAAAATTTTGTACCCCAATGTATACAGCTCATTTGCAGTGGAACTACAGGATTTATCATTTGAGAAAATTATATGTTGCATATAATAATATTTTTAGGAGTTCATTAAGAACTCCAAGACTTATAAATGCGTGCTTCTTCTAGTGCCAGTATGCTGTTTGTAGTTAATAAGGTGCCTAACTGTGCCAGTGTCATACGCAATTTTGTATTTAGATTTATCACTAGGCTTGGCGAGCCAGTCAGTAAGATAATAGAAGCCATGGTTAGTGGACTGGGCGCCGATATATTTTATAAAGCTCAAATTTGGAAGCATTGGCGTAGGCGAATGTATGTTCATTATGCACAGTGATTCACTGGCCAGCTTAGTCAGTGCTCCAGAAGAAGAGGCGACGTCAACCCAAAACATCAACGCGCTGGTGGCCAACCTTCCTCAAATCTCCGTGCAGCGGGCTGTCTACGGTTGGCCAGACTGGCAGTTGACGGCCTGTTGCGTGGCACGGTCAGAGTGCCGATCGGCTCCCGGGGCAGGACCTATTCTCAGCGTGCTATTTTTTCATTTACGGGGAGCAATTGCGTGCTCCCCGAACTACTCTTACTCTCCGGCGACATTAAGACTAATCCAGGCCCCACTACAACTTACACATGTCACCATACACAAAGACAGAGACACAATAGGACCATGAGACACATACAGAAGTATAATATTAATATATTACAGTACAACGTAGATGGCCTCACAAACAAAATCATGCAGCTTAGGGAATTCGTACACAAACAAAACATTCACATAGCACTTATACAAGAAACAAAACTAAAACGCACACACAAAACAGCCACCATCCCTGACTTCAAGGCGATCCGTCAAGATCGTACTGGAGGTCACGGGGGTGGACTCATCACTTACATACGTAAAAGCATTAGCTACACTGATGCCACCCAAAACATTACAAACACAATCCAAGCAGATAAAACGATAGAAATACAGGCAGTTAACATTAAAACCCGCGCAAAATACACCACACTAATCAACATTTACATCCCACCAGATAATTCACCTCAGGTGCCAGCCAATTACAATCCACAGTTACACAATCTGGCCTCTCTCACTAATGTCATCTTAGGAGGAGACTTCAACGCTAAAGACACTAGTTGGTACCTGCACAACCAAAGCAACACCAGAGGCGCCAACATAGTCACACAACTAAACAGCCTCTTCATTCTTAACAATACAGAAGAATATGCACACATACCACATCAAGCAGGATACTCAAACTCCTCCCCAGACATAACGTTCTGTTCCCCCTCACTAGCAACACATACACACTGGAGAACAGAAAAAAACTGTCATCAGACCACCTGCCCATCATCATTACAACACGTCCTACACTCTGCCCCAACAGCCTTAGGCACACTTACAGAAATTACAAGAAAGCTGATTGGGAACCGTTCAAAATACAGACTGAGGAACAATTCACCACATTAAAAAGCATACCCATCATAAACATCAATACAACACTCAAGACATTTAATCAGATCATCAATAATGCAAACAAATACATACCCGAGGGCAAAATTAGGAAATACAACCCAAATTACACTAGAGAAATAGTCCACCTCATAAGGCAACGTAACAACCTCAAACATAACGCACAAACACCACACACAGAAACCATAAAACAGCAGATATAACAGCTCAACACAGAAATAAACAACAAACTCAAAGAAAAACAAAGAGAAACATTTAGGGAATTCATAACAATACTAAACTACTCCACATATACATCCAGGCTATACAAGACTATAAACAGCATTACCCACGCTAACAGCGGCATTCACACCTCACACGCGGCTATCTGTCGCAGCCAAAATGATATCCCAACATATACACAACAAGCTAACATTCTAGTTAATCACTACGCAAAGATAAGTCACTTAAACAGAGAAAACAACCAGAAACACGCAGACAGACAAACAGCCAGACACAAGAAAACCTACAGACTCGACACGACCATTACACCCTTCAATACAGACCAGACCACCAAGATCATCAAAAACATTAAGAATTCGAAGGCTACTGGACCAGACAACATATCTAACATACACCTTAAACACTTGGGCCCACAGGGAATACTAGCTCTCACAAATATCAGCACATATTCATACCAACACTGTATTATTCCTGACATATGGAAACAAGGTAAAATTATTACACTACTCAAACCAAACAAAAATCCAACAGAACCAGCTTCCTGTAGACCCATTACTTTACTATGCACACCTTCCAAAGTAACAGAAAGACTAATCTTACAAATCACCAACCCACACATACCACTATCGCCTACTCAACATGGATTGAGACCTCACCACTCAACCACGACATTACTCACTAACCTCACGCAGCACATCATGGATGGTATCAACTCCAGACGACCAGCTCAACGTACACTATTAGCAGCAATAAACATTAGTAAAACATTTGGTACTCTCCCACGCTCCCCTCTCATAAACAAAATACTCAACACAAACATGCACAATAACACTAAAAGATGGCTGAGCAACTATCTTTCAGGAAGATACTCACATGTCACTTTTAAAGGCAAGTCATCCAAAAAGAAGCTTTTTCCGAAGGGGGTCCAGCAAGGCTCTGTTCTCTCACCAACACTCTTCAACTTATACATGCATGACATTCCAACACCCATAGATAACAAGCTTACCTTATCATCATATGCAGAAGACATCACTCTAACATCTACCCACAACAACATCGACACCGCTACAAATAACCTACAAACATATATAAACAGTATACAAGACTGGCTCACACACAATAGACTCAAAATAGCACCCACACAATCAACCATCACCTTGCTTACAAGCAATACAAAAGAACACCAGATAACTCCGCAGATTACACTAAACAACACCAACATTCCACACACTCACAGGACCAAAATACTTGGGGTCACATACAACACATCATTATCTTTTGCAAACCACATTCACGACATTAAAAACAAATGTACGTCAAGACTTAACACGCTTAGGCTAACAGGCACAAACTTTGGACCCGAGCAGGAAACAACATCACTCATATACAAACAATATATTCGCTCAGTTATGGACTATGTTAGCCCATGCTTGGCACCCATTATCTCAAACACACACATAAACACCTTACAGACAATACAAAACAATGCACTTCGTATCATTACAGGATGCACTCAAACAACACCAATAGAACACCTACACACAGAAACAAAAATGCTAAAAATTAGGGAACATTTAGATATGAGGGGAACACAAGACATGGCAGCAGCGACAACTAACCCACAATACCCTTACAACTACATGTACACTCATGCACCGACACCTCGCACCTTTAAGGTAACACCATAGAAACATTATAACCAAACACTCCATTCCATAGCACGCCCCCACAGACATCACACAGTACAGAAAACACATACACACACACACACACACACACACCTAACCCACAAAGCACTGACACGACTCGGTCCGAATGCGAACCTAGGTGCGAAGCCGCCACCCATTAACAGGTCAGAGATCAGCCTGAGCAGATCGGATCGAGTTAACTTAACACGATTCCGATGTGGACATCACCCTAACTTACGGACATATAACACAGAGTAGACAATTCCACAGACGACACCTGCCACCTGTGCCAGGACACACCACAAACAGTTCAACACATTATGACAGACTGCACCGCTCTAGCACAACAACGAACACAACACAACATCATTAGTGCGCTGAACCTCTGGTCCACTCCGGAGAGGGCGGCGATCGGTTACCTGCGTGCCGCCGACTTGCTCGATCAGGGTGGGCTGATCGGCTAAACAACAACAACAACAACAACAACTATCTCTTCATCGGCCCACTTGTACAATGTTTATACCTGTTGAGTCTGAAATAAAGCGTTCGTTTGTTTTTTGTTTGTTTCTATGGGACAAGTGCCAGCAACTATTAAATGTCAGTACAGAATCAGAATTATTACTAAAAGAGCCTGGGGGGCCCTACTAGTTTATTTATTATCTAGCTGTTTTTGCTCTCTGATCGATATTCACTGTCGAAAGTTTGGTAAGCCCAGTATTTAGATCTATTATGTGATTTAATGCAAGTTCTACATGACTTTGGCAAGTCAAGTAGCTATAGACTGAGATAAGGACTGTAGGACATAATCTCTTAACACCTGAGAATCCTAAAATGAATTAAACTAGGCTAATTCTATTGCATAAGTTAACCATTGATTTAAAATACTCGTATAATCAATATCATAACTGAAGTTATAAAATAAATTCTGAGAAAAGCCTGTTAGATGTTACATGTTAGTTCCCCAAATGGGCTGACCAGGTAGTTAATTACATGTGATCTTCCTAGTACAAAGTAGCTACCCTATAGGTATTAGAGTCATCTTATTGATACTTTGGAATTGGATCACTACTCTTTTAAGAATATGCGCAACACTTCTGACAAACTCCTCATACGTGCATTATATTACAGTACCTAACTTTCTTCTTTTACCATGTAAAACCTTGACAGTTTGGGAAAAGGAATAAAATATTGAATTTAATAATCCTGTTTTTCTTCTTTTTACCATGCATTTATTCTTCACCAAAATCAAACCTTTAAAATTTTATAACTATTCTGGTTTAGGTGACTCCATCGAGTCTAAAAATACTAATCACATTCAGGGATATCCTTTGAGGAGGAAGGACCTTCTGTGATGTGATCCACAATCTGAGTGAGTATAGGTGGTTTATAGTTTTATTTCCGCACAGTAGCTTACTGTGTCTACTGAAGTATAAATTAGTTTAATTCCTGAAACTTTAACTCGGGGTGATACGGTATTGTTACATATCATACATAGTCATAATTATAATCACAATATTTGTTCATTGACAACAATTTATTAAGCCGGTATAGTTATTATTATTATCATTAATATTATTATCATTATCATTATTATTGTTATTATAGTTTTATGTAATACATCACAAACATAAATAATAATTTGTCTTCTGTAATACATTATTTATTTATAAATTAATAATGTCTCATTAGCTCCAAAATAGCATAAGGTTTCACATTAGTTCCGAAAGATTACAATGCTTAAGATTTATAACATTTTGGTCGTGAATCTGTGACAAATGCAATTCACAAGTTCTCCTCGCTGAGTAATAATATCCAATCAACATTATACTAAACGGTTGAAGTTAGATTCTCTTCATTATTTAATAAGTATTATCTGTGAAACACCTCAAGCGTGCATTGGTTTCGTCCCCACATCGATCTTAAAGAGAGAGATTCAATACTTTAATTTAGGAGAAAATTATGTTTTAGTTTTATGATCTTAATGATAATAATAATAATGCTTGAAATATGCAATCTCTGTACAAAATCTTAAATATGGTCGTAAGATTATAGTAAGGCAAAAAGACTCGTATTCATAATCACATTAATATGTAGAGGCACTCAATATATTTTGCCACACCCTTTCTTCGTAGCTAAATAATAGGCCATGGGGATGAAATGTCTTTTGGGATGTAAGTTTGAACTTTCTTCGCATCACATAACCAGATTTTTCTAGTTTGAACCTCTCCTCCTTGTATAAAAATGCTTTTAAATGCCCATCTATAAAACCGATTGTTAACGAATTTTCGGAAATGGCGTCTTACAGTGATGTGCGTCGTAAACAGAGAGCTGTTATCGAGTTCTTAACCGCAGAGAAGGAAACAGTTGGAAATATTTACAAACGTCTACAAAACGTTTACGGAGATGCTGTTGTTGATCGAAGCACAGTTGGACGCTGGTCTAAACGTCTGAGATCATCAGAGAGAGGGAGAGCCAGCATTGATGATGAGCCACGCAGCGGTCGCCCGGCATCGGCTGTCACATCTCACACTTTGCAACGTGCTAACAGCATCATTCGATCAAATCGGCGCATCACATACAACGAGCTATCACTGGAGGTAGGAATTAGTGAAGGAAGTGTGAATACGATAATTCAGCAACTGGGATACTCAAAAAATGTGTTTACGGTTTGCTCCTCGTGAACTGACTGAAGATCACAAAGCCAAAAGAAAAGAAATTGCTTCTGAGTCGTTGATTCAATACGAGACAGAAGGGGATGATTTCCTCTCATGAATTATGACTGGGGATGAGACTTGGGTACACTACTTTGAACCTGAAACAAAACGCCAATCCATGGAGTGGCATTACGCAGACTCCCAATGCAAGAAAAAGTTCAAAATGGTTCCCTCTACAGGAAAGGTTATGGCCACCATCTTCTGGGACATGAAAGAGGTGATTCTGGTGGACATTATGAAGGAAGGACAAGCAATCAACTCAGAGGCATATATTGCTTCCCTACAGAGACTCCAGAGACGTATAAAGCGAGTTCGACCGGAGAGAACACTGGAAGACGTCCTTCTTTTGCACGATAACACAAGACCACACAACGGTTTGCAAACAAGAGAGGCCATCACAAAAATGCGCTTGACTGTGTTACCCCACCCTCCATACAGCCCGGATCTGTCACCTTCAGACTTCCATTTGTTTGGGCCAATGAAGGATGCTATTCGTGGAAGAAAGTTTCAGAGTGACGATGAAGTTTTTCAGGAGGTTAAGAGGTGGCTCGAGCGGAACCCAGCGGACTTTTATCAGCAAGGAATAAAGGCCCTTGTTTCGAGGTGGAGGAAAGCCGTAGGAAAGGATGGAGACTATATAGAAAAATAAAATCTTGTAAAAGAGGTATGTAATAGGGTGTTTCATACCTATAGGGTAAAATAAAAATGAGCTTGGAGTTTTAATCCACACGTTTCTCCGTATTCTAAAGAACAAGAAAACACGTTTGTGCAAGTTTGAACCAGATCGCGCTGCATTTAGAGGTCCCCAACTTTGACGACTTTTTGTCAGTTCATTTCTCGCCTGCCTGCAGTGAAGACGGTTTTCTTCGTCACTTGAGCGGTTCGTGTTGTATAGCCTATTGGACAACTATGGAGGTAATTATATATGCTACTAATTATCTCATTTTACTGTGGTATTGAAATTTATTATTATTTAATTTCTGTCATTTTACTGTGGTAGTGATATTTATTATTAATATTACATGAAATTAATTAGTCTGTTGCATATTGGACAACTAAGCTGGTAATTATTTATGATACTAATTAATGTAATTTTACTGCGGTATTGAAATTTATTTAACTAATGAATTATCAAAGAGAACGTAGTGTACACGTATCAGTTTTATAAATAAAGAAAAGCAGTAACTGGGACTCGAACCAGTGTCATAGCCGTTTGGCGGCAACGCTCAAGTCGGCGTACACAGCACGCTATCCACTCCCTAGATGGTGTAGTGGATAGCGTGCTGTGTACGCCGACTTGAGCGATGCCGCCAAACGGCTATGACACTGGTTCGAGTCCCAGTTACTGCTTTTCTTTATTTAATTAATGAAATTAATTACGATGTGAAATTATTTCTGTGGAATTATTTAGTTTGTTTTCTTTTCCAGGTGTCTACCAGAGCGAAAACAGAAGTGTTTCTTATTGGCCAGACGGATGCGAACATCACATCAAGTGGCCTTCCAACTCAGTTGCAAGTACTCAAAAAGTACTTTTACCACCAAAAGGAGCAAAAATTTGGACGTACTAAATGCCTGAACCTGTGCCTGGATGCCTGTCTCATATTTTGGGAGAGAGCGAGAATCCCCATGATGCGTCGAGATTCGGCCTTGAGGAAGATGGAATCCCTTCTCAAGGAATACGACCGGCTTGTGAAGCACAAGTCACATAAAGCAGAGTCCTTCCGAGTGAAGGAGGCGATGTTCAAGGAGGCAATAGCGAAGGAGATCATGGACATTGCTCATTCACAGGCTAAGGAAATGATGAAGAATCAGGAGGACATCCACTTTCTCGACATGCAGCGTGAAGATCCAAATTCCTGCAGCATGGGCCCTGTTGACATGAAGCTTCACTATAAGGAGATTAGGAAAAGGAAGAGGCTGGACAAGATTAAGGAACAACAGGAGAAGGCCAGGAAGGAACAAGGAGTTGCAGAAGATACGGGGGCTTTAGTGATTTCAACTTCGTCAGAGACTGACTCAGATGTCGTTGACCCAACCGTGGAAGTTTTTCCATCCTCCTCCAAGGGAAATACCAAGAAGCGACGCAGGAATCTGATCTCACAGGATGTGACGACTACCTACGATCGGCTGAATATTTCGTACCGCGATTCAGCTATGTCGTACGCTGCAGCGGCTAAATCACTAGGTTTTGACTTGGATGAACTGTCCATTTCTGCCAGTACCATGTACCGCACACGCAAGGCTCTCAGGAAGGTGGCTGCTGAAAGTTATCAATCCGACGAAGTTTGTCCTGGTCAGCCTCTTGTCTTGCATTGGGACGGTAAGCTCCTACCTGACAATGAGCAATGGAAGGAGAGCGTTGACCGGATCGCCGTCCTCGTCTCTGGCGACGGCAAGGAGAAGTTGCTCGGCGTTCCTAAGGTGACGTCCGGAACCGGCGAGAAGATAGCGCGAGTTTGCTTGGATTTGGTCAAGGAACACAGGATGGAAGAGCGCGTGCGGGGACTGTCTTTCGACACGACAGCGTCGAACACCGGGATTCATATCGGGGCCTGCGTCCTGATTGAGAAAGGTCTTGGCAGAGAACTCATGTACTTCCCCTGTCGGCATCACATCTATGAAGTCATCCTCAGCTCCGTCTTCAAGCGTGCATACGGCCCTTCAAGTGGCCCCGATATACCCGTTTTCAAGAGGTTTCAGGCACAATGGAAGTTCATCGACCGGTTGGACGTGCGGCCGTACGATTTTGCTCAAGTCAATGACTCTATGAGGGAACTGAGGGAGAAGTCAGTCCTGCTGGTGAGAGGGATGGTGAGCAC
Source organism: Bathynomus jamesi (assembly GCA_023014485.1). Lineage (NCBI taxonomy): Eukaryota > Metazoa > Arthropoda > Malacostraca > Isopoda > Cirolanidae > Bathynomus > Bathynomus jamesi. Next base: position 247,269 of record JAJOZX010000070.1, read on the forward strand.
GTCGCATCAGCGCGATGACTACAAGGAACTGCTACAGTTGGTTCTCATCTTCCTGGGAGAAGCAAAAGTGGTGGATTTCCCTCTCAGAGCCCCTGGCGCTTACCATCACGCTCGATGGATGGCGATAGCCATCTACTCCTTGAAAGTAATTCTACTGAAGAAGCAGTTCAAGATGTCGAGTCACGAGTTGGAAGCTCTGACAGCCGTAGGTCTCTTCGTGTCCCTCGTCTACATCCGAGGTTGGACTCGTGCTGCAACCTCAAGCAAGGCTGCCGCAGTTGATCTGGAATTTCTGCGGGACGCGGAAGCCTTTGCCATGTCGGGATATTCGTGTGTTAACGCTGCGAAAGAAGCCATGTCTCGACACCTATGGTACATCTCTGAGACTCTTATTGCCATGGCGTTCTTCGACGCAGATGTGGCAGATGAAGAAAAGGCTCAGATGGTCGTCAGTTTGGGTAAGCCCGCATCGAAAAAGGAACTCAAGCGACCCCAAGGGAAGAACGTCAGGAATCTTGCCACGAAACACCTGGCGGAGTTCGTGACAGGAAAGACGATGGCTTTCTTCCATGCATTCGACTTGGACACAGAATTCTTGAAAAAGCCAGTTGCCGAGTGGACTGAAGTAGAGGGCTTCAAGCAAGCAGCGGCAACTGTTAACAAAATCTCTGTCGTCAACGATCGGGCCGAAAGAGCCATCGCGCTCACCAAAGAGTTCAACTGTTCTCTGACGAAGAACGAAGAGCAGAAGCAGTATTTGCTCAAAACTGTGATGCAGCATAGGGCGAAATACCCGAATAAAACCAAGAAGGATTTCATGGACAAATGATTCGCAAGAAGTGGTTTTGTTTTTTTGTATCTTTGTGAAAATGTGTAGTGAAATGGTACTCGTTTGTTGAATAAAAATTCATTGACAGATTTTGTTTAATTTTTCCGTTTATGATCTGCCAGAGCATCAAACTGGGGACCCGTAAACTTTAAACTATTGAATTAATACTTCGGTTTATCAGTCTCCTCAGCAAATGGAACAAGGGGATCCATGTGGATTAAATTTTTTCCAAACTTTTAATTTATGAAACACCCTAGTATGTAACTACTTGTGTACAAAATTTCTGGAACTTACAAGGAAACTTGGAAAGATAAAAGAAAGGTGGGGCAAAATATATTGAGTGGCCCTCGTACATTTTTTTTCATGTTAAATGTGTTTACTAGTATCTAAAATATGCTTGCATAGGATAAATTGTCATAAGGCTAGACCAGGGGCGTCATTTCAAATTGGCTTGGGGGGGGGGGGGGCCAAGAAGGCAGTGAGAGGCCCCTCACATGTCAAAATTTATTAAGTGCTACTCACAATGTACTTTATAATCAAATTAATATAACAAGAATGATTAAATGGTATCAGCTAGACTGGTTATTTACGGTTAACTATCAAATTATTAAGTTAAGCAATAAATCATGAAATTTATATCACCTAATGTAGTAGAGGATATCTTTTAGATTTAATTTTTACAAAATTCATTAACCAAAATATCAAAATTAAGGTTTTTGACCACTTTTCAGAGGGCATCAGAAGCAAGTCTTTCAGTCGATCGTGCCTCTTCATAATAAATAACACACTACATAGTTCAACTGTGATAACTGAGTGACCAGTACAAGCACTTAGCCTACATGTAAAACGCTGGGTCAAACCACCTGCACTTACCAATATAATACTCTGATAATACTTTTCACTTCTACTATTTTCTTCTCTACAAAAAAAAAAAAAAAATGGTGTCAATAATCCAGCAGGGTTGAAGCACCTTAAACAGAAAAAACAAACAAACAAACCTGCACTTACAGCCTGAAGCACTTCCCTCCACAGCTGCCAGAGGTCTACTAACCAAATCATTTTCTATTACGTCACATGAGATATGGGTTTCCTTCACGAGGGAGGCAGTTTAAATGTCAACCGTCTCTTCCCCAACTCTCTTTGTCGGGTCCCTGTCCCTACCCTCTCGCTTGAAGGCTGGTGGACTCACACCAGCCCATCACAAGCTCCGATGCTCTTGCGCTCATTTGTTTTTTGTTTACTGTGACGTCAAACGTTACTCACAGAGACTTTTAAATTTTTTTATTTCATAATTCTTTGTCATTACTTTATTAATTTATTCTAAAAAGTTTTTAAACTGTAAGCAGTTCATTATATTGGTAATCTACAAAATAGTAGGTGCCTTATTTTTAAGAAACTATCACTTGGAGGGCCTTGGAGGCCCCCTTGTGAGCTTGGGGAGGACGACTGACCTTCAGGGCCCCCCCAAAATGACGCCTCTGGTCTAGCTAGACACCAAAATACTGGCTAAACCCAGTTAAACCTAATGATTCTACTTCTAGTCTCACGAGAATGCATAGTTATTAATTAAAAACTTGAATTTCTTTCAATCTTTTTTCCTTTTTTGTTTCCGTATTAAGATTTAGCAACAATAAGAAAATGAATCTATGTAGCAACATTTTTATTGTATTGTAGGCCTATTACTGATACGGTACTTGAAATGAGCTAGATTTTCAGTAACAACACCTGGACAGATGAGGTGTTTCCTCGAACCTGTGGCTGCAGTCAAAATCTTCTCAGAAAAGACAGAACTCCTACATTACTTCATTAGATATATAATACAGATAATCAAATGTTTCTAAACTAAAATTATTTACAAAATAAGTATTATGGCGATTAACCTTTCCACACGTGTGGAAAGGTTAATCGCCATAACTGCCGCATATGGGCTAATGAAAAGCCAGTTGATTTCTATCAGTGGGAACGAGATTCTCCTAAAGTTACTGTCTGGTTTGGTATGACCAAATCTAAGATTTATGGGCCCTTTTTTTTTTGCTGAAGCTACAGTTACGGGGCTTATTTATCTGGACATGCTTCAGCAATTCCTGGGACCCCAGCTTCATTCAGATGGCATTTTAAACATCGTCGTCGTCGTCGTGAACTCTACCGGCGTTAATATGTTTAAGAACCGTTTAGATAGGCATTTTAAAAATATTAACGTTGTTTAATATAATAATAAAACAATCCCCTTCTCCCTCTCAGCCTCTCCCTTTTCCCTCTCAGCCTCCCCCTTTTCCCTCTCAGCCTCCCCCTTTTCCCTCTCAGCCTCCCCCTTTTCCCTCTCAGCCTCCCCCTTTTCCCTCTCAGCCTCCCCCTTTTCCCTCTCAGCCTCCCCTTTTCCCTCTCAGCCTCTCCCTTTTCCCTCTCAGCCTCCCCCTTTTCCCTCTCAGCCTCCCCCTTTTCCCTCTCAGCCTCCCCTTTTCCCTCTCAGCTTCCCCCTTTTCCCTCTCAGCTTCCCCCTTTTCCCTCTCAGTCTCCTCCTTTTCTCTCTCAGCCTCCCCCTTTTCCCTCTCAGCCTCCACCTTTTCCCTCTCAGCCTCCACCTTTTCCCTCTCAGCCTCACCCTTTTCCCTCTCCCTCGTTAAAATTATTAACGTTGTTTAATAACTTATAATAAAACAATTAGCAACAGGAGCTCTAGGGGTGGTGATCGAGGATGAATCTGTTGACAATAATGCCAGCTTGTGACATGTCAGTGTGTGATGCCAGCAAAAAAAAAAAAAAAAAAAAAAATAGACTAACACGATCGTAGATGTAGCTCGTAGCGTAAACTAACCCACTTTTTGTTTTACTTTACCTACTTTTTTTTTCTTTCTTATCTTCTTACTTGCATGTCTGTAGTTTGCATGGTATAATAGTGAGTTAAGGCTGTGTTTGCATGGTTGTGGTTGTGAGCATTCTTATTTTACTTCTTTTCATCTTTCACCCCTTTCCTATTCTCTCCGACTATTTTTCTGACTTGTCGGCAGTGGCCGACTGATGATGATGGTGAGCCTTTCTTTCTCTTTTTCTGAATGAATGTTAACCAATGAGTGATAGGTGTTGCTACTTAATTAACCCCTTATTCTCTTCTCTTAACCCCCTACTCTTTCCTTTCTCTCGGGGCTAACTTTAGAGTGGATCTTAGGGTCTTTGTTAGCCTTAGCTTCTGTAGATCTGTAGATTACGCAAACATTGTTCGGGAGTACCTAAATGAACGGTTTCCAAATCGGTGGATCGGACGTGGAGGCAACAGGTCCTGGGCGGCTCGATCTCCTGACCTTGGATGTCTTTGCATGGGGCTGTATCAAATCAAACGTCTATCAAGCGAAAGTTACAGATCTGCTAGATTTACGTGCTCGTATCGTAACAGCAGTTACAAAAATAACCCCTGTCATGCTTCAAAATGTGTTCCGCAATGCTGCTGACAGATTCGAACTCTGTAGAGATACTGATGGTGCTCATGTAGAATCATATGCTTAAGTATTCATTAAATGTATGCTTTCTATTAATTGTTATTGAATTTTACCCTTTTTTTCTACGTTTTCACTGAAATAGATAAGGACTTATAAACACCCTGTACAGTATTATAATACGAATCAACTTCACTGCTTTAGCAACAGTTGAACTATAAAAACGAAAATAAGTACTTACGCATTTCCTGAATTATGTTCTTCCGTTTTCTCAAACTTTTCTAGCCTATGGAGATAACTGCTGTTCTTTGGAAGGACTTGTAGTGTACCTCGTTGCACCTGAAAGGCGTTTATATAGGGGGAAGGAATTAGGGTGGGGTTATAAGTAGTGACTGGACATGAAAATGCTTTTAATATACATTCACAGACGTTTGCCTTAATCGCGGCGAAGCTGAACCTTCAGATTAAAATTTGCTAAAAGTCTTTTCTCTCTCTCTCTCTCTCTCTCTCTCTCTCTCTCTCTCTCTCTCTCTCTCTCTATATATATATATATATATATATATATATATATATATAGGGGGAAGGAATTGGGGTAGGATTATCAGTAGTGACTGGACATGAAAATGCTTTTAATATTTACATACACAGACGTTTGCCTTAATCGCGGCGAAGCTGAACCTTCAGATTAAAATTTGCTAAAAAGTGTCTCTCTCTCTCTCTCTCTCTCTCTCTCTCTCTCTCTCTCTCTCTCTCTCTTATATATATATATATATATATATATAATATATATATATATAAAATTTTGGAGTAGGAATTCTGAAGCTAAAGGATGTTTTATATCTGAAATGGTTATTATGGTCTCTGAGAATTGTTTATTCTGATACTGTAAAGACAAAAAAATTCTTATCAAGGTCTTTTGACTTACTTAAATCGGGTGTTTATTTACTTTATGCATTCCATTCTTCGGTGTGTGGGTAAATTAGGTGTGTCATTTTGAATTGGTTAGAACGGATACTGAACCATACTTTGCGCTACAGACATCGAACTATACAAGAATCGGGTTTATATGAGTTAAGGAAATCGACTTTAGGTTTTATACGTTTAGAAACGGGATGCTGAAACCCTGGCACATGTGCCGAAACTGGCACATTGTGACTCTGACGATGGCACACGGACACTCATCAAGGCAAATAAAAATTCAATGGTTATAATGCTGCATTAGACTCAATTCAGAATGCCCTGAAGTAAGTAAGAAATTTGAGAATTTTCGGAGTGGTAATTGGCAACTCTTCTAAGACTGCCTGAAGCGCTTGCGCAATAAGATTTAAAATTAAGTTACTGAATAATCATTCATGTGTTAAGTGCGTCATATTTGACAAATTGGCTGGTGGGAAGTAAGTACACAAGGCTTTGTAATGCAGGTACCGTAAAGAAAACGTAAAATATAGTTATAAAATACACACGACATTTATTGCTTTACTAATAATGCAATTTATTTGTACAATATAAAAAAGTATATTAATTTAGGCCCATTCGGCATAGTCATAATGGCACATTACGTTTTGCATTTTGGAAAAATGGCAAAGAATAGCACGATTGCCATAAGTTTGAGCACCACTGGTTTAGAACATATGTCTGATGTTTTGAAATGTATTTCTTTTATGTTTAACACCTCGAGCTCGGCTCAGTTTCTTCTTCACACTTCTTTTTGGCTTTTGTGCTCCTTGTCTTTTTTTAAAACCTTTACCGCGCATTTTCTTTGACAACTTTTTTAGCGTCGTCAATAATTTCATCTCGTGTACGTCGTAAATGTTTTTTTTCAAAGCGTTTCTAGGCTTATCTCCAGCCACCACATCTTCACTTGTGTTAAGTCTTGATTGTAGAACCAGTAGTATGGGTGCAAAATGGGAGAGTGCAATGCAATTGCAAATGTTGATCAATATTGCATAATGTTATGCAACAAGGGGAGGGGATGTTGCAATATGTCATGCAACAAGGGGAAGGGGAATGTTGCATAATGTTATTCAACAAAGGGGGAGGGGGAATGTTGCAAGAGCAACAAGGGGTTTTGCAACTTGCAGGCGGAGTTAATATGTTCCTAATCAGCCAGCTGGCTTATCTGGCTGAGTTGCCAGATTACGCTCTTTATTTAATTAAGGCATATATTCTGGCTTAATCCGCCAGTTGGCGTATCTGGCTGAGTTGCCAGTTTGCGCTATTTATTTAATTAAAGCATATATTCTGACTTAACCCGCCAGTTGGCGTATCTGGCTGAGTTGCCAGTTTGCGCTATTTATTTAATTAAAGCATATATTCTGACTTAACCCGCCAGTTGGCGTATCTGGCTGAGTTTCCAGATTGCGCTATTTATTTAATTAAAGCATATATTCTGGCTTAATCCGCCAGTTGACTTAGAAGGCGTAAATGGATTGTTCAGGTGCACAGGTTCAGTTGCCAGATAGCGCTATCTATTTAATTAATGCTTATATTCTGATTTAGAAATCCGCTTTAGAAACCAGCCAATTGATATAATTAAATACCGTGTACAACCAAAAGAATTAATGGAAATATATAGAAAATAAATATACAATGAAATATACATGATCAAAAATAATAATAACATAAGAAATACGGACGATGAATATATAATAAATATACAATGGAATATATATGATAAAAAAATAATAATAGCATAAGAAATACGAACGAGAAATATATAATCAATAATATACAAAACGTTGTAGTATGTGGGCATTATTTCCTACAGTATTTAAATTTATATCGTGTAAAATTAGATACTGTATATATATTATTATTTCTAATCCAAGAGAACGCTCCCTTGAGGAGTGACGTGTAACAATTGTAGGCTCCGCCCATCGTACGCCATCTTGAATGTGGGAGCTCGTAGTTGTAAGAAATTATGGTCACTAGTTCCTCAGTTTCACTACCGTAAGGTTGTGCTCCGCTTAAATTGCAATTGCTTCTCTTTGAAATCTTAAACGTTTAACTTAGTTTAAATTCCTTTTGAAAGGCGCGTTCATAACTTTGTTTAGGCTACTGTCGCCACTGGTTATTGATAATTTAATCTTAAGTTTGTCCTATTTTGGACCGAGGAGCCATTTGCTCCTTTTGTATATATTGTAAATATTTTAAATTAGGCTATAAACATCATTATTTAGATAAGTAGTAATATTTCATTTAAATTTAAGTTAAGTTTAGATCGCTGACGGTAATTTACATTAAGTATTACCGTGGGATTTAAACTGATCATTACGTATTGGGTTACGTAACTCCCCTCTTGTCTGCTCTGTGGATTTGAGGAGTCTTCGGAATTAATAATTTCGATTCCCCCTATCGCCGGAGTGGATTTAAGAGAAGGTCTAGGAGTGGTTAACCTGCTGGCCATTATTTACTCGATCAGTCATTCAGACTCAGTTGAGTTTAACTTGGGTGCGGCTTGGATCGAGGTGGTGATTGGCCTCAAGAACTTCGTTACTCGAAGAGCTATCACCCTTCGATTCTGAGGCTGTTCTCCGAGGTTTTGTACAGGGAGTTCCACCCAGACCCTAAGTCGCTCATTTTGTGTGGGACCTGCAAACTGCTCCGAACCGCAATTGAGGTCAGAGCGCGTCTCGATTAAAGGCTGATTAATCCTGGCAATTTGAGTCAGGGTGGGTAGCCCTCGAGTCCCCAAATAATTTGGTCCTTCGAACCGGATGTTTATAGCCTTATTAACCAGCTCTCTTAGCTGAGTTCGGTTCTGATTAGAGGGTGTTAACTTTTTAGCCCATAATCAGCCCTTTTAAAATGTCTTCCGAATATCAATTGGTTAAGGACCTCACCCAAGCTGGCAAAGATCTCGGCTATGAAGACGAAGAGCTCAGAGATTGGGTATCTAAAATGCAGATAGCTGAGCGTCAGCGAAGGGCTAAAGAGTTAGACATGAGAAAGATCGAATCAGTGGCAGTAACAATTGTAGGCTCCGCCCATCGTACGCCATCTTGAATGTGGGAGCTCGTAGTTGTAAGAAATTATGGTCACTAGTTCCTCAGTTTCACTACCGTAAGGTTGTGCTCCGCTTAAATTGCAATTGCTTCTCTTTGAAATCTTAAACGTTTAACTTAGTTTAAATTCCTTTTGAAAGGCGCGTTCATAACTTTGTTTAGGCTACTGTCGCCACTGGTTATTGATAATTTAATCTTAAGTTTGTCCTATTTTGGACCGAGGAGCCATTTGCTCCTTTTGTATATATTGTAAATATTTTAAATTAGGCTATAAACATCATTATTTAGATAAGTAGTAATATTTCATTTAAATTTAAGTTAAGTTTAGATCGCTGACGGTAATTTACATTAAGTATTACCGTGGGATTTAAACTGATCATTACGTATTGGGTTACGTAACTCCCCTCTTGTCTGCTGTGGATTTGAGGAGTCTTCGGAATTAATAATTTCGATTCCCCCTATCGCCGGAGTGGATTTAAGAGAAGGTCTAGGAGTGGTTAACTGCTGGCCATTATTTACTCGATCAGTCATTCAGACTCAGTTGAGTTTAACTTGGGTGCGGCTTGGATCGAGGTGGTGATTGGCCTCAAGAACTTCGTTACTCGAAGAGCTATCACCCTTCGATTCTGAGGCTGTTCTCCGAGGTTTTGTACAGGGAGTTCCACCCAGACCCTAAGTCGCTCATTTTGTGTGGGACCTGCAAACTGCTCCGAACCGCAATTGAGGTCAGAGCGCGTCTCGATTAAAGGCTGATTAATCCTGGCAATTTGAGTCAGGGTGGGTAGCCCCTCGAGTCCCCAATAATTTGGTCCTTCGAACCGGATGTTTATAGCCTGATTAACCAGCTCTCTTAGCTGAGTTCGGTTCTGATTAGAGGGTGTTAACTTTTTAGCCCATAATCAGCCCTTTTAAAATGTCTTCCGAATATCAATTGGTTAAGGACCTCACCCAAGCTGGCAAAGATCTCGGCTATGAAGACGAAGAGCTCAGAGATTGGGTATCTAAAATGCAGATAGCTGAGCGTCAGCGAAGGGCTAAAGAGTTAGACATGAGAAAGATCGAATCAGTGGCGAAAGCCCGACTGAGGAATCGGCAGCGAAAGCCCGTGCTGATGAGTTAAGAAAGTTGGAGCTCGAATTTGAGCAAACGATTAAGCTTAAAGAGCTAGAAATCGAGCAAGAACGCATGAGAGCGCAGGCTAACCGGCCCTCAAAGGAAGATGGGCTTCTAGGGTTGCAGGTAATTCAGTAAAGTTACCGCAATTGCAATTACCAATTTTTGAGGGTAAACCCACTCATTGGTTTCAATTTTTTGATAGTTTTAGTTCATCAGTACATACGCGCACGGATCTAGCCGGTTCTCAGAAATTTACTTATTTAAGAGGCCAACTACGGGGAGGCTTTGAAGCTCCTCGAAGGGTTTTCATTAACCAATAATGATTACGAAGAAGCATTTAAACTACTTCAAGAAACTTTTGGGAAACCACAGCGCATCATTCAGGCGCATATTTACGCCTTGTTCGATCTAAAGGGTCCCGCTGCAAGCGCTAAGGCTTGGGAGCATTCCGGTCCGAACGAGTGCCACTTGAGAGGATTAAAATCCTTAGGAGTTAAAGTAGAAGATGCTGGTTTTGTTTTAGGCTCTTCTTATTAGAAAGTTACCTAATAAGGTTAGGGATAATTTAAATAGGCCGCAAGGCCAATTACTGGGAATTAGATGCCTTTCGGGAGGCCATGAATGCCGAAATAGAACACATACAAGATTTGAACCTGAAGTGAAGGTGGAAACGTCGGTCCCCCATAAGAGGGAACAACATAGTCGCAGGATAGGAAAAGGGAATGATTCACCCTACGAGAAATATAATAAATTTACAGCAGGCAACTTTAACGTCACTGCTAAATCAAAGGGAAAAGGCAAAAGACGGACTCAGAAGTTCGTAAACCATCCTGTAAATTGTTTTAAGGAACATGTTGTTTCGAGTGTGATTCGTATAAAGATGGCAAGAGTAGGGCAGAACGAGCAAAGGAGATGCACTTATGTACTCTTTGTCTCGGAAATAACCATGTAGTTAATGACTGCCGTAGCAACCAGACTTGCCGACGTTGTGAGTTGAGGCATAATACTGCTTTGTGTTATAAGCGGATAGAAGAACCGGTACAAGTCGAAAATACGACTACTGTATCAGCAGCTGCGTCTAACCAGGTACCTAAACTAGCCTGGTATTGCGTTGCCAACAGCCATGCTCGAACTAAGAACGGGTAAAGGGGTAAAGCGTGTGCGGGCGTTATTCGATCAGTGCGCCAGCGCACCCTCTTGCTTAAGACCAGCACGCAAATTGCACTTAAAGGCTAATTCAACTATAACCCTTCGATCGATGGTTATGACACAAAAGGAAGGTCGCAAACTTACGACACGGTACGTCTCCAAATTAATTCTTCTAGGGGTAATGTACAAATCGAAGCAGTCATGGTAGAAACATTGCCTTCTCGAATAAATATCCCAGGCTTGCAGGCTACGGTACACTCTAAAAAAAGGGGTATCATGGTGGCCGACCATATTACGTCGGACTATATTGGTAATGTGGATTTACTAATCGGGGCAGATTTCTACTACCAATTTATAACTGGCCATAAAGTTGTAGATAAAGTACATTTATTGAAATCCCCATGGGGTACCTAATATCTGGTCCTTTATGTGAGCATGGGAATGAATTCCCGGAGGTAACTACGGACGTAATAACTGTTCTACACATTGGAACAGAACACGAGGACATAACCACTTCCCTTCAAGGGTTATGGTCACTGGATACGATAGGCATTCGCCTTCATCCAGATCCTCAACAAGACCAAACTCTGATGATGTTTAATGATAATATTGATTATAAAAATGGTCAATATATCACCAAGTTACCATGGAAGCCCAACCATCCTAAATTAAAGGACAATTATGGGTTGGCTCGGGGTAGATTAAACTACTTTAAACCATTTAAGATCTAAACCCGAACAGCTACAACTTTATGACAAAGTGATAAAGGAACAACTTGAAAGGGTTTTATAGAGGAGGTAAAGCCTACTACTACTCTACTGCCCAAAGGTAAAGGCGTACATTACTTAGTCACCATGGAGTCAAAAAGGATTCCGCGACTACGCCTCTGCGCGTAGTTTTGATTGTTCTGCTGGTAACCCCAGTTTGAACCAATGTTTATATTCGGGACCGTCTTTGGTGGAAGACATTGGTCACATACTTTTACGTTTTCGCTTAAATGTTACGCATGTATCAGCGACATCGGCAAGGCCTTTTTAATGATAGGCTTACACGAGGAGGATCGAGATGTGACTCGATTTTTGTGGCCTAAGGAGCCACACAAGCCGCACTCGTGTCTAGTTACCTATCGGTTTAAAGCGGTATTGTTTGGTGCAACATGCAGCCAATTCTTGCTGAATGCGACGATCGCGCACACCTACGAAAGAAAAACTCCCTACCGCCCTTGTATTCAAAGAAATTTGTATGTAGACAACTTACATGGAGTAGCTGATAATGAAACTGATCTTATTAAATACTACCATGATTCTAAGTTACTTTTGGGAAAGGCCAACCTTCACCTAAGAGTGGGCCACGAATTCACCTTCATTGAAAGTAATCATTGATAAGCATGGTGATGGTCTCTTGGAATCAAAACCGGTAATTAACGTACTTGGTATGGCCTGGAAACTAACTAATGATACCATGTCTTACCCAAAAAGGGGTTTGGTTTAGATAATCCTACCAAACGTAGTGTCCTAAGTAAAACAGCTAGTTTATACGACCCGTTAGGTTATCTTTTACCAGTCACCATACGTACGCGTATATTGTTGCAGGAAATCTGGCGGGTAAAACTTGGCTGGGATGAGCCCATCCCCCTTTACTTAGCTCAGATTTGGCATACAGTAGCTCGAGACTTGGAAGAAGTGTGCTCATACACTGTACCTCGTCAGGCAATTAATGCATCTGAAATCGAGATTCATGCCTTTTCAGATGCTAGCTCGAAAGCTTATGGTACTGCGGTGTATCTAGTAGCTAACCAACGTGCCTCATTAGTCTTGGCCAAAGCCAGAGTAGCACCGCTAAGGGGTTTAACTATCCCACAATTGGAATTGACAGCAGCAACGCTGTCAGCACGTTTGATAAAATACGTGATGGATAGTTATTCAAATGAGCTATTATTCACTGCTATCCACTGCTGGTCAGATAGTGCCGTAGCTCTGCATTGGCTACATTCGGATAAACCATTAAAACCTTTCCATCGCAACCGGGTCGATGAAGTCTGGCATTTAATTCCGACCGCAGAATGGCATTATGTAAGCAGTGCCGACAATCCCAGTGATTTAATTTCGAGAGGGATTACTTACGGCCAGCTTGTAGTAACTAACAAATGGGAACAGGGACCGGTTTGGTTACCGTATCCCCAAGAGTGGCCTCAAAATCACAAGCTCCACCTAAACCAAAAGAATTGTGATGTTAGTAATGAAGGTTGGTCCGTGTGCTGTCATGGCAAGTCCTAGTGTGACTTTAATAGGTTTAGCCAATTGTCTAAATTGATAAAAACGATGGCCTTAGTGCAGCGGTTTATTCAGATATACGTAAAAGTTCGGCTCCCAAAACTACCCACTAGTTCACGAGTCACAAGTTTACCGTGACAGAATTGGAAGAGTCGAAGACTAGTCTGATAAAGATCGTGCAATTTGAAGACTTCCCAGAGAGATTTCCTATTGTCGGGGTAGTTCGAATAAAGACCACCAAATTTAGTTAACCAGTTACAGCTAAAGCTGGAAAACGGAATTCTTAGATGTGAAGGCCGACTTAAATATTCTGAACTTACCTACGGTGGGAAGTATCCTATACTTCTTCCATCTGGACACGTGTTTACTAAACTACTTATCGCTGATGCGCATTCTAAGTGTTTTCACGTTGGAATGACACACGTAGTCGCACACCTGAGACTGCATGGTGGATACCGAAAATCCGACAAACGGTAAAATCTGTTTTAAAAGCTTGTACAACCTGCAAGAGGCTACAAGGATTAAATATAAAGCTCCAATGCAACCTCATCTTCCGAAAGAAAGATAACCGAATTAAGACCCTTTCATGTAAGGAGTGGATTACACCGGGGCGTTAATGATTAAAGATCGAGATAAAGTATTATCTAAACGGTACATTCGCTCTTTACATGTGCAGTAACTAGAGCCGTTCATTTAGAAGTGGTAGAAGATAATTCATCCGAGTCCTTTTTGAGAGCGTTCCGTAGATTTGTAGGAAGATGATCTTACCCTAGGCTTATGCTCAGTGATAATGCTTCGACGTTCACCGCTTCTGCAAAGTTCTTGAAGACATTCCACAGAGATACCTCCATCAACCAAAGTCTCGTCCGCCAATCGTGCGAATGGAGATTTATACCTTCACGAGCACCCTGGTTCGGGGGGTTTTGGCAAAGGCTCATAGGACTGACGAAAATTACCATAAAGAAAATTTTAGGTCGGACAGTACTAACGTCAGAGGAGCTCCGTACCTTGATAGTAGAGGTTGAAGCAAGGTTGAATGACAGACCTTTAACTTACGTCAGTGGAGATCTTGATGAACCGATGCCTCTCAGCCCGTCGTTACTACTGATGGGAAACCGGTTGGATATGCCGTTGCCACCGGTACAAGATCCGGACCCGGATTTTATGTCGACTGTTTCTCTTAACAGGAGACATCGGAAATATAGACAGATTGTGTCTCAATTCTGGAATAGGTGGCGTCACGAGTACGTTACATCTCTTAGAGAGAGGTATAGGTTTAAAGATAAAGGAGGTTCTTCTTCTCCCGTACGAGTCGGAGACGTAGTTCTTATTGAAGACGAAAGTCCGCGACTATACTGGCCTCTGGCAGTAATCACGGATTTAATCTACGGCCGTGACGGTCACGTAAGGTCAGTGGTGTTACGCACCAAAGAAAGGACCACGGTATCAAGACCTATTACCACATTAAAATAACCCCCTGTTCTGGTACAGACAAGGGCTCGACAAACTCGTGACGCGGCGGTACAAGCGCTTCAAAGAATACAAAGTCAGTAAAATGACTAATGGTACATACGTTGTATGTACATCTCTCCCCTGGGAGTATGTGGGAATTATTTCCTACAGTATTTAAATTTATATCGTGTAAAATTAGATACTGTATATATATTATTTCTAATCCAAGAGAACGCTCCCTTGAGGAATGACGTGTAACATTTGTAGGCTCCGCCCATCGTACGCCATCTTGAATGTGGGAGCTCGTAGTTGTAAGAAATTATGGTCACTAGTTCCTCAGTTTCGCTACCGTAAGGTTGTGCTCCGCTTAAATTGCAATTGCTTCTCTTTGAAATCTTAAACGTTTAACTTAGTTTAAATTCCTTTTGAAAGGCGTGTTCATAACTTTGTTTAGGCTACTGTCGCCACTGGTTATTGATAATTTAATCTTAAATTTGTCCTATTTCGGACCGAGGAGCCATTTTGCTCCTTTTGTATATATTGTAAATATTTTAAATTAGGCTATAAACATAATTATTTAGATAAGTAGTAATATTTCATTTAAATTTAAGTTAAGTTTAGATCGCTGACGGTAATTTACATTAAGTATTACCGTGGGATTTAAACTGATCATTACGTATTGGGTTACGTAACTCCCCTCTTGTCTGCTCTGTGGATTTGAGGAGTCTTCGGAATTAATAATTTCGATTCCCCCTATCCCCGGAGTGGATTTAAGAGAAGATCTAAGAGTGGTTAACTTGCTGGCCATTTTTTACTCGATCAATCATTCAGACTCAGTCGAGTTTAACTTGGGTGCGGCCATGGCCGTAACTACCTATGAGGTCACCGAGGTCCGGACCTCGGTAATTATTTCCTAAAAAAAAAAAGACTGAACCGTTCTCCGTGTATGAAACGCATATTACCGCTTTTCTTTTGAAAAGAGGGAGCGTCGAGCGTTTTGTGTTTTGTGTTTAGTGTATAGCTTGGGTTGTGTTTGTAGATGTCATTTTGGTCTGAATTTTGCTCGTCCCGCCGCGCTCGAAAAAAATCTGGACCTCACTAATTTCTAAACCCTAGTTACGGCCCTGGGTGCGGCTTGGATCGAGGTGGTGATTGACCTCAAGAACTTCGTTACTCGAAGAGCTATCACCCTTCGATTTTGTGGCTGTTCTCCGAGGTTTGGTACAGGGAGTTCCACCCAGGCCCTAAGTCGCTCATTTTGTGTGGGACCCTTTCATCAAACGTAGCTATAACACGATCAAGTTCCGCATCGGTCCTATAAGGTTAAGTAAAAATAAAGAACTGCAATGAGAGAAAATGCCACGAACTTAAAAAATTGATAAAAAGACAGGTATTTCTGAAAAGTTTTGGTAATTTAAAAATCCTACTGCGGTGCTGAATTATCGAGAAAAATATTATTAAAACTCCACACACACATATATATATATATATATATATATATATATATATATATATATATGCCGAAATAATCACGATGGAAACAGACAATAATTAAAAATATAGTGGGATTAATTTTTACGTTGTAGAAAAATACAGAATAAAGCTAGGTTAGACTAACAGCAAATTGTAACCATAAGCAGATATCCTGACAGTTTTCAAAAGTAAGATTAGCTGAGTGTCCTATGCTCCGTCTGCCTGCAACGGGTCTCGTATCCGCAGAAAAATCTTAATAGTTTTTAATATTTCTAAAATCCTACCTGTACAAGAAATTTACAAATAAAAACACACCATATATATATATATATATATATATATATATATATATATATATATATATATATATATATATATGCCGAAATAACCCGAAGGAAACAGAGAATTAAAAATAATTTTGAAAACGCGTTTATTGCGGCATTTTACGGTTAGGTTATATTGTTATAAACGAGAAATAGTCCTGGCCGATATATATATATATATATATTATATATATATATATTATGTCCTGGTTAGGTTATATTATTATAAACGAGAAAGGGTCCTGGGATTAATTTTTCTTTGTAGGAAAACTCAGGATAAAGCTAGGTTAGGCACTTATAAGTTAACACTGAATGAGCCGCAGAATATAGTTACTTACATTTTAATAGCGTCTTCATTGAACGGTTCTTGCATTTCGTCACAATTTTCCGTAACAATCTGGGTAGATTAAAGTTCCTCCCGATCTACAGCTCTGAAAATTAGACGCGTTGCGTGAGCATAATAATCTTGATCTTCAAACAGATCGGGGGAGTCGTACAGCTGGCTCATGGCTGGTATCTCAAAAACACTAAGCGCAAAAATGATTGAACTGAGGCTCTGAGACGAGTGCGCCCTTTTATAGAGGGGGCTTGTGACCAACCCACAAAACACAATCGCTAATTTCTTATTGGCTGGCGGGAATTTTGGGCGGGGCTTTACGCGTAGGCCTGCATAGCGGCTAAACAGAGGTCCTGTGATCCGCCCACAGTGCTGTGATTGGTTGCCCCGTGAAATCTGGGGCGTATCAGATATCCCCATTCGTGGAGAGACGAGAAACGCTTTGTATTTTGATCTTGTATTCGACCGAGAGAGAGAGAGAGAGAGAGAGGAGAGAGAGAGAGAGAGAGAGAGAGAGAGAGAGTTGAGGTTCGAATATGAAACTTTTTATGATGCCTGAAACATAAAAGTGGAAGATTGTTAATTACCTATGAAGAAAGCCGCTGTAAAATTTCCACGATACAATAAATATATTTTAAAATAACAGCTGCGTGCTGGTCGCGGTTGATTAGCTCAATGTTTACGATCTCGAGAGAATGGAAATAAGATTGACCCGACGCTGGGCTGTATAATTTAATGATAAACAACATGTATATATACATATATGAGAAAAGTTCAAAATGGAAGTGATGGGGTGTTTATAGCCTATAATTATTATTATTTTTTTTTTGTAGAATGACAATAAAAACTATGATTAGCAGAGATATATTTGGTACAATTCGCCTATGTTTGAGAGATACACTAAACTGCGAGTCAATTGCTGGTGAAGTTTTAATCTTTATGATCTCGAAATAAACTCCTGCGGAAAGAAGTTTATTTATTGGAATTTTAAATCGATATTATCTATCGCTTCCGCCAAACTCCACAATTTTCAGAACGATGTTTAATATAATTTTATATATATATATATATATATACAGGGTGTCCGAGAATTATCTGTACAAGTTTTGGCTGTTATTAAAAGTCAACCATGAAGTGTAAAAATTCCAGTGTTGTCCCATTTTACAGAGAATCTCATAAAGTTTTTTCTGATACCAAGTTTTGACAAGTTTTTTAGAAATTCCTGTGTGTCCGAAAATTATCTGTACAATTTCATCTTTTAATAAAATTCTTGATAACACACGTAAAATTCTTAAACAAGATTATTTAGAATCTGTATTTTCAAAAGTTTCTTTTATTAAAGTAACGTTGTTACAAACATTCGATATGTGCACCATCAGTGATTCGCAAAACATCCAATCGATAATCCAAATGTTGCCATGTACGCTGCAGCATATCCACATCAATTCGCTCAATAGCAGCTGTGATTCATGCTTGTAAATCATCAATGTCTGTCACCCGCGTACAAAAAAGAAAAAAACTTGTCAAAACTTGTTATCAGAAAAACTTAATGAGTTTCTCTGTAAAATGGGACAACACTGGAATTTCTACACTTCATGGTTGACTTTTAAAACAGCCAAAATTTGTACAGATAATTCTCGGACACTCGGTATATATATATATACATACATATATATATATATATATATATATATGTATATTATTTTTCCATAAATATTTGTCCTTCTATTGTTCAGCTAATACATCGTTTAATTCGGAGATGTTTAGGAAGGTGTTTGCTTACATCGCTTTCACCTTTCCTCATTTCCCTCCTTTATCATATTCCCTTTCTATTTATTCATTTGTGTCCGAATTGTTCATTCTGATGAATGTCAATCTTTACACTCCACCTTAGACCTACTTTTAAACGGGGATATATATATATATATATATGAAAGAGAGCGCGCGAGAAAGATCCCTGCTATGGCGCTCTGGGTACCCTTACCAACCGTGGAAAGATGTTTAGAGGAATTTTTTGATTAACTTTTTTCCGGAATTGTATATATAGGCTCGCATTTGCTTTCCGCCCGAATTGTTCATTCTGGTGAAGATGAAGCTTTACACTCCACCTTAGATCTACTTTTAAACGGGGAAATATATATATATATATATATATATGCGAGAGAGAGAGGGAAATAAACAAACAGATAACAACATGATCGAGTGCTGCAATACAGTTTAACGGGATCCCCTATTTGCCCCTACGAACCGTGGAAGGATGTTTACACTCCACCTTAGGCCTACGGTTTAACATGGATCATTAGGTCACCCTGGCTACCAACCGCGGAAGGACGCGCCGCCGCCGCGTCTCGAACCCGCCTACACTCCACCTTAGTCCTAGAGTTTTAACGCGGTCGCCGGAGGCCGACGCATATAATCGTAATATTTTATAGGCGTATAGACGGGTGTGTACGTGCCATTCCCTTCCTTACCTGTCCCTTAAACAACACGAGGTAGCTCAATTCGTGCCCAACGCCTCAGCCTTCTACATCCTACGCATCCATCCTACATCCATCTCTCTTCTTCTGCCAACTTGCCTACATCTCATACACCCTCAACATCAGCTCATCCTTCAATGGGGGGTATCAATCAGCTTACTACACACCGTTAGCAATACATCTGTTCTTGTCAGGTACAGGTACAGCAAGGATTTCCTTGTTGCATATGCTCTTCGGCGTATGAGGGACGGGAGGTCTGAGTGAGGTTTCGAACCGTTTCGAACATGTTGATGATGCCAAGGGATGTATTTTGGGTAGTTATACCCTATAGGCAGGGGCGGCAGGAGGATAGTGAGTATATCCTAAACTGCATAAAGGCTGGCATACAGAGCGGATCATAATTTAACTTGGAGAATTTCACGATCGATATTGACCAGGTCTTCCGTGTTGAGGCATGACGCACTATCCTTGTACACTTAACTTTAACAGTAATCATATTTACAGTATGTATACAATCAGGATCGTGGTTCCTGTTTTTTGGCCGTGGTTATTACACATATGTTCGCGTATTAAATATATCCGCCCAAAGAATTTGCTTACCTATGGTTGTGGAGCGTGCGCGAAAGTTGGCTAGAGAGTGCAGGCTTAATTTTAACTGTAATATGGGTCCTGAAATGTTAACGAAGGTAGAGTGGGAAATGAGAGTACGTATACTGTAGTTGTATTTGATTTGGATCAGGATGGTAGAACAATTTATATATTTAAAAGCCGTGTAAGAGATTGTACAAGACCTTTACTTACTTTAGGTTTGGTGGGAACAACCTACCTTCCTGTTAGACCAGTGTTTCTCAAACGGTGGGTCACGACCCCCCCTCGGGGGTTCGCAATTTACCCCTGTGGTAGTGATTTGTGCGCAAAAAACAAAAACAACCCAGCTTCGTGAATTTGTTTACCCCTGTAAGGATGATAAAGGGTCGCGCCGACCTAAGATCCTGACACGAAGGTCGTGGGGAAAATCCGGCTGAGAAACACTGTACTAGACATATTAGAGCGTTTTATGATAAAAGCCGTAAGTATGAAAGACAGCATGATGTGTGTAAGCCTTAAGTTTACGAATAATCTGCTAAAACATTGTTAGGAATTCCATATGGTGTGTGCTCAGTGTAAAACCCTAGATACGTAAGTCGGGTGATAGAAGCTGAAAAGAGAGATTGTAATGCGTGTGAACGGATGTTTTTCAATAATAGTTGCTTTGATTTTCGTAACACGAATGGTGCATGCAGAAAAATAAGGATTTGCGAGTGTAGTATGTTTCATACAATGGGTGAGAGCGGTACATTCGAGCATAAATGTGATGAAATTCATTGCTCTACATGTCAAGAGAAATATAAGGTGGATGGAGTAAAACACGCTTGTTTATGAAAGATACCAAACCCAAAAATAAACCTTGTATAACTATACTACTAGAAAGAGACCTATACGGACCCAGAAACGAAAGAAGTTATCCCGCATTTACTCGTGAGCCAGACCATCTGTGACGAGTGTATGAATATTGAGCGTGATAAATGTGCCAAATATGGTAAACGTACAAATGTTTTTGAATAAAGGACTGTAAGAGAATCCCCCGTGAAACTATTTGTAAACTATATTGTGAAGCTAACCGATCAATTAAAAAAAATGACTGTATATTCTTGAGCGTAACGCGGCAAATTTGATACGCAGTTTCTTTATAAGGAGCTGCTTGAACATGAGTCATCAGAAATATTCACAGGCGATCCTTTGAAAAGAGACAACAAACTCATTCAGATGCAGATAAGAAATAATGTTCAGTTTAAAGACGCTACTATTCACACCTTGTAAGTTAGCTGAGCTACCGAAGGTAATGGGGGTAGATGCCGAGGTATCAAAAGGCTATTTCCTTTACACATTCCTCACGCGTGACATTTTAAATTATGTTGGACTACCGCCCCCTACACATTACTTTAACTATGATAGAATGAGTGCTAGTGAGCGAGACTTTGAACGTTACTACAACAGATTCAATGTGGATAATCCCGGGATCGGATTAAGGCTGTGAGGGGCCTATGGCTAATAAGAGGGAAGGGCCTATATATGTACTATATACTGTAGTATATATAATCCTGTAATACCACGTCTTGAGTGTGGTATCACAGGCGACTGCCACAGTAGATCGCCCGCTGATAGTCTTGCTGGACCCGTACTCACGATCAGCTTATAAGCTCCCAGCTCACTCACAAGGTACTGTGGGAGCATGAGTATAATGAGTGGATGGCTACTAATGAACAGTATTGCGGAAAAATAATGGTAGTGGGCCCTCTCAAGTGCGGTGATAGTTTGTTTGGTGGTCGTACAAGCCACCTTCAAACGATACTTTCCACCTACGGAAGGAGTTAAGATTCACTACTAAGATTTATGCTCTTTATACCCTACGTCATGAAGAACAATCCGTACCCCGTAGGTGCCCCTGAAAAACTTGTGGATTCTTCCCTGCCATCCGTCGAAGTGTTCTCTGCCAATTTAAACGAAAACTATTTTGGGTTATCCTTCGTTGATGTGCTTCCCCCTACCGATTTATGGTTGCCGATCTTATCCGTTGTTAAGACCATAAACTCATGTTTTCCCCGTGCGTCAAGTGTGCAGAGGATAACAATAGGAAATGTAATCACACAATCAGCCAGAGGAAGATCAGAGGCGTTTTTACAAGCCCTGAGTTGTCTCTAACCATTCATCACAGGTACACAATATTGAAGATTTGAGAGATGTGGAAATTCCAGAAGCTCGACAATCTCTTCACACCTTATATCAATATTCTTTGAGCTAGATGCACCTTTCCCTTATTATATTTTGCGCAAACTTGCCTCAAAGGCCCACAAGGTCCTCAAGCGCTTGCCAGGATTTCATACAGTGTGCTCCCGATCGAGGTGTATCCCTTCACGCTCGTGGTAACGCTGTATATATACTGGTTTTTCATCTCCGGAATCAACGCCTTGTGGATACCCCGATGCGTAATTCTTTCCTTTAAGGTGAGAGACCGCCAAGAATCACAGCTGCAGTGGTTCAACACTTGAGTTGTATAACATGGAACTTTAGGCCTGTTCTAAAATCAACTTTTTCTTATTTTCATAGGTTTCTGTACATTTTCCCATGCTTTTTGACCTGAAAAAGCCGAAAATCACAACTATTTTGACCTAGGATGTTGGGAAGCATTGCCGCATGGAGCTTTAAATTTTCTGCCTTGAAATCGGCCAAAGCGCCAATTCCGGGGTCCCTTGAATTATGTTTTGCACTTTAACTTTTGATCTAAACAAGATAGAGCAACAAATTAGGTATCAAATGAAAGAGCATAAAATTAATAATAAATAATAATAATAATAATAATAAAATAAATAAATAATAATTAATAATAATAATAATAATAATAATAATTATCTATCATTTTTCAGGAAACAACAGAAACTCAATCAGAATCTAGAAAACCATCTACAAGTTACAACTTCACAATGGCATTAAGCAAGGAGCTGAGGGAGCTCCGTGGGCGCACAGTTGATATCTCAGAACCTCCACGTACTGTCCACAGGCAGATGTCAACTGGGCCATCTACCAGATCTCTCACTGAAACTTTCCTGGTTGGATACCCTTCAGCTTTTATCAGTGGTTCCCAGCTTCCCACCAACAGACAGGCGTTCCAGTATTTCCTTAATCTTCAGAATTTACCGGAAAATGCAGGGAGGCCCATGGTTCAAGACCTTGCATATGAAATAGTTGAATCTATCATCCCATTCTGGCAGATGGCTAGGATCAAGACAATGACCAAGTACAACGCAATGAAGCTCTTCATGAAACTACATGAGAAACATCGTGCTCTGGTGAAAAGCAAAGGAAGAGCAAGTAACCCTGGAGGAAAAAGAGGAGCATTTGTGCTGGAATTAGACAGCCTGTTCGATATAGGAGCTCCAGATGCAATCCAGGAAATACAGAACAACAGACTGTTATCCAGAGAGAAGAAAGATGAGGATATCAGGTTCTACGAAGACCAAAAGACTGAGAGGAAAGGTCATATGTCTGGTCATGACAAGATTTTTGAGACAAGATCCCTGCAGCAAGCAGCGAGGAATGAAAGACTGCAGCATAGACAAGAACAAGGTAAAACTAATTACTTTGAACGTTACAAAAAGTTTTAAGTTTTACTCCATTGCGATATTTAGCATGTACTTAACAATTACTGTCTTAACATGTTGTACTATTTTACAGCTGCAGCAGAACAAGAGGCAGTTGTTCATGTGGATGACATTACCTGGGGTGACTCAACTGACAACGACGCTAACACAGAGGACATGGATTACCATCAGCCTCGTCCTGGATGTTCTCACCATCAAGACACTGTGACTAGTGTGACTTTGACGTTTCCAAGGAAGGTCATGGAATGTGATGTCATCTGCAATACAGCTGATCGTCTTGGTTTATCAGACAATCAAGTTACTGCCATGGTTTCTGCCACCTTGAAAGCTGGAGGGGCTGATCTGGATAACTTCGTCATCTCAACCTCAACAACACATCGCAACAGAATGCTGTCCAGGTATAATATCAGCCAGAGTCACATGTCCAAGTTTTGTGAAAACCCCCCACAGTACGCTGCCTTACACTGGGATGGAAAGTTGCTCAAAGATGTCTTGGGCAGTGAACCTGGAAGTACCTCAGAGACTTTAGCTGTGCTAGTGTCTGGTCCACCTTCATACACTGAAGGAAAGTTATTGGGAGTACCTGTCATCGACAATTCTTCTGGCACAGCTCAGGCTGAGGCTTCAATGGATTTACTGGAGACATGGGAACTTACGGATAATGTTACTGCCCTTGTTTTTGACACTACATCCAGTAACAGTGGAGTTCACAGAGGAGCTGCCAAACTGCTAGAGAAAATGCTGAACAAAAAGGTGTTTTATCTGGCCTGTCGACATCACATCCTGGAAATCCTAGTAGGAGCAGTTTGGGAGAAGCTGTTTGGGAAGGTGAAGGGGCCAGATAATCCCTGGTTTGAGCATCTGAAGGATGTTTGGACGGACTTGTCCAAGGAAAACCCAAAGATGCTGGCTATCAACATCAAATGGCTGAAGGAAAAGAAGAAGAACAGTGAAGAAATACTCCAAGACATTCTAACAGCAGAAAGGCTTCCAAGAGCCGACTACAGGGAAATGGCTGAACTGACAGTCATTGTTCTTGGAGGAACGCCTCCTCGAGGTATTCACTGGAGTCGACCAGGCGCCATTTATCAGGCCAGATGGATGGCCAGAAACCTGTACTCCATGAAAATGCTGATGTTTGCAGATCAACTTGAGTACGACGAAGACACTGTATCAAAGCTGGAAAGACTCAACACCTTCCTTGCGCTGTTCTACACTCCTGTATGGATGATGTCAATGTCTGCTGCAGATGCTCCCGTGAATGATCTAAGTCTAATCCAGGACATGTTGAAGTACAAGAAAACTGACCCAGAGCTTGCTGATGCAGTACTTAATAAGATGGAAAACCACAAATGGTACCTGACGCAGGAAGTCGTGCCATTTGCCCTGTTCAGCAGTAGATTGAGTGACACATTGAAGCACGACATTGCTGCCCAGTTACATGCCACTGAGAAGCCAGACAGCTTCAGAACAGGAAAGCCTCTATTCCAGAGAGTCACAGCTAAGACCACCCTGGTTGATCTCATTGGCCCAGAATCACATTTCCTGCTGGACACACTGAACATTGGATCCGAGTGGCTTCTGGAACCTGTCACGTCTTGGCCACAGAATGAGGACTACAGAAAAGCGTTGGACTATGTTAAGAATCTGAAAGCGGTGAATGACATTGCTGAACGTGGTGTCAAGATGATGAGCGACTTTGCAAATGTCATAACAACGGATGCCAAGCAAAGGGACTATCTCCTTCAAGCTGTGGAGTTCAACAGACGCCGCTTTGACAGCTTCAAGAAACAAACTCTCAACAACTGACTGTGTAAATGTCATTATGAAATTAGTCATCATGTAATGCTTTCACTTCTTGATCGATTAGACTTGTGACAAAATGTTAATCTCAAATTTGTGTCATGAATAAGGCGCCTTGTCTGCCTTGAGTGTGAGAAAACGAATTTTGTGATATTTCTGAAAACTTTGTATGTACCAATGTGCCATTTCTTGTTCCAAGACTATCATAATTGTATAAGTTAGAAAGAGGATTAAAAACACTTTAATTTGGTGCCTATTTTGTTGCTCTATCTTGTTTAGATAAAAAGTTATAGTGCAAAACATGATTCAAGGGACCCCGGAACTGGTGCTTTTGGCCGATTTCAAGGCAGAAAACGTAAAGCTCCATGCGGCAATGCTTCCCAACAACCTAGGTCAAAATGGTTGTGATTTTCGGCCTTTTCAGGTCAAAAGCATGGGAAAAAGTACAGAAACCTATGAAAATAAAAAAAGTTGATTTTTGAACAGGGCTAAATTGGAACTTATTAATACAAAACAATTATATGCGTTTATGATGCTGCCTCAATACAAACCATTCTTCGTTTCTAAGTAATATTTCTCTCACTGGCTGTTTATCACTATATCAGTGTTGCTAATGTAGAAATTCCATTTGCTCCGGATATAACAATGCCATACAGTAGTATCTATTCAGCTGTCGTCCATTTGCCAATTGGAAGATATTCTAAGCAGTGACGTATGAAACCTACAGATACCCATCAATCTGGTAATGTTATAATGTTATTAATATTTAATATGCATCAAAACATTGTTTTTCATTTATAAACCACCTATATACTGTATGTATTTATATATATCAGGTTTTTGCTCTGTCTTTGTTATAACACAAAATAGTATCTGAATGTATGTTCAATATTAAATATAAATAAATAAGTAAATAAATAAATGTATCAATTTCGAATTTTCTTAGGCGCAATAATGCCTACCAAAGGCTCTGTTCGTTCAGGATGACAGGCTTGCCAATACCATGAACACTGTCATTACGTCCGAAGGTTTTTTTTTTAGTTTTTACCAGACCATTTTTTTATTCACTTCATTGTTAATATACTGTATATCCCCTTCTTGAATTTATATTTAATTATTCATTTGTTTCCTTAGTAATATGTAAATCAGAGTGATAAATGGAAATAATTATGTTCTAAAGACATTTGACAATGAGTCAACCAATCAGCGCTAAACCCGAGATTCATTCATAAAATGTTACAACCGTTTGTAGTACATCCATAATGCCAGGTGTCGTTATCTGTTCTCAAGAGTGCCCTACGAATAATAAGCGCAACTGTACATAATAAGGTTCAATAAAACCAAATTGGCTACGGGCACATTACGTGTTACAAACATACCCACAGCTAGTTTCACAATAACCTGTGAGAGCATCAAGCTTTCGGGATTCATGCACTCTCTTGGACGCCGGGTCCTGTATGCCGACACTGACAGTGTAATATTCACGGAAAAGGAAGGGGAATACAGTATATGCTCCTCTTCGGGAGTTCCCTAGTAAGGTCACTGATGAGATCAAGGATAAGTATTGAGACAACGCCTACGTGGACTTATTTGTATCTTCTGACCCAAAAACTTACGGTGCACGTCCCAAGGTTGGTGACTAATTCAAGTATATCGTGAAGGAAAAGGGTATCACTTTCTCATCAATTCCCGGCCTGTCTCATCAATTCCCCGCCTCTTACGGATTGTCTTCAATCTCTTTCTCTTCGCCGCAAAGTTGCCTCACTCTCTCTTACTATCGCTATTATAACGGACATTGCTCTTCTGAACTCTCTAACTGCAGCTCTCATCTACTTAACCCGACAACTCTGGAACAATCTTCCTCAATCCATCTTTTAAACGCAGAGTGTCTAGGCATCTCGAAAACCCCGGATCTTCATTTTGGCTCTCATCTTCTTCTATGGGGGTGGCGCTTTTGTGGGCATTTGCCCATGTCCGCTCCTTCCTGCATAAAAAAAACTTTAAACCCTACAAATCGGGAGATTGTGAACTTTAATTCTCTTGAGAAATTGGTATGCCTGGAGGCTTCGGTAGGGGATGATGATGATGCCGTGCCTCCTCAACTAGTTGTCGGAACGCATTACTTTCGTGCTGAAAAACTGAAGAATTTAGCGGTCCGAAATTGTGTAGGGACACCTAAAGAAGTGGTATCAAATACCCACGACTACATTACTGACGCATTCGGATTCAGCGCGTAATAATTAATCGATATACATATTTTAGGTTATTTTTTTATGCATTTATTACTTGTTATTATATTTACTTGGAAATGTTTATTTATTTTGAGTA
Source organism: Bathynomus jamesi (assembly GCA_023014485.1). Classification (NCBI taxonomy): domain Eukaryota; kingdom Metazoa; phylum Arthropoda; class Malacostraca; order Isopoda; family Cirolanidae; genus Bathynomus; species Bathynomus jamesi. The sequence continues at coordinate 274,463 of JAJOZX010000070.1, forward strand.
ATTTCAATATATTATTTTACATATTTAAACTGGGCGTTTCGTTTACTTCTCAAATAAAACCCCTCAGTATTAATTGAATTACGCTGAACCATTATAAGTAAAGAAACAGTAATATTGCGACATCGTGATGCTGATGGCCGCTAAAGTCCGTGATTATGTTATTGGGGTAGTTGTAGGTCTGAGGGGTGGGGGTTGCTGGATGTACTAGGTTCTGTCCGCTTTATTTTAAGGTTTGGTAACTCCTCAACCCCTACCCACTTTCTCTAGCCCTTGCTCACCTTTTCCAGCAATGTTGCAATGGGCTCTATTCCCTTTATTTTTAGGTTTGCTACAATGTTGCATGCAATGCTGCAAGATAATGTCACATCACGTTGCAATGTTGTATGCAACGTGCTTTTCGTAGTAGAAGTGTTCTTCGTGCAGCTCTTCTGTATTCTTTCTCAACGTACGACGTACATTAGAGGAATGAACATCGATCTTAGACAGTCTTTATGCACGGCAAATATTCTGCAGTCACTCGTGGATTCGCAGCAGCCAGTTTTTTCAATCCGTCTTGCTATACGTTTTGAAAGCTTGCAAGGTCGTCCCCACCTTGGTAGAGTTTTGATTGTTCCAAATCCTTTCCATTTCTATATAACTGCAGCAACCGAGGTAAATAGAATTTGAAGTTTTTCTCATGTCTTCCTATAACTCTTTCTAGATTCGTGTGCAGCAATAACAGATCTCTTAAGGTCTGTAGACAATTCTTTATCACGACAACTCATTGTTTACTAGTGGCTTGTACAGTCATCTGTCTTGCATGAAGATTCAGAGAAAACATTCTAGAATTCAGAATTGCCAACAGTTCCTAATCAATAAACAGCCAACATCTGATAAAACTTTTAAATTCTTCAAGCCTATGGTGGGTAAACAAAGTATTAAATTTTTGTAAATAAATGTACGAAAACTTTTGCACTTTATTTTTTTCCTTCAAATTTTTTTATGCTGTACAGTGTACATCATACGTTGGAGTTAACTAATTTTATTTGTTAATTTTTCCCAAACGAACGGTAAACTCTTCATAACTATCCTTTGCATTTTAAAAAAGATAAGGATGAATATAATTGAAATATTTCTCTGTACGAATACTTATGAGCGCCATTATATATACAGAGTGATGCATAAATGTGTTTCATAAATCGCAGAGTTTATTCGTGAGACAAAAATAAAGAAGAAAGACCATATAAACATAGATCGAGAAACTCGTAGGTTTCGAGCTATAGCACACGACAGAAAAATGAAACTCCTGAAGCTTTTTTACATTTTATGCAAATAAACAGTGTGATACATTTGCTTCATTAAAGTAAATGTTCGAAATTTTTTCCTACTTCTTGAATGCATGCCTCAGCACGTCGCAAAATAGGATAGAGGAGAGATAGTTAAAGGGGGAAAATGAGTGAGTATGAACAAGTGAGGAAATAGTGGTTAGGGGTAGTTTATGATGAGAGGGGTAGGTAGAGAGAGAGAGAGAGAGAGAGAGAGAGAGAGAGAGAGAGACTCGCAGTGGCGGTCCTAGCTTACATGACGCCCTGGGCGAACCTCACCTTCAGCGCCCCCCCCCCCTGTTCGCCAACACACACACATTCGAATCCCCCCAAAATAAAGGACAGACATAACTCTTTCACAAAATAACTTTTTATTGGACTAATTGTTGGAACTTCAGAACCAAAACAAAGACTCAAATTTCTGAATTTTACAAATCCTTCATCACGTAAATAGAATAACTCACTTAAGAGAATGTAATTATGATACTATGAACAGGAAAAATACAAATTAAATTGCACAACTGCCATAAATAAACTAGAGAATCAAATTTCTAAATTGTACAAATGCTCTATCACATAAATAGAATAAGACACTTAAGAGAGGGTAATTATTATGCTACACTTTGAACAAGAAACAAAATAAATTGCACCACAGCACAACTGCCATCTAAAGCCTGACTCTTCTTACCTTCCTTGATGCAAAGTCATTGATCTTTTATTATTTATTTTATTTTATTTTTTATTTTTATTTATTTCTTTATTTATTTATTCTTATTTTTATTTTTATTTTTTTTGCAGGCGCTCATGCCGCCCCTCCACAAATGCCGCCCTGTGCGGCTGCCCATATTGCCCATATGAGGAACCGCCACTGAGAGAGAGGAGGGTGGTGAGGTGAGGCGGGCTGGTCGGCTTAAGCCGGCGAATACTTTCATCTCTGCCACGACCGCAGTCAAAATGCCATTGCGAACAAAGGTGAGTTTGGTTAATTCCTAGTTTTATTTTCCTGTCGCGTGCTATAGCTCTAAAAATACGGACATTAATAAAGCATTTGATGCTATCCCACGCTTCCCTCTCATAAACAAAATACTCAACATAAACATGCACAATAACACCAAAAGGTGGCTGAGCAACTATCTTTCACGAAGATACTCACATGTCACATTTAATGGCAAGCCATCAAAAAACAAGCTTTTTCCGAACGGGTCCCTCAAGGCTGTTTTCTCACCAACACTGTTCAACTTATACATGCATGACATTCCAACACCCATAGATAACAAGCTTACCTTATCATCATATGCAGATGACATCACTCTAACATCCACCCACAACAACATCGACACCGCTACAAATAACCTACAAACATACACAAACAGTATACAAAACTGGCTCACACACAATAGACTCAAAGTAGTGCCCGCAAAATCAACCATCACCATGCTAACAAGCAACACAAAAGAACACCAGATAACTCCACAGCTTACACTAAACAACCACAACATTCCATACACTCACAGGACCAAAATACTTGGGGTCACATACAACACATCATTATCTTTTGCAAACCACATTCAGGACATTAAAAACAAATGTACGTCGAGACTGAACACGCTTAGAGTACTAACAGGCACAAACTTTGGACACCAGCAGGAAACAACATCACTCATATACCAACAATTATTCGCTCAGTTATGGACTATGCTGGCCCATGCTGGGCACCCATCTCTCAAACACACATAAACACCTTACAGACAATACAAAACACTCACTTCGTATCATTACAGGATGCACTCAAACAACACCAATAGAACACCTGCACACAGAAACAAAAATACTAAAAATTAGGGAACATTTAGACATGAGGGGAACACAAGTCACGGCAGCAGCGACAACTAACCCACAACATCCTTGCAACTCCATGTACAATCATGCACCGACACCTCGCACCTTTAAGGTAACACCAGAGAGACATTATAACCAAACACTCCATTCCATACCACGCCCCACAGACATCACACAGTACAGAAAACACATACACATACACCTAACCCACAAAGCACTGACACGACTCGGTCCGAATGCGGTCCTAGGTGCGAAGCCGCCACCCATTCACAGGTCAGAAACCAGCTTGAGCAGATCGGATCGAGTTAACTTAGCACAATTCCGATGTGGACATCACCACAACTTACAGACATATAAACACAGAGTAGACAACTCTGGTCCACTCCGGAGAGGGCGATCGGTTACCTGCGTGCCGCCGGCTTGCTCGTTCAGGTTGGGCTGATCAGTTAACCAACAACAACAATAAGAACCTACGGGTTTCTCGACCTATGTTTATTTATATGGTCTTCTTTCTTTACTTTTGTCTCAAGAATACACTCTGCGATTTATGAAACAAATTTATGCATCAGCGTGTATAAATATATATATATATATATATATATATATATATATATATATATATATATATATATATATATATATATATTATATATGTGTGTGAAACACTAAGATGTTAAATTACACTGGTCGACAAAATCGAACTCTTTCTCTCATCATCTAGACCAGTTTTGTACGCTGATTCCAAATCTGTTTTCGGTTTTCCTCTAGCACATCTAGAAACCTTGGTTACGATTTTCTATTGACTGGATGTCTCAATGGAAGCGTTCCCCCTGTTCGTCACTCACCGCGCCAAGGTTTTCGGGAAATAAATCTAGATGCGAATGTAAAAAATGTATTTTCAAGGACATGCGACAGCCCATTTCTTGATATGCATCGAGCAGTTTCTGAACTCCATCTTCGTATGCGGGAGACTTGTGGTTACCCAAGAAGTTTCCACAAATCCATTTGAAAGCCTGCCATGCTTTTAGTTCTAAGGCATTGAGGCTTTCTTCAAAGCCTTCATCCTGCAGAACCTCCCTGATTTGGGGCCCCACAAAGATTCCCTCCTTTAATTTCGCGGCACTGATGTTTGCAAATTTCTCATCAAGGTATCAAAACCCTTTCGAATTCGCCTTACCCATCGCTTTCACAAAATTTTTCATTAAGCCGAACTTAATGTGGAGAGGTGGCAGGAAAATCTTCTTTGGATCAACTAAAGGAACACACTGGACACTGCCCGTTCCTGGCTCGTATGTGCTTCTTTGATGCCAATCACGTCTGATGTAATGATTCGCGGTAGCACGGCTGTCCATAGGCATAGGAAACAACAGAATTTCGTGAACTCTCCTTGCATGCCCATTAACATACCAATGACTGAGGTCACCACAGATATTCCATTGATGAGTGCTGTATTGGATTTCTTCGAGTAGTATATTCATGTTATCGTACATCTCCTTTAGATGAATGGAATGGCGATCGGGATGGACGGCTTAAAGTTCCCGTTATGCAGGAGAATCGCTTTCAACCTTCGCTGTGACGAATCATTGAAGAGGCGCCACGCAGATGGTGTGTGTACCTGTGACAAATTCTCGAAAAGTCCATTCTTTTTGCAGGGCCGTTTCCTGGCATAAGCAGACTAAGCAGCCGCTTTGAGCCCCGCTGCTACTAGGGGGCCCCTAGACAGGCTCCCAGGTCATAGCTCAGTGGGCAAGAATAGGAATATCTACAGATCTACAGAAGCTAAGGCTAACAAAGACCCTAAGATCCACTCTAAGGTTAGCCCGAGAGAAAGGAAAGAGTAGGGGGTTAAGAGAAGAGAAGAGAATAAGGGGTTAAGTAAGGAGCAACACCTATCATTCGTGGGTTAACATTCATTCAGAAAAAGAGGAAAAAAGTCTCACCATCATCATCCGCCGGCCACTGCCGACAAGTCAGAAAAATAGTCGGAGAGAATAGGAGAGGGGTGAAAGATGAAAAGAAGTAAAATAAGAACGCTTACAAACCATGCAAACACAGTCTTAACTCACTGTCATACCATGCAAACTACAAACATGCAAGAAAAGAGTTAGAGACATGCAAAGTAAGGAGGATAAGGAAAAAAAAAAAGTAGGTAAAGTTAAACAAAAAGTGGGTTAGTTTACGCTATGAGCTACATCTACATTCGTGTTAGTCTAATTTTTTTTTTTTTTTTTTTTTTTTTTATTGCTGGCATCACACGCTGGCATGTCACAAGCTGGCATTCATCGTCAACAGACTCATCCCCGAGCACCACCACCAGAGCTTCTGTTACTAACTTTGTTGTTATTTAAATTAAACAACGTTAATACCTTTAAAATGTCTGTCAAGACGGTTCTTAAACATATTAACGCTGGTAGAATGAACGACTGACGCGGGAAGATTATTCCATTTATCAATTACTTTAAACGTAAAGAAGTTTTTAGCGATATTAGTAATGAAACGTCTGCCACGCAACTTGAATCCGTTATTGCGAGTATTACTATTATCGAAAGTGAACAATTTGTCAAAATTCACGTTATCGATGTTATTAACGATTTTAAAAACTTCAATAAGCTCCCCCTTAATCTCCTAGTTTCGAGTGAATACAAGTCTAACACTTTAATCCTATCTTCATAAGGCTTGTTGCACAATGACGGAATAAGTTTCGTGGCACGACGCTGAACCCTTTCTAACCTATCAATATCCTCACGCAAGTACGGGCAGCTGAAGTTATTATCAATATTATTGTTATTATTATTATTATTATCATTATTATTATTATTATTATTATTATTATTATTGTCGTATTAATTAAAGTTTTTGTATGAGACAAATGTAATAAAACGGAGACAAACGAAACGTTTTGGTCGTTATGTGTAAATAACTATTGTGAGATCTTATTTCTCTATTACACTGGGTAACAAAATTTGAAAAAATTCCTGTTTATTGTGATTTTTCTGTCGTTTCTTAATGATTTCGGGGCGCTGATTCCAAAAATGATATTGGTTTTGCTCTATCATCAACCGTTTCAAAAATATAGGTTATCACACTTTTCCTATGGCAAAGTATATAAAGAAGGCTAACATAAATATTTTCTGAAATAAAAACACTATTGGAAATTAATGTTTATTGAGCCAAAATTGTTTGACAAACCCAAAATGGTGCAAAGGATATAATATATATCATGAGGAGAACCGATAAGAGAATAACAAGCCTCGTTATGCAGTGTGCGTTCCTTAAAAATGCACTGAAGAACGCGACTTCTGCGTATGAACATTCTTATCCTTTCTGATCAGCGACCATACGTAGTCTCCCATCATGGAAGCATCCCAGTGGCCCTGGTACCTTTTCTCCATCGTTTGAATATCTTGATGGAATCTTTCGCCATGTTCTTCACTCACATCGCCCAGGTTATCACGAAAAAAGTCTAGATGTGAATGCAGATAGTGTAATTTTAAAGACATACGGCACCCCATTTTGCCATAGCACTTAATCAAGTTTGACACTAACTCCTTATAGTTTGGTGCTTTATGGTTGCCTAAAAACCCACGAACCACATCACGGAAAGCACACCAAGCCTCTTTTTCGATCGGAGTCATCTTGGCTTCAAGGTTCTTTGAATTCAACAGCGCCTTGACTTGTGGTCCTACAAAGATGCCAGCCTTGACTTTGGCCTCAGAGAGTTTAGGGAACATGACCCGAATCTGTTGGAAAACTTCCCCTCCAAAATCTAACGCAGTTACAAACTGCTTAATTAGACCCAACTTAATATGGAGAGGTGGTAGCAGAACTATGTCAGGCTTCACAAGAGGTTCCCTGAGTACATTATACATTCCTGGTTGCAGTCCTTCACGTGGAGGCCACTGAACTGTTTTATAGTACTCAGTTGAAGCCCTGCTATCCCACAGGCAAAGAAAACATGAATATTTAGTAAACCCTCCTTGTAAACCTAACAGGAAACCAATCATTTTGAAATCACCACACACGTCCCAGTTATATTGTTCATACCTGATTTGAGTGAGCAGTTGTTTGACATTTTCATAGTCCCCTTTCATTTGAACAGAATGTGCAACTGGTATAGATAGATATTTGTTCCCATTGTGGAGTAGAACAGCTTTTAAACTCCGAGTTGAACTGTCAATAAACAGGCGCCACTCTGAGGGTATATGTGTTAACCCAATAGCTGTGAATAGACAACAACCTCGCTGAAATAACAGAGAGAGCCATTGACATCGTAGAACCTTGCAAACTCTTCATGCCGCTTTCAGTATACAGTGCTCTTGCAGTCTTCTCCAAGCAAATTCCACTCTTTGAGTCTGGAGGTCAGAAGCTCAGACCCTGATTTCGTCAGACCCAAATCTCTAATTAAGTCGTCCAATTCCCTCTGATTTGGAAAGTGAGGGTTTGTACTGAAAGTTACTGTATATTCTTCATCATGACTGTCCTCCCCAGCCGATATCTCAGATGAGCTAGCTGCATCCTCATTTTCAACCTGCAAAGCAAAGAAACAAAATATAGGCATAGCTATATATTTAGAAGAGCATCAGCACTAAGAAAAATCGACACATAATGACCCACAGTCTGTAAATACAGAAGGTAAAGTAATGGATAGATACCTGTTCTGGTGGACGTGGTATTGGAAGACCTTCGCCATGTGGTACAGGATCTATGGACGACGCTATGCTTGGATACTGAAGAGTCTGCCTTCCTTTAACTTTCCTGTACTTAGAAACATCTACCATGCAGTAGTAGCAATCGTCGTGGTGGCTCTTTGGTTCTCTCCATATTCTGGGTACCGCAAAGGACATTGCCTTGCGTACTCCCCACACCCACCCTTCAAGTGTGGAGCGGCAGCTTCCACAGATCACATGGGGGCCCAGCGGCTTATCTTGGTCACCCATAGGCACGCGAAAATAGAGCCGATACGCGATCCAGAACTTGGTGCCTTTCACATTCTTGTGCGATACTTGCTTGGGGCCTATGTAATAGCCACAAACGTAGCAGAATATATCCGGCGAGTGTTTACAAGCTCTAGTTGCCATTCTCTTTACCAAACTGTACTACATTAATCATAACCTGCAGATATAGAGAGAAGAGTTATTAAATCTGCAACAGATTACAGATTCCAGAAAAAAGATGTATTCACAACACTGAAATAATGTTCGCAATAAAAAAGAATTGATAACACTCAAATCTTCAGCACAGAGAAGCACAGAAACACAGTACCTCAGTGCTGGTAACCATCAGACAAACAACCTGCTTTCTTTGTGTGCTCACACTTACTGACTTCTCAGAGTCTGCGCTCTTCTTTATATAGCACAGTGGAAGTTTCGGGCAGTTTTTAGAGCAAGAAACTGTCAACGAACATCCGGATTGTTCTCAACAATTCCTGATTATTCTGATATTGCTGCGCCCATAATAACATTATACTGGTAAAACATGAAAAATGAATTATCTCTGAAACCATTGATGATACACACAAACCAAGGCCAGATTTGGATTCAGCGCCCACAAATGCATATAAAAACGAAATATGCTATATAAACAGAATCAGTGTTACACAGTGTTATTTAACTTTACTCTTACTATATGCTTATACTTTCCTAAATACTTAATTTTTCTAGTACTGTAAAACATTATTTCACTAATTTACTAATTATTAAGAGATTTTGTAACACTTTAAAACCTAGGATTATTTTCGTTATGTCTTCAAGTTTATTAATTCTTTTCTCATCTTTTTCAGATAACTAATGTGAATTTTGTTAGTTAAAACCTAAGTGGTCTGATTATTTGAATGTATTTGATTAACGTGACAATTATAACAATTATTATTATTATTATTATTATCATCATCATCATCATCATTATTATCATGATTATTATTATTTATCAGTTTAGTTGTGGTTAACTAGATGAGACTTCGTGCATCTTGGAAAATGAAACGACATTATCCATCAGGAGCTGAAAAACGGAAAAAGAAGAAAATAGAGGAGGAGAAGCATTCTAGTAGCACAGGTGAGATGTGCCACCTATATATTCTTATGATTACAGTTCAGGCAACTAGGTTAGGTAGACCGTCAAGCTAGGCAAGTGCTCAGGAATCGTGTAGAGTAAGCTAGTCTCTGTAATATTTAGAATATTTCGAAATGTGAAATTTAATGGATCACATCACCTCAAATTCTGTTCACACAGATCAATTATTTTTATCAAACAAGATAAGAAAGTATTTTAGCAAAAATTAACAGAATATGTAATGTTATGTTCTTCTCAGGAGCACTACTGAAATATTTGGAAAAGCCATCTTCAGCAAAGCCTGATGAGCATCATGAGCCAACAGCAGGACCATCCTCTATGCAACCTCAAACACCAGTAGTAGTAGAGCCTGATGAACCAACAAATGGCCCATCTTCTGTTCAGCTTCAAACACCACACACAGGCATTTCTACTGAGCAACAAGAACCAAGATCTGCTCCACCGCTTGATCCGTATGACTGGCCAGGTGTCCTGTCAGATGCCTTGAAGACAGATCTGGTGTCTCGAGGACCATTTCAAATCAGTCCAGATTTCACGTTCCCTCCATTACATGTACAGAACATTAATTAATGGGGAAAAAATAAAGCGAAGCTGACTGATGTACTCTAGAAGGAATGATGCTCTTTATTGCTTCTGCTGCAAGTTGTTTTGAAGGAAGTTGTACAAACTAATTACGGATGGACTTTCAGACTGGATAAACGTTGGTTCGCTTATAAAAGGCCATGAAAATAGTTCAGAACATGCAAATAACATGGCAACATGGAAGGATCTGAAACTGCGGCTAAAAACTGGGAGGACCATTGACCAAATTGAAATGTAATTAATGGAGGTAGAGCGAAGACGCTGGCGAGATGTTCTCACACGTCTTGTAAGTATAATCCAATCACTGGCAGAGAGAAACCTTGCTTTCAGGGGGTCTTCCTCTACCTTGTACAATCGAGACAATGGCAACTTCTTGAAGGAGGTTGAGCTGCTTGCCAAATTTGATCCAGTGATGAAACAACACATCAGCAGAGTCGAAAGTGGCCAATATAGTCATTCAAGTTACCTAGGAAACATCGTTGAAAATTAGCTCATTGGGTCCATTAGTGGGAAGATCTTGGATGCCATTGTTGCAGAAATAAAACAAGCTAAATATTACTCTCATTTTAGACTGCACTCCAAACATAAGCCACCAAGAACAGATGTCGATTATTATCAGAACTGTTAAAATGGGTGAAGTACCAGAAATAAAAGAATACTTCTTGGGCTTTCTTGAGGCTTCTGAAAGTACAGGCCTGGGTTTATCAGTTCTGATTCTGAAGAGACTAGATGAATTGAATATTCACTTTGATGACTGCAGAGGACAGTCATATGACAACGGAACGAACATGAAGGGCAAGAACAAAGGTGTTCGGGCAAGGTTATTAGAGAAAAAGTGTCGTGCACTCTATGTTCCATGTGGGGCTCACACTCTGAATCTTGTAGTGGCTGATGCAGCTAAAGCTTCCACAGATGCCATCAGCTTCTTTGGCAACGTACAAAAATTGTACAACGTTTTTGCAGCAGCTACACAAAGATGGACAATCCTAAAGAAGCACTTGAACATAACACTCAAGTCTTGGAGTGAAACCAGGTGGGAGAGCCGGCTTAAGAGCATTGAGGCTGTGCGATACCAGAGCCACAACATCAGAGAGGCCCTGTTAGAAGTCAGAAACAATGCCACAGATGCCATAGCCAGGACTGAAGCACAAGCACTTGCAGAGGAGGTAGGGTCTTATCACTTTCAGATTTGCACCTTAGTATGGTATGACATTCTTCATGCAGTTAACCATGTGAGCAAACTTCTGCAGTCTCCTACAATGCAGTTTGATGTGGCAGTCAATCTCCTCACAAAAACAAAAGACTCACTCACCAGCTACAGAAACACAGGTTTTGTTGCAGCAAAAGTCGTAGCTAGGGACATATGTGAGGAAATGAATGTGGAGGCTGTGCTGGAGGAGAAGAGGCTCAGATCCACAAAAAAGCACTTTGCTTACGAAGCTCCTGACGAACCATTTACAGAAGCCTTAAAGAGGCTGGAAGTCAAATTTTTCAATGTGGTGGTAGATTGTGCCATCGAGTCAATAAATGAGAGATTCAAAACATTAGATGATGTGAGGGACATATTTGGGGTTCTCCTAAACTTCACCACAATGAACAAGGAAGACTTGTCCTGCAAGTGTGAAAAGCTCTTTAAGATAGTGAGCTCTGGAGCTGACTCTGACATTGATGGAAAAGAACTGGCCCTCGAAATTAAGAACTTGCCGACTTTACCTGCACACAACATGACTGCATTGGAGCTTCTCTCCTTCATTCATCAGAAGCAACTGGAGGAACTATACCCAAATCCCTGGGTTGCACTAAGAATTGCCTGCACTCTACCTGTGACAGTAGCGTCAGCCGAGAGGAGCTTCTCTAAGATGAAGCTAATCAAGAACTACCTCAGATCATCAATGGGCAGATCGCCTCAGTGCCTTGGCATTATAAGCATCAACCAGGACGTTGGCAGGGAGATTTCATATGATGTTATTGATGATTTCGCCCAGAAAAAATCTAGGAGCAAAATTTTGAAGATACAAACTGTTCTGTATAACTGTTAGCTATTACACGATTGTATCGTAGAGTTAGTAATTGTTTGGTAGTTGATAATTGCATTATTTTTTTTATTCATAGTTCTGTGTCATTTATTCTAAATAATGTATAAGCTAATTTTCAGAATTTCATGAAGAGTATTTTTTCTGTTTGTCTTCTGAAATACATATTTGTTGTTTTGGACATAAATGTTTCATTAAAATTGTTTCATAATTGTTTTTTATTAACACAGCCATTTTTTGTATGTGTGCTGAGGTGATGTAGTAAGGGTGAGTTGGTGGATGGAGGGGTGGGGTCTCAAATGGGTTATACTGCTTAGGGCCCCCTAATGGCTAGAAACGGCCCTGCGTTTTTGATAGTAACACACTCGGACATTCTTCTCAAGTAAGTGTTTCTGCTTGAGTCTCGAGGAGAAAGTTCTGGTTTCTCTCTGAGAGGCTAGGTCTCTATGAGGTCATTCAACTCGTTTTGGTAACCTCTTCGGTCCCGATTGCTCTTCGTCAGGTGTGTAGTCAAGATCGGCCGTACGTCCAGCATCTCCGCCAATCGCACCTTCGTCGGATTCCCTTTCGTTTTCTAAAGACTCGAGTCCATGCTGTGGAGGTACTGGAATCGGCATCGTGTCATCGTGAGGGATCGGGCTGATCGCGCACTCTACGATCGGATAAACGATGTTATGCTTTTTCTTCACGGAGAATCCAGTTATGTTAACATTGCAAAATTAACAATCGCCATGATGGTCTCTCGGCTCCCTCCATATCATGGGTTATAGCGAACGGCATCGACTTTTTCCTTTGGTTCAACCAGTCACGTAATCCATTGAAACAAGCGGTACAGATAGCATGTGGCGCCCACGCCTTACCTTGGTCGCCTAGTAGACAGCCGAATTATAACTGGTAAGTTTTCCGAAGATCCATCGTAAATGTACGCGTTGTGATTTAGTCGCGAACGAGCCGCACACGTCACAGAAATTGTCGGGGTGATTTTTACACTTTTGAGGCATGATGATCGATGAGTGGTTGATGTAAATCACCTAAAAAAAATGTGCAAGTGGGCGACACAAAACAAAACAAAAACACAACTAGACATGCGACTGTTACGCCAAAGAATAAAAAGGTGTACACGTGCAACGTTCGCAAATTTGTGGCCAGCAACTGCTCTCACCTAAAATACCACAAGACAACCTACGGAAAGCCTAAGCTGCAACGACATAGTACTCCGCTACAGTACAAAGGAGCATATATTGTATACGTATATAGTATTATACGAGTATATTATATTGTATATTATATTGTATATATATATTATATATATATATACATATATGTATTATATATATATATATATATATATATATATATATATATATATATATATATAATAAACAGGAACACCAGAGAAAAAATAAACCTCCTTCAAGGTTTAATAGTACCAACGTTTCGGAATACACTAATTCCATCTCAGGGTTAAAACAATAAAATGACAAATCACATACAAATACAAATTCCTTAAGAACAATTTAAAATAAAGTTAAAAATTATAAAAATTAGCTAAGAAAATGTAAAACATTAAACTAAAAGGTAAATAAATGTGAAGTTAAAAAGTTACAATTATAAAAAGTAGCTAGGAAAAATATAAAAGCATTAAAACGGAAAGGTAAATAAAATAAAATAAACTAGTACCTTAACCAAACATAGCAGATCTACCGATGATTCGTCAGAATTTAGGTCTGGTTTTAATTTAAATAAACAAAGATCCCATAATTTTGAGCTTAAGGTCAGAGCTTCCGCAGCAAGTACGACGAATTAGACTGTAAAATTGGTGGTTATTGTTGTGCGAGTGATTACGTATGAGAGATTAGGTGGTTTGCCAAGAGGTAAATTTGTACGGACCAATTTACCGAGATGTTCGTAAATACGGAATTTTAAATGTCTTTTAGTTTTACCTAATATGACCCCATACAGTGGTCACACTTGTATTGGTAAACTATGGATGACTTAAGAAGTGTAGGAATAACATCCTTGTATTTAAATAATGGTAAATCGATTTAGACGGGGTGAATATAATTTTTATACATAGTGGGGTAGAATTCCTTGAAGCAATTTTAAAAGTTTGTTTCTAATATTAAAACTTGAGGTTCCCATATAGGGCAAAGTGAAATACAGGATATCTTTTGGGACTGTAATTAAGTCTCTAGTTGTAGGGTTTATTGGTCTATTTAAGGTTCTGCCTATTGTAGTCTCCACCAGTCTAGAAGGGAAATTATTCTTGGTAAGGAGTTTTTCGGATGAAATCTAGTTCATCGTGAGTTTAAAATAATCTGAACAGATATTGAAAGCTCTATTGGTCAGAGTCGAAATCAAATTTTGTTTGAAACCTAAAGGGATAAAGGAAGAAAAGTTCGTAGTAAGATTGGTGAATGTCGGCTTTTGGTAAAGGAAGTTTCAAAAGAGAATTAGTTTTTATTATCTTAATGTCCAAAAAAGAAAGAGAGCTATTAGATTCAGCTTCTGAGTAAATTCAATATTAGGTAATAATTCAATATAAGGTAATACGAAACAAAGGGATATGGTCTGGTGATTTGAACAGGAGAAAAGTGTCATCAATATATATTCTATAAAAAACTGGTTTGAAGTTGGAAGGACAAATCATTCAGCCATTTGACTTCATGATGACAAAGAAACGCGTTAGCTAAAGTGGGACCAAGAGGCAGACCCATTTGAACACCTTCAGCCTGTTTAAAATATTCACCGTTGAATATAAATATAAGGTCTTCCACGGAAAATTTAGTATTCTTTCATTTGACCTCTATTAAAACCCTGCACAGTATCAGTATTATTAAAAAGATTGTCAATATACAGGGTGTCCCAGGAGGAAATGTCAAGAATGCACCATTTCACTCTGGGTATTTCTAAGTAGAAAGTATTATATCGATATGGGTCTGATTCCCAACCGTTACCGAGATACAGGCCTCTACATTTGGGTAATTAAAACATAATAAAAAGGCGATCTTAGATACTATTTAATGACACTTGTGGTTTACAAAAAGTACAAACGTACAATACACTATTGCACTTATTGCAGAATGGTTTCAAAGTGACCCCCTCCTTCTTCAATGCACGCGGCGAGCCTCCGAAGTTCATTTCTGAGGTTCATGAACGCATCCTGTATACGTGCAACCAACTGCTCCCTAGTTTCGGGCTTACCCCGCTGATAAACGTTACTCTTCAAGAACCCCCAGACAAAAAATAATGTAAATAAATAATGTGAGGATCTGCACAGTTGACAATGTATCATTAAATGTCATTGAATATTATCTAAGATCGGCTTTTTATTGTTTTAGTTACCCAAATGTAGAGGCCTGTATCTCGGTAACGGTTGGGAATCAGGCACATGTCGATATAATACTTTCTACTTAGAAATACCCAGAGTCAAATGGTGCATTCTTGACATTTCCTCCTGGGACACCCTGTATATATCAATAGTTTCTGCAACAGGCACATTGGTAAATAAAGATTTTACATCGAAGCTAGCCATTGTGTAAGAATTATTATTTAATGAGGAAATTTCTCTAACGAAAGAAAAAGAATCCTGTGCTGTATACAAATTATAAGTTATAGGTGATAGTATGGGAACTAAGAATTTTGAAAGGTTATAACTAAAAGTTCCTAGTGCCGATAAAATTGGCTTAAGTGGACAATTAGGTTTGTGTATTTTAGGGAGTCCATACATAATACCTGGGCTGTATCCAGAAGCAAATAATTTAGAAAAAACTGTCTGAGATTATATTATTAGATTTAAGTTTTCTGAGATACCTATTAATTTTATCTTCCTGTTTTAAAATTAAAGCAAAAATGTCACCAGTTACTTTAGCAAATCTAGTTGCATCATTTAAAATATCTAACATTTTATCGACATAAACTTTCCTGTCCAAAAGAACAACGCCATTGCCTTTGTCTGGTCTTGTAACCACCAATGACTTGTCCAAAGACAGATTTCTTAGACTTTGAAACTCTTCCACCTCCATATTAGGTCTATTGCCATAAGGGTTAAAAGCATAAAATGAAGTAAAAGCTAAATTACGTAAAATATTAGATAAAAAGTTAAAACCTTTACTATGTGGGTCAAAGAATGAATGCTTAAAAAGGTCCTTAAAAATAACAAAGTTGAGGAAATGATCGTAAAAATTAAGCTTCTTTGGAGTAAGAGAGAATTTCAGGCCTTCAGAAGGGCAGATTTTTTAATATCACTAAGAACTTTGGAAGAATAATTAAAGATGAGATCGTTAGCTGCTAGATTATTAATCGTATTATATCCTAATTTTTTGAGGTTCAAACTTAGTAACTTTCATTTACAAAAAAGTGAAACCTATAGGAACTCAAAAACAATTACTAAATGCAGAAATTAAATTTAAGAAAAGGCTCAGTATTGAATGTAATCGGGATCTTAATCAGTCTACTTGTGATTTTAAATCTCTGGTGTCTGGTATAGATTCAACACATCTTTTGAACGTCATTCCGACGGGCAATTTGAAATGTATTGCAAGGGTGAATTTTGTTCAGAACAGGAAACTCCAAAACTTAGGATATAATACGATTAATAATTTATTTACCTTTTAGTTTTAATGTTTTACATTTTCTTAGCTACTTTTTATAATTTTTAACTTTATTTTAAATTGTTATTAAGCAATTTGTATTTTGTATGTGATTTGGCGTTTTATTGTTTTAGCCCTGAAAATGGAATTAGTGCATTCCGAAACGTTGGTACTATTAAACCTTGAAGGATGTTTATTTTTTCTCTTGTGTTCCTGTTTATTATTAAACTGTGTTTTCCACGCCATCAATCAATACCATAGCCGATATATATATATATATGATATATATGATATATAAAGCTTATGATATATGTATATATGATATATATGATATATGTATCTATGATATATATGATATATGTATATATAATATATATATATATAAATTTAGTGGTGGACCGGATGTCAGTTTTCAACATCTGCGGATGCGGATGCGGATTTTTAATTTCAATATCCGCGGATGCGGATATTTAGTTAATGTATCAATATAATATAGAATTATGAATATATGACAATTTTTCAAATTTCAAAGGTAAACTATTATTACCTTTCCTGGATGTTCTAGTTAAACGGGCTAATAACAAGTTCCAGGCCTCATTATTTAGAAAACAAACTTTTACTGGTTTAGGAACCAATTATTTAAGTTGTATGTTTTATAAATATAAGATTAGGGCTATAGTAACATTATTAACAAGAAGTTACCGAATTTGTTCAAATTACTTTTCATTAAATGAAGAATTTAAAATTTTGAGACAGTACTTTATTAATAATTACTACCCTTCTAATCTTTTTGACAGCCAATTAAAGAAATTTTTGAATAACACTTTTAATACTAAACTCCCCATAACTAGGCTGACCATACGTACCGTTTTGAACGGGACAGTACCTACGTCTACCTAAATTTTTGTATGGGTTCTGTCACTGAAGAATAATTGTAAGCTCAATATGTTTATGTACTTACTTTTTCATGAATACAGAATATTACATAACCCCCGTCCCTTTTTTGCCATCCCAATGTCCCGTTTTTGTCTCAAGGAAATATGGTCAGCCTACCCATAACTACAGTACAAAAAGAAACCAGATATATTAAATTACCTTTTTATGGTCATTTATCATTGCGTATTCGAGGTGAAGTGTCCAAACTTCTCAAATCTAGTTATCCCCAAATAAATTTTAGATTCGCCCTCGTCAACCCACTTAAATTATCAAATTTGTTAAAGTTAAAAGACAAATTCCCCAAAACGGTATGCCCTAATGTTGTTTATAAATACACGTGCGACAGCTGTAAGGCTGCGTATATTGGCAGTACTCAACTCCAACTGGAGGTACGCCTTTCTCAACATTTGGGCTTATCAGTGCGTACCAACCGTCCCCTCAGTAGCCCACCACAATCCGCAATTAGAAACCATAGTAATGAAAACAACCATCCCCTTCACAAAACTCAGTTCGAAATTCCAACTAGATCCAATAACCTTACAGAACTCCGAATTTTAGAATCTTTGTACATTTATAGAAACAAACCTTCCATTAACAATAATAGTTCATCTTACAAATTACTGCTCTTTTAACTAACCAACCGATTTTCTTAGACATGTCATACCTTCTAATTTACTGACCATACAGTTTTCTCTCAGTTTCTGCCAAGTATGGAGGTTGACGTAAACATTGTGTATTTACCAGTGGAAGTAATTTTAATTTAATTTTAATGATTTTAATTTTTGTAGTGATGTAATTTTAATGATTTTAATGTTGTATTGATGTAATTGTCATTATTCTCATTTTTGTTTTAAGGTTTTAAGATAATTCACTGATGATGACAAAAGATTTGTCGAAACGTCTGAAGTATAAAAAATAAACGAAAATGTTTGCTGTGGTGTTGGTCCTTCTTTTCATCTGTAAGCTCCGTTTCCCAAAGGAGAAGTCAGTAGCTTTGATATATATATATATATATATATATATATATGAAAATTATTTCACGAAGGTAACACGTGAAAAATATTTATGATGAATAAAACCACGAAGGAAAGGAAACACAAAATGGTGCTCAAGCGCTTTCGTCTAATGACATCCTCAGGAACACTGAAGTATATAAAAAGGTTAAGCCTATATATAGGTTACAGAAAGAAAAAAAGAAAAATAAATAACATACATACACACACACACACACATATATACATATATATATACATACATATCTATATATACAAATACATACATACATACATACATACATATATATACAATAAACAGAGAAGTAAAAATAATAAAAAATTAAAAATTAAAACCTTAAAGGATTACCAATGAGGCGTACAGATTGTAAGGAAAAATATCGATTTTTAGCACAAGATCAAATGGATTATAAAAATACAAATTTATACTGGGACTCTGCCGGGTTTTAACACAATGCTGCCTATGGTCAGGTTTCGATATATATAAAAAAAAAAAATAAATAAAATGCAAATTAAAAGTTAATCGATTTTTAGCACAAGATCAAATGGATTATAAAAATACAAATTTATACTAGAACTCTGTCCGGGTTTTAACACATTTCTGCCTATGGTCAGGTTTCGATATATATAAAAAAATAAAATGCAAATTAAAAGTTAATAAAGTAGAAGACAAGTTTACCAAAGATTTAATGTTTTACACTTCTTATCTAAGTCTGCTTTAAAGGAATTCAACATAACAGGATCGAGTTGAAAAAGACCTTTGCTTATGTTGAAGTTATTTGAAAGTTGGATAATGGCAGACTCAAGAATATTTCTATTAACAATGTTGCTTGAATGGAATAAAACTGAAGCATTATTCCAATCAATACAGTGGGCTAACTCTGACAAATGGACAAAAAGGGCACTGGACAACTGTCCTGTTCTAACGGAATATTGATGCTGTTTTATACGTGTGTGCAAATCCTTTCCCGTCTGACCTATGTAAAAGGAATCACATTGTTTACAACCAATTTTATAGATAATGCCTGAATTATTGGTAGGGCTATTTTTTACTATGATATTTTTCACAATATTGTTATATGAAAATACTACATTAATATCCAAAAGTTTAAGTACATTAGCAATGCCTAAAAAGCCCGGGAAAAATGGAAGTAGTATACCTGCAAAATGCTTGAATGCAAGTTGCAATTGCAATATTACGTAATGAATGCAACCCCCTTTGTTGCAAGAGTGCCAACCCCCACCCCACCTTGGTGCCAACCCCCATCCCCCTTTGTTGCAAAGCCTCTTTGGAGGAGAAGATGGGACAGCCTCACCCCCCAAAGGGGCATACCTAACCTAAGGGGCCTCTTTGGGGGAGAAAGGGACGCCTCACCCCCTAAAGGGGCAGAAAGAGACAGCAAGAGAGGAAGAGAGAAAGGAAGAGGAAGGGTGTTCGTCCAACGCCTGTCGGACGCATATGGGGTTCTTCAGCTACCCGCCGCCCTCTTACAGGGTCCCAAACAACCAGTTGGCTGAGTTGCCACATAGCGCCATGTATTTAACTAAGCCTTATGTTCATCAGCCAGTTGGCTGAGTTGCCAGTTTGCGCTATGTATTTATTTAAAGTATATATTATTCAGCCAGTTGGTTGAGTTGCCAGATAGCAATAATCATTTAATTAAAGCATATATTAATCAGCCAGCAGGCGCCACAGCCAGTTGTCTGCTGAGTTGCCAGATAAGGCCATGTGTTTAATTAATTCATATATTATTCATTTGGCTGCTGAGTTGCCAGATAACGCCATGTATTATATTTAAAGCATATATTCCAGTTGGTTTTGAAGGCCGATTTGACAAATAGCAATTAATTAATTATTCTGTTTTAGAAACAAATGATATAAACGTATTCAAGGAATAAATAAAACACCATTACAACGTTCTGTTTATTTTAGCAGAGTTAATGCGTATACACTGAGCCATATATATGATCAATTAATAGAACGGAAAATATATAATCATACAAAGCATAGTATTAACAAAATATTAGAAAAATATATATTTATATTAATTATATATAATCACACAAAACATAGTATTAACAAAATATTAGAAAAATATATAGTTATATTATCAAAAGTTATATTATCAAATATTAGTACAGGAAAAATATAGTTATATTATCAAATATTAGTACAGGAAAATATATACAAAACGTATAATCATATTATTACAGGAAATATATATTCGCATATGACAGAGTCTATATCCACATCGCCATTACTTTGTACGATGTGGTAAAGCCGTCCAAGCATCACTTCACCGTTTAACTGATACGGCGGTTTATACTCGATATAAATGGCTTTCATATCGTTCAATACTATTTTTGTACCCACTTTACCCTCGGCGGGCAAGTTGTCTTTAAGCGCAGCTAGAACACATTCAAAAGCACGCACAAAAACGTAATCGTGGGCCGTTACATTGAATACAAGCTTATAATCATGCCTTTCCAATCGGTTTTTTTTTCTTAACGCCCCGAACTTTTCAATTGTGAACTCTTCTTCACTCGATATAGCGGCAATTGAAATATTCTACCAAATCATTACGACCCTATCCACTATATAGAGGTACAGTTCTTCAGGGTGAACAGTGTAGGCGAGCTCAGCCTGTACCTCTCAAGCGTTTTGTACCAAAGCTCAGGATATTTCGAAGAATCTAAGCCTTTTAAATATGCTTCAGAGCTAGTCCGTTCTCCCCTGCTCATTCTACATTCAACGTATCCTCGAGCAGAGCGATGTAAGTGTATTCAAGTACCGTGTCAAAATAAACCATTTCTGTAATACTTGCATCTAATATAGGCTTCAGCTTACGGAATCCGACGATCTCAAATATTCTGTCGAGGATGAATCGGTTTCGTGTAGGAACAAGAACGTCATTATCAGCCGTGTTCGTCCACATCAGTCGTATATCAATACATGGATGATTGTTATTTACACTCAATGTACAAACAATGGTATATGAGGAAGCGTCACTAATCACATCTCTTATTGTATCCACGTCAGTTGGTATTTTATAACGGTCCTCAGCCCACCTCTCAACTACCACGAAGGTTTTATGCATCTCCTCAAGATTTAAATAAATAACGTTGCGTTTGCTGCAGGCCTACAGTTCGTTTCAAGCACACAGTTAATGGTGGTTTCCGCCTGAACACACGCAACGACTTCGTCACGGAGACGTCGTACGAGGCGTTGAGAATGCTTCTCAAAGGGAGTTCCATCGTATTCGCACGTTCACACAGGTCGAGATGACTGGACAACCACTCGGCGCAAGCTCTGAGAAGGCTATGAGCCACAGGAGGCAGGCAGGTAGGCAGGATCGGGTCGACGGGGGGTGATTCACCCTGATGAAACGTGAATGGGTTTGTTCGAACTCGTATGATCCGTGAGGAGTGAGTCGCACCATAATCTAATGAAACGTGTGCGGCGCTGACCCAACATGAATTGTTGTATCCCATTATATTGGGCAGGTGTCTTGAGAAATTTTCCGGTACAAGAATTAATTTCGGTTTTAGTGTTTTATCACTCCCACTCCCCTGAATACGCACCAGACATTTTTGCAAAGGGGGATCTTCATGAACTAAACACATTTTATAACGTTTTATCTCTCCTAAACATCTTCACATTGCGGGGCACTATTAGAGAGAAACATATGTTCATATTTATCCTTTTTGTGTAACAGACGATACTCATCTCTAAAATCTGTTAAAAACTCACATAGCCCATTAGCCACAACCTCACTACAAACCTCATCATGATATATATTAATGTAGTGGTAAAAATACTTAAGATTGTCCATGATGACGAGATTCACATTTTCAGTCGTAGGGTACGAGTAATCGGCATGGTGTAGCATGATATAATAACGCTTATCACACCACTCATCCACAAGACTCACTACCCATAACTGTTGTTTATCTTCTGAGCGTCGTTTCTTCTACCACGCGGTGCACGTGAGCCTTTATAAAGCTTAGTTCTATAACATACTTCAGTACATCGTCTGTACTGCGAAATCCTACAACCCCTCGCCAGAATATCCGTAGAGTATTTGAATAGCCTGACCCTTCGCACGATTCAATGCAGCCTTAAAAGATGCAAAGGAGGCGGGAATAGGGAGTTTTTCAGTATCCACTACATCTACGCACTTTGCTGAATACCACTTCATAAATGAACACGCGATATTAAAGGTGGCCATTTTCTTCTATGCGAGAGAATACACGTCTGAGCTCAAGGGTATACAGAGGTCAACTGAGAACGCGGGGATAGAGGCGCTGCTCAGGTTGCGGCATGAATCACGTCGCCGGTCTTACAGTGGGCGGGGCTTAACTTTTACTGTACATACGCACACACGCAAAGTGAAACGCAAGTTGAAACACGATTTATTTAATAAACGAAATAATCAGGATGTACATATTTACAAATACGTGTAATAAATAAGTTAGCAATAGACATATCAAAGATTATGGTATCCAAAGGGCACGGTGTCATAGGTACCAGGCACTTGGTAACGTTTCCTATAGGTGTTACGGCACACCTTTGTACCCCTAAGTTCCTTCACGCCCCCAGCTTCTGCGCCCGAAAATTGTGGGTGCCTACAGTCAGTTGGGCGGTCGATCACCCTCATCATCCAAGCACACTAACTCCTTCAGCGAATCAAAGTTGACGACCCCCGATTCGCTTGGTTAAGCGTGATGCCCTTAGCCTTCACGATATACTTCGTTTCATCCCTATCCTCACCCGTACCCCATAGGTCTTTGGCCCTGTTGACACAAACGAGTCGGCGTATGCGTTGTCCCCATACTCATCCTTGATCTCGTCAGTTAGCTCGCCGAGGAACTCCCCAATAGCAGGCATGTATTCACCACTCCTCGCTGTGAATATCACGCTATCTGTATCGGCATACAAACCTCCGCCCAAGAGAATGCAATAGACCCCAAAGTTTGATGCGCGCGTAGGCTGTTGTGAAGCTGGCTACAGGGATGTTTGTAACCCGTGAGGTATCTGTGGCCAATTCAGTGTTGTTGTACTTTATTATGTAAGTATTACCTACATTCACAATCTCCATGACCTCTTTATCGGGTGCGTTGGCGTAATCCCAGACTTCACTATAACTTTGCGCCAAATGAACGTTCCCTTTACCAGTATTCTGTGCAAATTTTCCCCAAAGACTGTTTAGGCACAATTTTGCACTAAAGCGCTTGCCAGGATTCTTTACAATTTGGGCACGATCAAGTTGTATACCCTCGTGGTCACGGTAACGTTGAATATAAGACGTTTTTTCATCTTCGGTTTCAACCTCGCGGATATCCTGACGCCTCAACCTTATCCTTCAAAAATGCGTTTATATATGGCGTGAAAAGGTTGGGTAGCTTCTGAAACCTCCACACCTCATGTATCTTCATATTCTATACCCATGGCGTACGGCTAGGGCCAGCTCAGGACTTGTGTATACACCTCTGATCTTACGCTGGTTGGGTGTATGGTCACAATCACCATTATTCTCTTCTGCACACTTCACGCACAGGGGAAACATGAGCTTGTGATCGATGACGACGGGTAAGATCGGCATCCATAAATCGCGAGGGGGGAGCACGTCTACGAAAAAGAGCCAAAGTAGCCATTCAAATTTCTTGAAAACTCGCGATGGAGGGTAGGCTAGGTCCCACCAGTTTCTCAGGCGCACCTAGGGGTACGGATTGTTCTTCATCACGTAGGGGTATAAAGAACAGAAATCGTAGTAGTGGAGTTTCACACCCTCCGTAGGTGGAAAGTATAGCTTGAAGGGATTTGTACGCCCACCGAACAAGCTATCACCGCATTTGAGAGGTTCCAGTACCATTGAACGCTTGATCGTGTTTATTTCTTCACGGTACGCCCCGTCTGTCTCCATCCGTGCATCATACTCATGCTCCCACAAGACTTTGTGAGTGAACTGGGAGCCTATAAGTTGATCGCGGGTGCGCGTCCACGCAAGACAGTCGGCAGGAGATCTACCGTGGATATCTCCGGCGATTCCACACTCAGGACGGGGGCATCCATGCCACCAGCAACCGTTAAAGGAGTACACAGTCTTCTCACCAGTGGCACGGTTTTCACTTAGCCCATCAACCCAAAAAACACGACCATTAATCTTAATGGGTACTTCACCCGTGTTGCGGGCGTGCTTTATGTATACACCTGTCTGTTGCTGTAGGTGTATGAGCCAGTAAATAGCCTTGTGGCCATAACTGCGGGGATTGTTTCTGTGAATAATGGCTAAGGTGGCTTTAGGCATGAAGTTATTCTTGAACACCGTAAAACATAATGACGCGATGGTGGTTGCGACTTGCAGCGGATCGCATTTGAAACATCCTTCTAAAGGCCTGGAAACATACTCTAAGCACGCGTACATCATTCACGCAATAACGCTCACATTCATCAGCTATATTATAAGGATTACGTTCATTAAAACTGCTGTAGTATCGATCAAAGTCTTCACGTTCATCTGTACTCATACAATCATAGTTAAAGTAATGTTTGGGTGGAGGTAGGCCTACGTAGTTTAAAGTCTCGCTAGTGAGGAATGTGTAAGGGAAGTATCCTTTTGAAACTTCAGCTGCTACCCCCATCACCTTGGGTAGCTTTGCTAATTTACAAGGTGTGAATAATAAAGTGTCTTTAAATTGTACATTACCTCTTATTTGCATCTGTATTAATTTGTTGCCTCTTTTCAATGGATCACCTGTAAATATCTCAGAGGACTCGTGCTCAAGCAGCTCCTTATAAAGGAACTGTGTGTCAAACTTTGCCCCGTTATGGGCGAGAATATACACAGTCATTTTTTTGAACTTGTCGGCTAACTTGACAATATAGGACACAAATAGTTTCACGACTATCGTGGACATTCGTTTTAAAAACGTTTGTCCGTTTACCACATTTGGGGCACTCATCACACTCGATCTCCATACACTCATCACAGATAGTTGGCTCACAAGTAAATGTGGAATTACCTCTTTGGTTTCAGCGTTCGTGTATGTTTCTATATCGTAGTATACAGTTATACAAGGTTGTTTTTAGGCTTGGCGTCTTTCATATAACATACATGCTTTACTCCATCCGCCTTATATTTCTCATGGCATGTAGGACAGTGAATTTCATCACATTTATGCTTAAATTTCCCCAATTATCCATCATGTGTGAAACATACCACATTCACAGATTCTCATTTTCCTGCACGTGCCAATTGATTTATGGAGCTCAAAACAGTTATTATTGAAAAATGTGCGTCTACACACATTACATCCCTCTTCTCAGCTTCAACTACACGGCTTTCACATTTGGGCTTTTACACTGCTCACATACCATGTGCAATCTTTACAATGTTTCACTATATCATCCGCAAACTCGAGACCCCTTACACAAATCATGATGTCGCCCATATTTTCGACTTTTATCATAACTCGCGTAAAGGCACCTTATATTACGGATGGGGAGATACGTTGTCCCTGACAGTCCTAAAATAAGTAGGGGTCTTGTACGATCTCTCACATTGCTTTTAAAAACATACACAGTCCTACGACGATCATCCAGTCCAAATACAACTATACGAGCATTCATTTCCTGTTCTACCCTTCTCAGCTCTTCAGGACCCATTACAGTCAAATTCAAGTTCACAATCTACAGCTAGTTTACGGGCACGCTCCACGACCGTAGGCAGCCAAATTTTTGTGGCCTGTGTATTTAGTACAGTAAACATGCGAGCCAAGACTACTGCTATAAAGCCGCAACCACGATCGACGTTTATATGCCGTCTAAAAATAGCCTGAGAATTGAAGTTAAGAGTGTAAGGTGTGGCACTATGACCGCAACACGGAATACACGGTCAATATTTACCGTGAAGTTGTCCATATTGAAGGCTATACTACTTTGGGAGGCTTGCATTATACGACCTAATATATACTCTACATCTTCAGCCGCCAAACGTCTGAATGGTACTACTACCCAAAAGTCATCTACATCGTTATCATCTGAGCCGAATCCGAAGGACAGCCTCGTCCTGACTTCACGCTCGTCGCGGTTCTGAAGGGCAAACTCTACAATACGCTGTACAACGCGACGTAGGCCGTGTTCAATACCGTTGCTATACATGGATCTAGGATCAACCCTGACTATATACCGATTTCTAGTCAAGGCTGGGGTCGGGGTTGCGGTGCGCACCAACTCGAACGTTATACCATCCTCAACAGAACGGGGAGCAGCTGTGGAGGATGAATAAGGGGTTATATTGGCTGAAGAAGCTGATGTGGGGTTGGTTGCGTAAGACGTTGAGGGTTGGGGGTCTATTACTGCAGACTCAACAGAACGGGGGCAACTGTGGAGGATGAACAATGGGGTATATTGGCTGAAGAAGCTGATGTGGGGATGGTTGCGTAAGACGTTGAGGGTTGGGGATCTACTACTGGTGGTCTAACAACCGGCGCGTTCCTGACGCGCTTTATACCTGACGTGGAGGACTCTTCATCATGTCTCCGCTTTGAACGTGCAACAGGTGTCGCTGGTGAGGATTCATCGGCGGGTATGGGCATTGTAGATGCATGGTCAACGGGTTCATCCGTGATATCGATGATGGGGGGCTGTACATCGTCGTCATTCACGGTTCTGTGGAAGAAGAAAACAAAATATAAGGAGCAGAACTCGCTATTTGTAATATTCTGTAAATGACCCACTTAGGGGTGTGACGTGTTAGAAATGGAATCTGTAGAAAAATTCAGATTCACGAGCCCATCCACATGTATTATATCTGGACCGACAGGTTGTGGTAAAACGGTGTTTATGCTTAATATCATTAAAGAAAAGGGAGAAATGTTCTCAAAATTTGTGCATAAAGTTATATGGTGCTATTCGACATACCAATCAGTGTTCAACGAGTACCAAGATGTTTTGTTCCACAAGGGGGTCTATGACGTTAATTCGTTAAAGGGAAATGAACATACAGTCATCGTAATTGACGACCTCATGTTGGAGATGGATAAAACGTTTGCCGAGACATTTACAGTATTCTCCCACCACCTTAACATAAGCGTGTTCTTCATCAATCAGAATCTATTTTTCAAAAATAGATACATGCGCGATGTGTCGTAAATACGCAATATCTAGTCTTATTCGCGCAACGTAGAGATGTGTCACAAATTGGGGTATTAGCCAGTCAAATGTTCCCGAATCAGCGTAAGGAGTTTTTGGAGGTTTATAAAGAGGTCACAAAGCAACGTTATGGATATTTGCTTTGTGACCTTCACCCGCGAAACACGTTTAGGGTGCTTCTAAGAACGAATATATTTCCAAACGAACCTGAAACCGTGTATATTCCAGAATGACGAATAGGCTAAAGAAATACCGCGAATTAATAAAAATCTATCAACGACTGCCTCGAGCATTGCAGCAGATGTTTGTTAAAAATATCGACTCTGACTTTTTAAAGTGCATCTGTGAAATCTGCCTTAATGTTATAAAATGTAATGTTCCAATGAAATCCTCTCAGAAGGCTCGCTTACGTCGTTACAAGAACATAATACGGGCGCTCGCCCATAAAAGCCAGGCTGTGGGTAAGAAAAAGCGTATTATTGTACAAAGAGACGGTTCGTTCCTCCCATCTTATTTTCAATTTTGGGGCCTTTACTGGCTAGATTAATATAATGAAGAAGGTGGTTGTGATCCCGTACGAGGTGTATGCTTCATTACAAAGGAGTCCAGATGCGGTTCTAGAGCCCCGTAAAAGTAGACTTAAAAGAATGGAAATTGAGTTGCTAACCCTATTAAACAGTGAAAAGGCACCTGATGAGAAAAGGGTTTTGTACCAAGAGGCTTTGCAGAAATTCCTTCATGAGTACGAAGATTATATAAGCATCCTACAGAGCTCACCGTGAGGCACAGCTCGAGTAGCGCAGAGCATAGCGACACAGGGCCTGAGCAACCAAAGAGTAGCGGAACATAGCACATCGAACATGTGCTAAAAACAGCCTCCCCCATACATTGAGGAATAAAGGGTTAAGTCTTTATAATCTATGGAGTGAGGACCCCATCATACAGTGGACCGACACAGGCGAGGTCATTGTTGATGGAACAAGGGTACAAGGATCCAATATCGTTGATATTGTTCATGATCTGGTGAGAAAGTGGGATAGGCCCTCACCAGCAGGATGGAGACATATTAAAGCAAGAGAAAGTGGGATAGGCCCTCACCAGCTGGATGGAGACATATTAAAGCAAGACTACAACAAATAAATGTCCCCCAAAACATTGATAGGTAATCTGAATAGGTTAAAAGACTTGGAACATACATCGCACGTGTCACAACTGAGTACACCTTCGCCCCCATCAGCTGCAGTGCCTCTGAAGAGGAGAAAGAAGAGAGTAGACGGCCAACCTTATCCACGTGCCTCTAAAATACGCAAATGGCTAACGTACTAGTAAGCACTATTATGGCATTTCTAGCCCTGCATCCTATGGTGGCGTTAATAGATTGTACAGAGGTACTTATGGTGTAAGGAAAAAAGATGTTGAGAGATTTCTGCGTGGCCAGGATGCTATACACTTCATAAACCGGTGAGAAAAAGGTTTAAAACAGCCAAGACAACAGCCGCATCGATTGACTCTATTTGGCAGGCAGATTTAACAGACATGCAAAGATATTCAGTGTACAACGACGGCTACCGCTACATCCTATTCATAATAGATGTATTCTCTAGATACCTGTGGCTAATTCCCCTGAAAAATAAATCGCCCGAAACAGTTGCTAAAGCGGCCAAAACGCTGATGTTGAAAGAAAACCAGATTCCTGGCTATTTTTGTACGGATATGGGAAAAGAATTTGTAGGGCGAGCTTTTCAGAACATGCTGTGAGAGTTTAACATCAGCTGTTACACATCCAATTCTATACATAAGGCTTCTTTAGCTGAAAGAGTTCAACGTACCATAAAGGAACGCATGCACCGATATTTTACACATAAAAACACGTACAGATATATAAACGTTCTTGATTCATTGGCTTCATCCTACAACCGCTCACACCATCGCACGATCGGTATAACCCCTAACGATGTTTTAGAAAGAGGCAAGCGCCCGAGAAGAGATGGAGTGCCACCACCACCACCCACTGAGCGTTTCAAAATAAATGACTATGTAAGGCTGTCACGTTCGGGAAATAAATTCGGTAAGGGTTTTGAGGAAGGATGGACACGCGAGATTTTTAAAGTTAGAGCCATGATTCCTAAAGGTGAGATAATGATGTATTACGTTGAAGATTTGAATGGAGAAGAGATCTCGGGAGATTTTTATCGCGAGGAACTGCAGAAAGTGGCATTTAATTTAGGAAAAAATGTGTTTAAAATTGAGAAAATTTTAGGAAGCAGAGGTACAGGAAAGAGAAAAATGTACCTGGTGAAGTGGCTAGGTTACCCAGAAAGCTTCAATACCTATATAAAAGCTAATGCAGTAATGAAGCTTAATTAGTATGCAGCATGACACCCAACCATTTCTACGTCACATTCCCGTCCTCCTCATCCCTGTCTGTACAACCTAACAACACACTAGCCAACTTTGTAACAGAACTCCATGGGCCCATTGAACTGGCTCGTGATTCGTATGAGGTGGGGATATGTGAATTTCAGCTGGATACCCACTTTTTAAATATTGATTATAAAGATTCCGTATTTACCGTTCTTAGAGACATTGATGAGTGTGAAAAAGCCGGGTTAACTCGGGATGCTACTATACGTATCGCCCGGACTAAGGTTGCACAGTTTTTCAGTACAACAGTGACACTAGGGCCGGGGCGTTATGGTACGGCTGAGGATGTTGTGAGAGACTTAAACAAAAGTTTTAAAAACTCAAATCTTACAAATGACTTATTATACGAAATCGTAAACAGAGGAAACTATGCACATACTCTAGTCTAACCGAGGGGCGTTGTCGAGCAGCCTTCCAAAGAGACACCTTTCACGATTCACCACATGACTTATCCAGCTTAATATATCACTTGAGGATGGAGAAGCTGGATGTAAGTTCTCAGCCTCCAGACATGTTATATTTACAGCAATATAGCGGAACACCTGTTTGTTGGGGATACCCAGGCACGCCTGCTACGCGTAGCCCACATCCCCAACCATAGAGGAAGGAGCTTGAGTATTACATGTATTACATATGACATACCCCATTATGTGAATGTCGCAACTAATCTAATAACTAATATCTCAATATATATATATAAGAACGATTGAGGGAAAAAATTTCCCATTCGGTGACGGGAGCTTAACAGTGAAGCTATACTTTCGACCCACTGAGTTATAATGGCCAGAAAGCCTTTCACGGTATACCGAGGGGTGAGATACCAGCGTGGTAGTGGACTTGGATCCATTTTTTCATCCATACTACGCACCACTGTCCCACTGTTGAAGAGGGGGGCCAGGTACCTAGGAAGGAAGACGTTATAAACAGGTTTTAACGCAGCAGAGGACATATTGGGCGGAACTATGCCTGAAGAAGCTCTAAAAAACATTTAATGCGTACGCGGGATGAAATCATCAAAGACGCGAAGAGAAAAATGCGTGGTGGTGGAAAGAAGAGAATTGTTAGGAAGAAGGGGCTGCCAACACATGGTGTAAAGAAGAAGAGAACTGTTAGGAAGAAGGGATTACCATCACGTGGTTGAAAGAAGAAGAGGAGAGCTGTTAGGAAGAAGGGATCACGTGGCATTAAATGTAAAAGGGTACAAAAAAGAAGTGTTCAACGCGTATGAGACCTATGGCCGATCATTTTTTTAACTGATATAAACTGAGGACGCTACTCTCACGATTCATAGATTGATTAATACTCGTCGAGGGAGGAGGCAAGATTTCTGAGTCACCCTGGCACGTTTTATTCATCCGTGTAGTTCACAATGCTGTAAATCGGAGCTATCTCTCTTTGAGATGCCTCCAACGCAAGTTTCTATTGAGCACAGCGACTTTATTACAATTAACCCTTTAAACACAATTAGTTCACCCAGTGCCCCTATAGAATTCGTGATACCCAGCTCAGGCCCTTACTTTTTTTGATCCGAGCTGTATGCACATGTATACTAAACTTCGCATAGCTCATTCTGACGGAACGGATTGCGATGATAATTATGTTGCATACCCTGAAACCAACTTTCTGCACTCTATATTCAGTCAGTGTGACGTATATTTAAATCAGACTAACATCTCGGCAGGCACGGTACTATCACCTACGAGCATATCTGGAAAATGTCCTCAACTTTTCAAAAGAAGCGAAGGACATCTTTTTATCCGCCGAGGGGTATTACCACACTAAAGATGAGGGTAGTATAAAGGATAAATTTAAAAATTCTAAAAAAAAGATACACGAATGTTTTGGACGCCTGCATACAGACTTTACTTTCCAGGAGAAGTTGCTTATGAACGGAGTAGATATGAAATTGAAGCTTACCCGCACGAGCCCTGAGATCTGCATAAATCTGGGGGCTGACCAAGAAGAAGGCGCGAAACCCGTTGTGATACATATCACGGTAACGTATTTGCGTATACGCCGCGTGAAATTAAGCTTCCCGAAAGCAAATAGAAATCGAGAAAGATCTCATACACGCCACAGTGAAATATCCAATTAACAGGGTACAGATCAAACTGTGCACGATCCCGGCAGGCCTGGCATCGAAACAGATAGAAAACATTGTTCTTGGAGTCCTTCCTAAAAGGATTTTAATTGGCTTGCAAGACCACGCCTCAACAAATGGAAATTATAAAAGGAGTGCCTTAAAATTCGAGAATTTCGGGCTTAAAAATATTACTCTATTCATAAATGGTATCGCCCTGGGTGAAATGCTGGATATGGATTACTCGTCAACTGGGGTATTCCCCCTCTGCGCGAGAGCTTATAGTAGTTTGGCTCATAATACAGGTGCTTGTTATGAGCTCGGTTTCGGGATAACTCAGAAAGAATTTGTGGAAGAGTTTAATATTTACTCATTCGACCTTACGCCTGACTTAACTGCTGGCGTA
Organism: Bathynomus jamesi; assembly: GCA_023014485.1. Classification (NCBI taxonomy): domain Eukaryota; kingdom Metazoa; phylum Arthropoda; class Malacostraca; order Isopoda; family Cirolanidae; genus Bathynomus; species Bathynomus jamesi. The sequence goes on from JAJOZX010000070.1 coordinate 306,895, forward strand.
AACACGCATTTAAACGCCCAGCAGACTGGAACCGTCTCAGTGAGATTGGAGTTTGATAAAGCTATAGACACGCCTTTAAGTGCACTCGTGTATCTAGAAACACAGACCCTAATAGAACTGGACCGTTTCCGGAACGTCACGACATATTTTTAAAATGGATGCAAATACACTCCAGAGAGGGATGAAAAGTGACTGTTTCGCGCGATCACTCGGTTTCCCACCATGGCATGACTCGACAATTGTTTAATTTATAGCGCGATTACGTATGCCTAAGATTATCTGGAATTCATATCGTTTCCAAGGACTTTATACTGAAACATGCGGATTGTATTGTATTTTGTTTCTCATGCACATGTCACGTGGGAAGGGTTTTATGAATTTTTAAAAATTATTCGATTTGTGCGAAACAGAGTTGAATGATAAATATGTGTGCAGACAGATAAAAAAGTTCCCATATGTTAGTACCCCCTGTAATGTGTAAGATCTATATTGTGTAAACCTATATATACATTTGTAGCCATTAAGAATTGGGGACTGCCCCTTTTTGTACATGTTAAATAAATGAAAATATATTTCGTTTTGTTAATATCCTCAAAAAAATACATAATCTCGCCGATGAGCACGCATTCGCTTGACCTAGTGTGTGTCAATACCACGACATCTGATTCGCTGCGTGGTGTGGATACCACTTCATTTATCACCCTCTCCCCAAAAGTGTTTATAATATGATCTAACTCCGTGTCGGTCCTGTTAAAATAAAGAGAAAATTACACCAGTCTGCATGAAAATCGATTTCTTTATTTTGAGTTGTGATTCTGAAGCAGTTCGCTGCGCTGAATTAAAAGTGCTACCAGTTTTTTCTATCACCCACAGTTTTAAAGTTATTAGCAAAATAATTTTGAGGCGTTTTGTAATTTTTTACCTTTTTTATCTTTAATTAATTTCGTTTTTTCATATTTTTCAGATAGATAATTCTAACATTACGTCTTTAACCCTAGAACACAAACCTTGGGTGAAAATCACCCCACGATATTTTGATCACGTGACCATGTTGTGGGGAGTGGTGGCAGCCACCTGCCTTGCCCAGTAGCTGCAGTGCGTGTTTAGCCGTGGTCGAGAGAGGTAGTGGTTTAAGTGTCGCTCGCTTGATTTTTCCTGTAGAGTACATTTTGGGTGATTTTCACCCGACGTTTGTGATACAAGGTGCAATTATTAGCGGGTGGAAATCTCCCAAGGTTTGCAGTGGTGTACATATTCTGGTTTGCTATTTACGTTATTTTTCTTTACAGGCATTGATTATGACATTCTAGGTGTACTAAAGTGCTATTACTATTGCAAGAATCATGTCTAATAAACAGGTGAAGTATTACGCAAGTGATGAGCTTGAAAGGATTATGAACACAACTGGGGAATTACCTGATTATAGTGAAACTGATGATGAAGAGAATGAAGATGACCTAGAATATGAGGTCATGTATGATAGTGACATTGACAAAGAATATGTACCTGAACCAAGTGAAAATGATGATGAGAGTAGTCATAGTGATGAGGAGACCAGACGCCGTGTATGGAAAAGACCACGGCACACGTCTACACCAGCCAAGCCACGCTCGCCCCACGTGACAGCTAGGCCTATCACCAGCCGCCATGTGTTCGACCCAGACCCTGGTGCCTCTACGTCTGCTGCCTCCTGATGCCCATGCTGCCTCTCCTGATGCCCCTGCCGCCTCTCCTGATGCCCCTGCCGCCTCTCCTGATGCCCATGCTGCCTCTCCTGATGCCCCTGCCGCCTCTCCTGATGCCCATGCTGCCTCTCCTGATGCCCCTGCCGCCTCTCCTGATGCCCCGGCTGCTCGTAGGGGAAGAAAAAGGCGCCCTGATGAGGACGACGATGCTCCCTCAGTCGTTGACTTCCACACCAGCACCCTGGCAAGCACTTCTGGCTTCAGGTGGAGTTGCCGGCCACAGTCTCGTTCGTCGATGAGAACTCCATCACGGAACATCCTTCCATCCGGCATGACCACAGGGCCAACAGCGGAGGCACGGAGTGCTGACACCCCAATCAAGTGCTTCACGTTGCTGTTTGAGGACCAAATCATCGACGAGATTGTTGAATGGAGCAACAAGCGAATCCACTTGCAGGCTGCCAAGTACGGCCGGCAGACTGGAGCACACTCTCGAACAGAACCAGCCGAGGTGCGTGCACTTCTGGGGGTTATCATCTTCAGTGGCTGCCAGAGGGACAATCATCTATCAACATCAGAGATGTGGAACCCCTGCACCGGCGCAGCCACATACCGTGCGGCCATGTCTGAGGGTCGATTCGAGTTCCTACTGAATTGTCTGCGTTTTGATGACCCTAACACACGGGAGGAGAGGCGGAAGACAGATAAGTTCGCAGCCATTAGGAAGATCTGGGACAACTTTATAGGAAATTGTGGGAGGATGTACGTGCCTAGCGAGAACCTGACTGTCGACGAACAGCTGCTTGGTTTCAGAGGAAGGTGCCCCTTCCGAATGTACATCCCCAACAAGCCGGCTAAATACGGGATCAAGCTTGTTCTTGCCAATGACAGCAATAGCAAGTACTTAGTGGGTGCGATCCCTTATCTGGGGAAGGATGGGACAAGACCCATGCAGGGCATCAACCTTGGCCATTACTACACCAAGGAGCTGACCAGGCCATACCACCAGACACAAAGGAATGTAACCACAGACAACTGGTTCACGTCTGTGCCCTTAGTGACGGACCTCTTAGACTGTGGCATGACCCTTGTTGGAAGGGTCAGGGGAAATAAAAAGGAGATACCGTCGCAGATGAAGGAAACGGCCAGTCGCAGGCTAGGGTCAAGTGCATTCCTTTTCACCAAGGAAATGACTCTGGTGACATATATCCCAACAAAGTCCAAGACCAAGAAGAAGCTCGTCTTGCTGTTGTCTTCTATGCACACACAGCCAGCCCTGGGACCCACAGGAAAGCCGGAGATCATCGAGTTCTACAATCACACGAAAGGTGGTGTGGACACATTCGACCAGATGTGTGCCCACTACTCCTGTGGACGCAAGACCAAGAGATGGCCGCTGTGTGTGTTTTATGGGATGCTGAACACCTGTGTACTCAACTCCTGGGTCATCCACAATGAAAATGCAATTAGGACAGGTGGCAACAGGATCATCAGGAGGAAATATATGCAAATATTGGCACTGGGATTCATCATCACGCCCTGGGCAGAGAAGAGGCTCGACTCGCCGTTCCTGTCACGCCCCCTCAAGACACTCATCTGCACAATCTGCAACCTCCCTTCACCTGGCACTGCTGCAGGCCAGGCAGGCACGGTGGTAGCAGAGAGTAGTGGTGCCTTGGTGCGCTGCGTTATGTGCCCTAAGGGGTCCGACAGGAAGACGCGGCACAGGTGCCGCAAGTGTCGTGGACCTGTGTGCCCTCGCCACTTCTGCCCTGTCTGTGTTGACTGTGTATAATACCAGGTAAGTTATAATGTTCTTTGAAGTTGTCTGCAATGAAAAAGTGTTCATAAATGATGAATAAATATCTACAAAAAATATTTAGTGCACATAAGTCAGTTTTCGCCTCTCAAAAATTTCCCTGTATTTGTCTATCTCCACTACAGTTCGTAGCGATCCAGGAGGCTTGTGGCTGCGCCAGCTGAGGCTCTCATGACTCGGGTGACTGTAGGCCAACGCTCAACTCTGCAGCTGCAGTATTAACTTCACAGTAGATTTTAATGTTAGGTTAGGTAGTATTAAAGCATTGTGAGTAAGGTTTATCTAAGTTACCCATCACAGTACTTACTTTATGTTTTTTTAACTTCTTATAGCAGGAAATTAAAGTACACGAGTTATATTTTCAATTTATTTCTATACATTTAATAAAGCACGATTAGAACTTTTTATATTAATTTCCGAAAATGGGTAAAATTCACCCGGGGTTTGTGATGGTGTAACCCGGTCCTAGGGTTTGTGTTCTAGGGTTAAAATTTTAATAATGGCTTCCAGAGGATGTACCCATAGTCCAGACATATTTTGTTATATTTGTGGTCGGTATGTTGTTGTAAAACAAAGGACAAATGTAACGACCTTCATTAAGAGAGCTTATCATGCTTATTTTGGAATTAAATTAGGAGATCAAGACAAACGTTGGGCTCCACACAAGGTTTGTCTTACGTGTGTTGCGGCACTAAGGAATTGGAGCAAAGGTAAAAAGAAAAGTTTGCCATTTGGGATCCCTATGGTACGGCGCGAGCCTAGAAACCATACCGACGACTGCTACTTCTGTCCTTGCAGTGTTAAAGGTTATAATGCAACGAATAAAGAGAGCCTTCAATACCCAAGTCTTCCATCTGCAATAAGACCGGTACCCCATGGTCCAGAAGTTCCTATTCCCCGCCCACCCGAGAGTCTGGATCAATACAATTCAGATTCTGATTCAGCTCCAAATCCAGACAATGATGATCTACAGATCTACAGAAGCTAAGGCTAACAAAGACCCTAAGATCCACTCTAAGATTAGCCCGAGAGAAAGGAAAGAGTAGGGGGTTAAGAGAAGAGAAGAAGATAAGGGGTTAAGTAAGGAGCAACACCTATCATTCGTGGGTTAACATTCACTCAGAAAAAGGGGAAAAAAGTCTCACCATCATCATCCGCCGGCCACTGCCGACAAGTCAGAAAAATAGTCGGAGAGAATAGGAGAGGGATGAGAGATGAAAAGAAGTGAAATAAGAACGCTTACAAACCATGCAAACACAGTCTTAACTCACTGTCATTCCATGCAAACTACAAACATGCAAGAAAAGAGAGTTACAGACATGCAAAGTAAAAAAGTAGGTAAAGTTAAACAAAAAGTAGGTTAGTTTGCGCTACGAGCTACATCTACGTTCGTGTTAGTCTAATTTTTTTTTTTTTTTTTTGCTGGGATCACACGCTGGCATGTCACAAGCTGGCATTCATCGTCAACAGACTCATCCTCGAGTACCACCACCAGAGCTCCTGTTGCTAACTTTGTTTTTTTAAATTAAACAACGTTAATACTTTTAAAATGTCTGTCAAGACGGTTCTTAAACATATTAACGCTGGTAGAATGAACGACTGACGCGGGAAGATTATTCCATTTATCGATTACTTTAAACGTAAAGAAGTTTTTAGCGATATTAGTAATGAAACGTCTGCCACGCAACTTAAATCCGTTATTGCGAGTATTACTATTATCGAAAGTAAACAATTTGTCAAAATTTACGTTATCGATGTTATTAACGCTTTTGAAAACTTCAATAAGCTCCCCCCTTAATCTCCTAGTTTCGAGTGAATACAGGTCTAACTCTTTAATCCTATCTTCATAAGGCTTATTGCGCAATGACGGAATAAGTTTCGTGGCACGACGCTGAACCCTTTCTAACCTATCAATATCCTCACGCAAGTACGGGCACCAAAACTGAACGGCATATTCTAAATGAGGCCTGACTAGGGACTTGTAAAGGGGCAATATAATATCCTTCGATTTAAATTCGAAATTACGCGCTATGAAGCCTAACATCCTATTAGCTTTTGCGCAAGACTCCAGGCACTGGTTCCTAACGTTTAAATCCTTAGATACGCGTACGCCTAAATCTACTTCCTCGTCAACGCTCGCTAACTCCCTATCATCCATCGTGTACGCGTAATTATTGTTGCGAGAACCTATATGCAAAACTTTACATTTCTCTACGTTAAATTGCATCTGCCACTTATCCGTCCTCTCCAAAATCCTACTTACATCGTCTTAGATCCTATTTCTATGGTCCTCGTTAACAACCTTACCGCCTATTTTAGTATCGTCCGCGAATTTTGACACGTTACTAGTCAATCCTACATCTATGTCGTTAATGTAAAAATACGAATAGCAATGGGCCTAACACTGAACCCTGTGGCCCACAGGCTATATGTATGCCTCTCTGATAATCCTTTAATTTTTAATTTTTTATTTTTACTTCTCCGTTTATTGCATATACAGGGCGTCCCAAAAAAATGTATACACACTTTAACAGCTGATAGCTCAATTGATGTTTCTTTCTTTCCAAGTTAAACCCATTAGAATTAATAATGGCAGTCAGACTAAGCTTTGAACAAAGGAAATTCATTCTAAAATGCTACTGGAAGTGTGAAAACGCAGTTGAAGTGCAAAGACAGTTTAGGAGGGAGTTTCAAACAGATCCACCAAGGCGACTTACCATCACTCGAATTAGAGATAAGTTTGAAGCCGATGGAACTGTTCAGAATGTCCACAAGAAGCGTTCCGGAAGACCACGGACATCGACAAGCCCCACAAAGCAAGAAAGAGTACTGGAAACGTATCACCAAAGTCCAAGAAAATCTGTGCGGCAAGCGAGTCGTGAGGTAGGAATTTCAGAATCGTCTGTCCAACGCATTTTGAAGCGCTGTCAATGGAAAAGTTACATTCCAAGATTAGTCCATGCTATTAATGAAGATGATCCGGACCGAAGAGTGGAGTATTGCGAGTGGTACTTGGCACGATGTGGATGTGGATTGGACGAAGGGGTTTCGTAGAATACCCTCCGCGTTCACCAGACCTCACACCACTAGACTTTTTTTATGGGGATACTTAAAAGGCAAAGTCTACGCTATAAAACCTGCAACAGTCGCTGAATTGAGAGCAGCCATTGAACGAGAATGCACACAAATACCAAACGAAATGTTTCGTGATGTTTGCGATTCCATTGCTTCGCGTTATCAGCAGTGCCTGGACCAGAACGGACGTCAGTTTGAAAACAGGCGTTGACAAAACAATTAAATAATGTCTGTAGATTCTATTACATTTTGAAAATGAAATGTATTTTAATAAACACTGCCTTTATAAGTATTTAAAATGTGTATACATTTTTTTGGGACGCCCTGTATATATTTATTTTTCTTTTTTTTTCTCTCTTTCTGTAACCTATATATAGGCTGTCACCCTTTTATGTACTTCAGTGTTCCTGAGGATGTCACTAGACGAAAGCGCTTGAGCACCATTTTGTGTTTCCTTTCCTTCGTGGTTTTATTCATCGTAAATATTTTTCACGTGTTACTTTCGTGAAATAATTTTCATATATATATATATATATATATATATATATATATATATATATATATATAGGGGTCATGATTAAGCACGTTTTTCAAAACACTTATTGCAATTTGGTAAAATCCTACTGTAGCGCCGCATTATCGTAAAATAATCTTAAAGTTCCAACATATATATATATATATATATATATATATCGTAAAGAAACGACGCTTGTATAGGAGATATTCCGCGCAAGACGAGAGAGAGAGAACGGAACAAATGAAAAAATGAGGTAACCACCTGGGAATCGAACCCGGGATCTTCCGATTGCCGGTCAGACGCGATACCATTACACCATGGACCTCACTCTTCCAAATGCCGTAATTCTTCTACATACTCGCAGAAACCAATGCCCCAAGGGGGCACCTCCCGCATGCCGTAACATTATATACATTCAACTGCAAAGAACACGCAGTATAAATAACGTAAAGAAACGACGCTTGTATAGGAGATATTCCGCGCAAGACGAGAGAGAGAGAACGGAACAAATGAAAAAATGAGGTAACCACCTGGGAATCGAACCCGGGATCTTCCGATTGCCGGTCAGACGCGATACCATTACACCATGGACCTCACTCTTCCAAATGCCGTAATTCTTCTACATACTCGCAGAAACCAATGCCCCAAGGGGGCACCTCCCGCATGCCGTAACATTATATACATTCAACTGCAAAGAACACGCAGTATAAATAACGTAAAGAAACGACGCTTGTATAGGAGATATTCCGCGCAAGACGAGAGAGAGAGAACGGAATGTATATAATGTTACGGCATGCGGGAGGTGCCCCCTTGGGGCATTGGTTTCTGCGAGTATGTAGAAGAATTACGGCATTTGGAAGAGTGAGGTCCATGGTGTAATGGTATCGCGTCTGACCGGCCATCGGAAGATCCCGGGTTCGATTCCCAGGTGGTTACCTCATTTTTTCATTTGTTCCGTTCTCTCTCTCTCGTCTTGCGCGGAATATCTCCTATACAAGCGTCATTTCTTTACGTATTTACTGCGTGTTCTTTGCAGTTGAATGTATATATATATATATATATATATATATTGCTACAAAGCGATGTTGCAAGATGTTGCAATATATACAAATGGTGATATAATAACGATGGAGACAGCGGATAGTTAAGCACAACGAGAATAATTTTCACGTTGTAGAAAATTCAGAACAAAAGGAAAATTAGACTGCCAATTATAAACGAGAAGCAACACAAATTAATTTTGAAAGCAGCTAATATGACATCTCATTGTTTACGATATATATATATATATATATATATATATATGAGAATGAAAATTAAATTTGAAAACGCGATTATTTCAATTTTCCTATAACTTAGCTTTTAAGCATCGACAAGAAAAGCAAAAACGTACTATATAATCTAAAAATACTTACAACACCTCCTCCTCTATGATCTGACACTCGTCGACCCGTCCCAATATCACGACATCTGGATCACGTGGATGGATGGTGGATGGCGCCCCCATTTCGTCAAAAGTTGCTATAACACGCCCTAACTCGGAATCGCTCCTGCAAGTAAAATACATGTCATGAAACTGGATGCGGGTAACTCGTTTCGGCAAAAATAGTGTTAATCAAAGCTATTAAATAAATGATATTTCTTTGCGCTGAGAGATACCGTTTGCGGCTAAGTTAGGTTAGTTTACGCCCGGTTAGGCTATGCTAGGATAGGTTAGTTTAGGTTAGGTTATGGTAGAGTATATGTCTCGCTATTGGGGCTTGCATGTATCAGTTTATATATATATATATATATATATATATATATATATATATATATATTATACTGTATATATATATATATATATAGTTAGGGTTAAGCCCTGAGACTAGTTTACACTCCTCTTAAAGCTCCATTACGAACTTGATTGCAGATAAAAGTATTGTTCACCATATATACAGCATATATATATATATATATATATATATATTATATATAATATATATATATATATATATATATGAGTCATTAGACAATGACTAAGCACATTATTCAAACGCATTCAAATCTTAAAATTTTGAGTAATTTTTTTTAAAAACAAACTATCTGCAGAGCATCCTATAATTTTTAAAAAACATAAACAGATATAACGACGAAGGAGAGTGTCCACGATATATATATATATATATATATATGAGTGTTAACCCCTCCGTCTATGGCCCTGGGGTGGTTCGGATTGACGGGGGTTCTGGTTTATGAGGCAAGCAACGGATATGTGCCTTGAAGTGGTTTTTCTTCTATGTTACTCTCCGAGTTCTTCTATAGTGGCTCGGAGGACTCTGGTAGATTTGCAATCTAAATGCTGAAGGTTCCGGATTCTTCTTATAGCGTATCCGGAAAGTTTTCTAAGTTTTTCTGAAGAGAGCAAGGCTCGAAGGGGACAATAAAAAGTTTCTTCACTGTAAATTTACTGCTAAAAGATACAGGTAGTGCTCAGCCTCTGAATTAGCTTCTGAATTACAATGGATGAATTTGAATGGGTTTATATACCCAAAAACTGCTAACATTATTATTATTAAATGCTAAGAAGGCTGTATTATTTTTTGCACAATATTTGAAAATAAGTAAATTTTTTAGCTGTGGTAAGGCTTGAACGAGTAAACAAAATATTTGAAGACGAAACCATATTTTTATCTTAACCCGCGACTTTTCAGATCTGATGTTATCATGATCTGCCAAGTTAACTAAAAGTGGAAATCGGACTATGCATCTTTACACTAAAATATGCATATGAGTGAAATTTTAAGGTTTAAGATGTACAATTTTAATGCTTAGGCAAGACATGATCTCATTGTTTATAACGAAAGAGAGTGTATACAAAATGTGAACATTGCAAAGCTTAACAGGATTCCTTATTAAGCGAAATCTAAAAAATGATTATGAGATTTTAAAAAACAACAGGTCACCAATTATTTAGCAAAGTAGAAAGTGAATCAAATATTTTATCCAAACTCGCGTTGGGCGATTTTGGTCCTTATGTAAAAATGAATACACACACGTACATACATATGAGTATAGGCATTATATAAAGTTAAATATATAAGATTATACATGAACTATATAACACATGAATTTTTAAAATGGATACTTTTTCTTACAATGGATACAGAGACTATATAAATGAATACAAGAATTACATGAAGGATAAGATAATATAGGAATATGGGAATTATTTATGGTTCATTTTTACAGGGCTCTTCCCTCTAGAATGATATTAATATAATAACGTAACATCCTAACTAAGGCTAACTAGATGATAACTATTGGTTTTATAATACAGATTTAATATACAACATAAGTCGGGTGGTTTAAGTCTAGTTCACGTGGTCTGGGTACGCACTCTTGGTCGTGCATAAATAGTTTCATGTTCCGTGTCACTGGGTTTTCTTTGTTCCCAGAATGATCTTTTCATCACAAATACACCGAGGATAATAGCACACACAATAATGATACTAACGGCAGATGTTGAGAAAATGGTTACCGGTTGTAGTATTTGTAAGAGGTTGTTTTGGTTATCATCCGAAATTTTAAACGGCTCAATTGATCATTCCATTCAGGGGCATGCAGTTCGGGTAGGATGGTTACAGGTTTTATGGAGAGATTTAAGATCTCTATGACGGGTTTAAATTTAATTTGCGACGGAAATGGGTATGAGTTATTAAGGGTAACCTTATACGGGTTGTATATTTGGAGGGCTTTTGAACGCAAGGAGCAACCAATTGGTAGCCGAATAATCATAGGGATTGTAATGAGGGAATAATATGATGGACACTCGAGGGTAGCGGCAGTCCTGTTCGCGAAGGAAACCCAGATGTCTGGTCCAATTCGTAGTTGGATGGTTTTAGGGAATTAAATTTTTAAAATGAACATACGGGGGCATGCCGGTCACGAATTAAATCGACAAACAAAGCAAGACCTAGTAGTGGGAAGATAACTGGTTTGAGTGGAGGGCAGATGAGTTGTTTATTTGGTTGCGGGAATCGGCAATGCCGGACGTCGCTATCTGACATCATAGAATAAGCTGATAGATCTTTGGTGAGGAAAAGGTAAGGTGGTACGGTGGGTAAATATAATCGATAGACATTAGAGTTATTTTGGTAGGGTGTTGGGAAAGGGTGAAATCTATATACGTCATAAGTGAGGAAATCGAAAAATGGTATAATTATGAGGTATGTGTAGGGGCGTGGTCCATGTACAGTCCAGGTGTATTCTAGAAATTGAGGGTAATTAGTGTGGTTGAGTGGGAATATGGGTGATAATTTTAATTGTGACTGGGCTGTGAATCAAGGACTGGAGTATTTCCCATGGTATTAGGGTGGAAAGAGTGATTTTTCCATGGGCTAGCTGGGTTGCACGCAAACCTTGGAATGAATCGTAGTTATTCGTTGTAAGTATTTATCGATTAGGGTTACTTGTATGTTCATTATTTATTAATTCTAGATATCGTTTGTGTTCTTTGTATTGAGCTAACATGGATTCAAGGTATGTGAATCTGTGTCCGAAAGGGAGTGAAGGAAAGCGATTGTTTTCGTGTAATGACCTAATAGTTTGTTCTAACATGTGTCCATTATTTGTCGATTCCGAGCGAAGAGATTCAATTTAAGTTCAACTCTTTTAATATCTTCTTCGGTTGCTAATCCGAATAAACCTTTGAACAGTTTCCCTCCTATATCTATCAGTCCCCTTTTACTTCTTTGGTTAAAGTTTTCGGAATTTTTGGTTTCAGTTTGTATCCATGGTAAGGCTAATATTTCTGATAGGGCGCGTGCTGTAGTTTGAATATTTTCGAGGGTATTTTCTAACAGAACGCGACTTATCTGATCTTTTCCTTGGAAAGAATTTTGGACTTTACTTTCAAACGTTTCTAATTGAGTTTGTATCTGAAGGAGATTGATTTTAATTCTAGCAGGGGGTTGCAATTTATATAAAGTCTGCATGCCCTTTCAAAAATTTACCTTCTGCAAGTTTTTCTATAACAACTCCGGTAGAAATTTTAATACTAGGTCTACAAGAGTAAATATTGGAAAATTATAAGGGGGGACAATTTTATTCATTTCTACGCCTTAAGTTATACGGAGCTGGGGGTAGTTGTGTGGATACTTGTGTGGATACTTGTGTTGGTGGGCGAAGGGGTCGGCCTCGTTTTTGTGGCAATTGGGGTCGACCGTTGAGCTCGGATTCTGAGCGGGTTCGTTTCTTATGTGAAGGTTCTAGTTCACGTGGGTGATGCATTTGCGGGCGGTATGTCGGGTCCGTGCGTCGATCATCAATCGGCGAGGGTGGTGACAGAGGGAGATGGTAGTTGGAGGAGATGGTGGAGTTCCACTGAGTGATTCTCTCGAAGGGGTTTCTCCAGGGTCTGGGTCCGATGGGACGCTTGGCTCTGGGGCCTCTCTTGTTCAGAATTGCCTCGAGTAATGGTGGTTTACGAGGTACCATCTTCGTCATGGGTAGCGGTTCCCGCGGTGACTACTTCAGTTTTTTGATCCCTGCCCGATTGTTAATATCTTGACCATTTGAAGGATAGGCGGCTCGAACGCCTGGCAGCTGTTTTTTGGGAAGGTGTTGCTCGGAAGCTATCTTCAAATTGTCAGCGTGAATGATCTTTAGTTTGGAATGATCCCGGGAGGTCGAGGTTTCATAACGATTTTTTCCGAGGTCTTTCAATTCCTATATGGGCCATCCCATTGGGTATAATTTGCGATGAGCCCTGGCGGTTTCACGCTCTTCAGATAACATCGCATACCAACGAGATAGTCCGTTGACGGGGATGACGCCTATATGTTCTTGCTCCATGCTGTGGTTTCGTTGGTCGAGGGCATAGCGGATTATGTCAAAAATCTTGAAAGATCGTTCAGCTAGTTGCTGATTTGCTTCTGCCATTTCGGAAGAAGATGTTAGGACTGCCGGGTCGGTTTGGTCGGGCAAATCAAAAGGTAGACGCTTGTCGTAGTGATATAGAACGAAATGAGGGGTGTCCCCGATGGACACATTATAGCCATTGTTGAGGCTGTTGTACCATGGGAAGGAATCATCCCATGTACGGAGGATGCATCGACAACGTGACGCAGGGCTTCCAAGATCTTTCGATTGTTGTCTTTCCACTAAGCCGTTTGCCTGCGGGTGGTATGCCACAATGTGTGTATTTTTAATTCTACACATGTTACAAAGTGACTCGAACAGTTTGGAAGTGAAACTACGGGCGTTATCCGAGATTAGGATGGAAGGAGTGGTATGGTTTTGGATGACGCGTTCCACTAGGGCTCTTGCCACAGTTTCCGAGGTCTGATCTGGAATGGCGGCTACTTCGCTGTAACGCGAGAAGTGGTCCGTAAACACAATGATGTACTGATTTCCCTTTGATGTTTTGGGAAATGGTCCCAGTATATCCATTCCAGTTCTTTGCCAGGGCCTCTGGCATACTGGATATTTATGCATTGGAGCGGTGGATGGTACGTTGCCCTTATGCTTTAAACACGACGGACATTCGGCGATGTATTCATGTACCGTTCTGTTCATCTCGGGAAAATGGTATCGCTCCAAAAGACTTTTGATGGTGCGATCCGGCCCCATGTGTCCATAAAAAGGTGAGTCGTGACAAAGTCCAATGGCTATATCAACGAGATCCTTTGGTATCTCCACGAGGTCGTTTCCATCTTCGTTCCTGAAATGTACGAGCCCATCTTTGAGGTTGTACTGTTCTTTTACCTTCGATGGTTCCTTTTGTTCCAGGCGCGCCCGAAGGTTTTGGGTGTGTTGGTCCTGTTGTTGGGAGTATTGCAGACACTCGTAGTCGAACACAGGAAGAAGTCCTATTTTATTCACTCGGGCGTCGGGCTTGAGTCTCGACAATCCGTCTGGAATAACTTGCAGTTTTCCCGGTTTGTATACGATTTTCGCTGCAAAATCCTGAATCAACAGAGCCCATCTACTCAATCGTCCTTCAAGTAGCTTGTCCTTGAAGAGGTACGTGAGTGGCTTATGATCAGTCTTGATGGTTACATCGTAGCCATAGACGATATTTCGGAATTTTTTCAAAGCCCAATATACCGCTAGGGCCTCTCGGTCCGTAGTGGAATAATTCCGTTGAGGTGCAGAGAGAAGTTGACTGGCATAAGCAATGGGTAATTCCACACCGTCTACGTCCTGTAACAGGACGGCTCCTAGTCCATAGGAGGAAGCATCTGTGGCTATGATGAAGGGTCTTGTGTAATCAGGATATTGTAAAATGGGATGACAGGTTAGTTTATTAATTAAAGTTTCAAAGGCATGTTGGTGATCGGATTCCCAGTTAAATTTCGAATTTTTCTGGAACAAATTAGTAATGGGTTTAGCAATATTCGAAAATTGGGGGATAAAGTTCCGATAGAATCCGACAAAACCAATAAATGCACGGGCGTCGTCGATGGTCTTGGGTACAGGGTATCTTTCCAGGGCTTCGAGTTTGGCTGGATCAGGTTTAATTCCTGTGGACGAGAGTAGGAATCCTAGGTATACCAGGGATTCTTGTAAAAAATTGCACTTTGCAAGCTTCAGTTTAAGGTGTGCTTTTCTCAAGTGTGATAGCACATTATGAAGGCGTTGAAAGTGTGTTTTTATGTCCGAACTATAGACGATAATATCGTCAAGATACACGAGAGCTTCGACACCTAATAGGTCGGAAAGGACTATATTCATCAACCTAGAGAAATTAGCAGGCCCATTTCGGACTCCGAAAGGTAAAACCTGGAATTCGTAATGGCCTCGGTTAGTGGAGAAAGCAGTAATGCCCGAGATTCGGGACTGACCTCCATTTGCCAATAACCTGATGCTAAATCGAGGGATGAAAAAAAATTCGCTTTCCCTACGTTCAGAATTGTTTCCTGCATGTTTGGAATCGGGAAACGGTCTGGGATGGTAATGTTATTCAGGCGTCTAAAATCTATACAAGGGCGAGATGTTCCGTCCTTTTTGGAGACGAGAATCATAGGAGCGGACCAGGGACTAGCTGAAGGCTGAATGACATCCTGCTCCAACATGTCCTTGATGTGTTCCTCAATAGTGACTAACTGAGAATGTGGAACCCGATAGGGAGGAATGAAAATGGGTTTGGAATTGGGTTCCAACTTGATTTCAAAAGGGACCAAATTAGTTCGGCCCAGAGGATCTCCGGTTAGGGCAATCACATCTTTATTTCTTATCAGGAAATCGAGAAGTGATTCCATTAGTTTGGGATCCTGTAAAGCTGGTGACTCCTGAAGGGAGTGCTTCAGACATTTCTTATATTCTTCTTTTAATATTGAAGGCTTTAATTCTAAGGAACTGGAAACACGATTTATCGTACTGATGGGGAAATCTGAATCTATTTCTACTGTGGAAACAGTTCCTATTTTCTGATTTGAAGTTAATTCTATAGATCTTTCTCCTTTGTTTAAACAAACAACAGGGATAGCTGAATTCTGACTCTGACTAAGGACTTGGGCAATAAGAACATCTCTTTTGAAATTACTTTTCTCTGTAATCAGAGTACGCTCTGACTCTAATAATTTTCCTTGACTGTTAACTACTTTTGCTAGGAAACAAATCTTCTCATAAGGTGCTACTGTTATATGCTCGGTAGGGCATATGAAAAATTGTGAATCTGATTCTGGTTCGGCGACTAAAATTTGCCTTATTGGCTGAACTGAAGCTGGCTGACTGGAAACTGACTGACTGGAAACTGGCTGACTGGAAACTGGCTGACTGGAAACTGACTGTCTGGAAACTGCCTGGGTTGATCCAACTGGATTCAACAACTGGAACTGATTACCCTGGGGTCTGATTTCTGGAGCGGTTGTCCCTCTGGATGCAACCGGCCGACTTGATCTGCTATCAAGTAGAGGGGGTTTCCTATTTCTTTCGGAAATCTGAACTGAGCTAAGTCTATTAGCATTAAGTTGTCTGTCATCCTCGCGGAGATGGTGTGTCCTATTTCGACACTTTACTAACTTTCCGGCTGGGTAAATCTCCCATTGATTCCGGTTAAAAAAATCCATCCCTAGTAGGATGTCTGTCTGAAAGGTGGCGACTGTGTCCACTATACAACATTTCGCGGGGTATACCGCGTTTCCAATTTCTAAATATAACTCAATTTCTCCATATGTGGGTATGGGTGTGCCCGTAACTCCTCTAAGTTGGCAGGATGGTGCCTTAAGTTCATATTTATAATTGTACTCTCTAGTAATTCATCTACGCATTGTTTCTTAATTAACGTTGCGTGTGCTCCTGTATCTAGGAGAGCAGTTAAATCTTGGTTATCCGTACTACAATTTATTATTAAATCTAAGAGGTCCGCACCTATTATCCTGATGGGGAGTTTGTGTGCGTATCTGGGCTTACTACTGTAATTTAGGAGGGAGGAGGTTGAACTGCTGCCTCCAATGTAGGGTCTAAAAAAGGGATCACATGGTCTTCTATGGGAGGACCTGGATCATATTCTACGGGGATATCATACGCTGAAGGGTGTTCTTGAAAACTGTTCTCTGGGGAAAATGATTCCTCCCCGGGTACTTCTACGTACCGAACTAGTTGACCTTGCTGGTTGTATTGGGGTTTATACATGGGGTAAGAGTGTGGGTGACCCTGTGGTCGTGATTTATTGGGTTGGTAGTTCGACTGAGGCTGGGAATGGACTGGTTTCTGGGGATTGGTTGACTTTTGGGATACGTTTTGGGGACGTGGTTGGTTTGGTTTCTGAAAGTGGGGTCTATACCCTGCAGGGGCTTTATCAGCACACTTTTGGCGATCGCCACGGCGATGACCATGTTCGTGACAGTGGGAGCAATACGAGGGGTAATTACATTGACTTATCATATGCCCGAAACTATCACAGTTAAAACACTGTGGAGGAGGGCGTGTATTCTGGGTTTGGGGGGCTTGTTTCTGGGGTGTTCCCTGTATTTGCCTTGGTTTATATTGTTGTTGTTGTTGGTATTGGTGTTGTGGCTGCTGCTGAATATACTGTACAGGGGTTTCTCTACCCTTTCGGTAGGTTTGGTTTGCTAAATCGGGGTGATGTTCCCGTGTTTTGTTTATGGCTACACTGACAGGTTTGTCAACATTTAAAAACTCCTGAAACTTTTTTTTAGGCGCTCCGGGTAAGTTTTGGTAAATGGTTGTGGCTACTATTAGATTTCTTTGTTTCGAAGTAAAAGTTATGCCACATGCATTTTCTGCGGCCCGGAGGGCTTCTCCTACAAGTTTGTGTGTACGTGTAATAAAATTGTTTAAATCCTCGTGTTCCTCTTTCTTCCATTTAACTTGGAAGACTGCTTCTAATGTGGCTAAGGGTTGTGCAAGGGTTATTTCTTTAAAAAATTCTAATAGGTTTTGTTTAAAATCGTCCCATGTTATAGCTTCGCTAATTGATGGGACGTAAGTGACTGTGTCATGGGCATTTCCCTCTTTAGGGTCAATAAATCTTTTTGCTTCTCTGATTTTTATATCATCATCGGTAATATTCTCGCGTAAGAAATGTTGCTCTAAAGACTCAACCCAAGGTCTTACGCGCGGTTCAACAAAACGATTATCTATGGTCCCCTTAAAAATTAAAACAGTATGAGGAAGATTTACTAATCTGCCTAAGTTAATATATGCTGGGGCGGGGGTTTGAGACTGAGACATACTGACTTGTGTGTTTGGGAATATGTTTGAAGGGCGCGGGGTAGGTGGAAAAATGGGTGTAGGTAATTCTTCGATGTCAGAAAGCGCACCGTCTGAATCGCTCATATGTGAAGGTACTTATTAATGTTCTAATTAGGTCTGCTTGACCGATCTTAATTCATGGAATGATCACTTAAGGGGTTTTCCTAACTACACTATCTAAAAAAAATAATGCACAACAATTTGCCTAACTCGGGGAAAATTTGAAAAGATTGCAAACAAAAATAAAAATGTAAACAAAATTTCACTCAAATGTACGTGATGGTATGGTAATACTATGTTTGGTACATTAAATAAAATTATACTATACTAACTAGAATAGTAAAAATAACTGAAAATAACTGTGACAATACTGTTTTCAATAAAAAGAGTGTATCACTGGTGTCTGTAGTGTTCACTGTGTTTTTTGTTAATTCTGGCTCAATACTAAATATTAATTGTTAATAATAATGACTTTTCAAATGTTTAGAAATTATTTTAAAAAAGAGTTTTGTACTTAACAAGATTCCTATGGCGAAATCCTTTTGAGGTGTGTCCTGAAGACGTGTCTGGCTGGCCACTTGTTCCTAGATGAAAAGTAGGCGTGAAGAACTTGGAGTCGTAACGCACCGGTTCACGGGTGGATGTGACGAACTCGAAGTCGTGACACGCCGGTCAACTGGGTGTTGGTTCTGGTTCCAGGGTCTGGAAGACTGGAAGAATCCTGGAGTCGTGAAGATCCTGGTTAAAGGGTCTGGAGGACTGGAAGAATCCTGGAGTGGAAATCGGACTATGCATCTTTACACTAAAATATGCATATGAGTGAAATTTTAAGGTTTAAGATGTACAATTTTAATGCTTAGGCAAGACATGATCTCATTGTTTATAACGAAAGAGAGTGTATACAAAATGTGAACATTGCAAAGCTTAACAGGATTCCTTATTAAGCGAAATCTAAAAAAATGATTATGAGATTTTAAAAAACAACAGGTCACCAATTATTTAACAAAGTAGAAAGTGAATCAAATATTTTATCCAAACTCGCGTTGGGCGATTTTGGTCCTTATGTAAAAATGAATACACACACGTACATACATATGAGTATAGGCATTATATAAAGTTAAATATATAAGATTATACATGAACCATATAACACATGAATTTTTTAAATGGATACTTTTTCTTACAATGGATACAGAGACTATATAAATGAATACAAGAATTACATGAAGGATAAGATAATATAGGAATATGGGAATTATTTATGGTTCATTTTTACATGAGCATCTCTAATTTGCTATGGGGAAATGGGGAAATTTCATCTTTAATTTGACGAGAAACATACAGTGAACAAAGTTTGGTTTAAAATTCTATAAAATTTAAAACTGCCGAGAGCTGATAATATATATATATATATATATATATATATATACATACTGAATATATGGGGCACAGACATTAATTAAACATGATTTTTCAAAACACTTATTATGACACTACAAATTACTCACATTTCAATGGCGTCTTCAACGAATGGTTCTTCCACTGTCTCGCAAATTTCAGCAATATTCTGGAACGAAAATAATTCGTTCTGGCCTAAGGCATTGAAGAGATAATTTGTTGCTTTGGGCGTAGAAATCCCCATCAGCAATCAGTTCAGGTGATTCGTATAGTTGATCCATGATTCGTTTGCTGTACTAAATTGCAAGAACTGACTCTCTGTGTCGCGATTTGGTGCTTATAAGGGGCGTGCGCCCTGCCTACAAGCAGGGAACCTTGTTTCCTATTGGCTACCTGCGATCTTATGGGAGGGTATTAGAGCCTATGCATGCATTTTCGACCAACCCGCGAACATGCCCCCTTTACAAAGATAATTATTGGCTGTTTCATGAAGGTTGGGCGTGAGTTTTGGGGGATGCAGAGCTATAGGCTTGCTTGGATCCAGATGAAACGCGTATTCCGTGCTGTGATTTGCTACTCCCCGTCAAGTCTGGGTGGGGCTTATGACCCCGCTCGTTGGTGAAATACCTGTACGATCACGTTTTCCTGTTTTTATTTTAGATTTGGGACCAGAAACACCTGCAAGGTTCAGTTGTCCTGAAAGTCCTTTGTCTGCCTCGCGGACAATACAACACTTATTTTTCTGTGAAATGTGGGCCTGTGACCGTGCCGGGTGAACAATGCCTTATGCCCCTTTACACAATTGGAAAAAGGCACATATATGTTGGAAAAGGTTTTTCTACAAGTATTAACAAAACAATATATGTGTATTGTTTGACCGTATATATATATATATATATATATATATAAATATTATTTATATATATATATATATATAAGCCCATTGTATCCCCATTTCGGCGCAAAAATAAAATTTAAGACATGCCCCGTTTTAAATTTTATTTCTTCGGGAAGGTCATGTTTTTCAAAGGAAATATATTTACAAGGTTCCAGATTTTTATATTGTACTGTGACAGCCTGCCATAAATTAAATTTAGAATACTTTTCTCTCTTGTTACAAGAGACCTTTTTCGGCCAAATGCTAATAAACGACGTGATCCTCCATTATCGCGTATATATAAATACCAAAATATTTAAAAGAATTATCAGGATTGCCTCGAAAACAGATATTCTAGGCCTAAAACTTGCTTAAAAATAGATTAAATACAATTTATATTTAGTTGGGAACACCTGCTTATATATACTGTTAAGTTTATGCATAAAATTGAAACCTTTACCTGGAATATTTTTTTGTTAAGCGGAGAAAGGTTGCTTCACCTTCAAGGGCTATGATTATATTTTTGCTAACTGAAATATATATTATATATATATATATATATACATTTGAGCCTTCAAAAATATATGAGGAGGGATTATACGCTTTTACATGAACGTTTTCCGTGGGGAGGGTTTACACGCTTTTAGATGAACTTTTTTCCGTGCGAATGTCGGGGAGTAGCCCCCGATTCCGGAGAGTGAAAATAGAAAAAAAATTACGCCAGAAACAAAAAATAAAAATAACTTTCGCAATAGATTAGTGTTAATTAAAAGTAAAAAACAGATCTAAGACTGAAAGGTTATAAATAAATAATAATAATAATATTAAACGTTCCGCATTTGATCCCAAATTCAATCCAGTAATTACGGTTAGATTTTACGTGATTAGTTTTCTTTTTGATTTGAGATTTATCCACGCATGAAGTGAAAATTTATTTTTATGTTTTGAATTGAAATTTATCCATAGGGTACCCTGAGTAACAACCGCTGTCTGGGTGCGAACCCAGACCTTTTTAGCACAAGTACACTGCGACATCTGGCTCTATTACGTGCGAGTTTTGCGTTTTGCATCGTAGAACATAAAGACAATAGATTTAAACTGTGTGTGTGTGTATTATATATATATATATATCCTGTACTAATATGAATATACGTATCGTGTATTTTCAATATATTTAATATAATTGCATATATTTTTCCTGTACGAATATTTGATATTGCAACGTTATGAATGATTATATAATTTCCAGTCTATTATTTAGCCATATATATATATATATATATATATATATATATATATATATATATATGTGTATATATATGTATATATATATATATACAGTATATATATATCGTAAAGAACGACGCTTGTATTGGAGAATATCCCGCGCAAGACGAGGAGAGAGAACGAAACAAATATATATATATATATATAATATATATATATGACCCGTTGTATAGCCATATATATATATGTATGACCCGTTGTATAGCCATATATATATATATATATATATATGACCCGTTGTATAGCCATTAATTCATAATCAGAATGATGTATTGGGTTTTATTTGCCCCTTGTACACAATTATATAACTTGTTTGGGATTTCAGAATAAATAATTAATTGCTATTTGCCAAATCGTTCTTCTAAGCCAACTGGGCGATTATTATATGGTTCATCCCGGAGGCACTGGCACTTGGCTGAGGTGCAGGGCTCTCATCAACAGGACCGGCCGAGAGTGGGATGCAAGCCTGGTTCCTTTTAGCGTACTGTGGCACTGACTGATGATGGTCTGAGACGATGACACCCTGAGGCACTCTGGCTGATGAGTCCCTATAAGGCAATGGCTGCCTAAGCCAACTGGCTGTTTGGGACCCTATAAGAGAGCGGTGGGTGGCTGAAGAATCCTATATGAGCTCGGCAATCAGCCGAGCAAGGACCTCTGGGTTCCCACCTTCCTCTCTTGCTGTCTCTTTCTGCCCCTTTGGGGGGGTGAGGCGTCCCTTCTCCCCCAAAGAGGCCCCTTAGGTTAGGTATGCCCCTTTGGCGGGGTGAGGCTGTCCCGCCTTCTACTCCAAAGAGGCTTTGCAACAAAGGGGGGGTTGGCAATCTTGCAACAAAGGGGTTGGGGGTTGGCACTCATTACGTAATATTGCAATTGCAACTTGCACTCAAGCATTTTGCGGGTATACTACTCTCCAGCACACCGACCTTAATAACTTCAAGAACCAGCTGGACAGATTCTTGTGCAAAGTCCCTGACCAGCCATGCAGGAGGGCAGGAGGAGATCGGAGAGCAATTCCCTCCTTCACCAAGTTCCGCAAATGAGGCGGGATGCTGCAGAGGGGTCGACCGCAGGTCGATCCTGAACCGTCGTTCAAACGCAACAAAAGTAACCAAAAAAAAAATTATATATTATATGTATTATATTATATATATATATATAATATATATATATATATATATATATATATATATATATATATATATTATGAAAATTATTTCACGAAAGTACACGTGAAAAATATTTATGATGAATAAAACCACGAAGGAAAGGAAACACAAAATGGTGCTCAAGCGCTTTCGTCTAATGACATCCTCAGGAACACTGAAGTACATAAAAGGGTAACAGCCTATATATAGGTTACAGAAAGAAAAAAAAATAAAAATAAATAACATACATACATACATACACACACACATATACATATACATACATATCTATATATACAATACACATAATATATATATATATATATATATATATATATATATATATATATATATATATATATTATATATATATAATATTATATATATATATATATATGCAATAAACACCATTTTGTGTTTCCTTTCCTTCGTGGTTTTATTCATCATAAATATTTTTCACGTGTTACTTTCGTGAAATAATTTCATACAATGAACACCACGCGTTCCTTCGGCTTGCTGTTCCCTCTCTTGTCTCCGTTTGTGTCCTTGTTTTCTTCTACATTAATGAGGGGCATGCAATTCGTATCCGACGGAAGTTTCTTACTAAGTGTCTGGAGGAGCAAGTTCTTCCGAAATCCCTGCTTCCGATTCGCCTCAGACAAATTGACGACCATCCGTTCAACAACTTCAGCAGATTAATTTTAAAGAAACATATTGAAGTCACCAGACAAAATGAGTGGTCCGCCTTCAAAAATTTAAACATCGCCAAACATAATTTTGTAACCGTTATTCCCCAACCGTGGATCCAACCTTTGTTTGATGAAATTTACAACGAGTTGCGTCGGAGAACTACTTCACTTCGTAACATTTTGGATCGAAAAATTAAAAGTCTCGTTCGAGATAGTCAGTGGAGTAAAAAAGCAAGCTCAAAGGTGTTTTGAACCTTCTTCGAAAAACATTAGTGACGATGCAAAAAGTGCCCTTGGATATATGTATGTCCTTTTTTATTGTTAAAAAACCTTCGGCTTTACAAATTTGTTACAGTCTCGCGTGTTTTGAAAAACAGTGTAATCTCCCTCAGTATTTGTTTAACATAGTTAAAGGCCTCGTTTATAGTGCGGCGAATGGTAATTACGAAGATAACTTTCCTAAACGTTTTCGCAATAGCCTCTCACAATTAAAAAAAGATGGGGAGCTCCATATTACTAAAGCAGACAAGGCTAACACCATAGTTATTATGGACAAAGTGGACTACATCGGAAAGATGAACGAGCTTCTCCAGGACCCCGACACATACAGCAAACTTAGGAAGAACCCGCAGGATGACGTCATCAAATCATTTAATAGTGGCTTGAAACGCATTCTGAAAGATCATAAGGACTTAATTCCGCTTTTCATGTCCACTTCACCTGCTCTGCCGTACCTTTACGGTCTTATTAAAACCCACAAACCTGGCAACCCTATGCGCCCTATTATTAGCTCGGTGGGCTCTATTACTTATAAACTCTCCAAATGGCTTGTCAAAGTCTTGTCCCCCATTCTCGGAACTATCTCTGATTCACATGTAAAAAATTCCATGGATCTTACTGAAAAATTGAATAATGCACGTACTGAAACTAACGATAGATTGATCAGTTTTGATGTGTGTTCATTGTTTACAAAAGTGCCGATAGACGATATGCTTGACTTTCTCTCCCAAGAATTACATAAATATGACCTGCCACTACCTTCACACATTGTTTTGGAACTTATTAAGCTTTGCATCAAAGACTGTAAATTCACTTTCAATAACGAGTATTATCAACAAGTTTTTTGGGATGGCCATGGGCAACCCCTTATCTCCCCTCCTCTCCAATATTTATATGGAGTTTTTCGAAATTACTTATATTCCGAGAATCCTGGGGGTTGGCATCCCGTGGTTGCGGTACGCCGACGATATTTTGTGTATCTGGCCCATAAATCGTGACCTGGATAACTTCCTCCTTCAGTTAAATGATCAAGTCCCCTCCATTAAGTTTACTTTAGAAGTGGAACAAGACAATTCAATCCCATTTTTGGATGTGCGTGTACATAGGGAAAGCCCAGGTTTTAAGTTTAGTATCTATCGGAAAACAACAAACAATTTGTCCTACGTACACTTTTACTCGGGACATGACACCCCCACTAAGAAGGCCATTTTTTCAACAATGTTTCTCCGCGCCCTTAGGATCGCCAGTCCGGAATACATCGATGCCGAATTGGAAAAAATCAACGGTATTGGAAGTGATTTGTGTTATCCATCTGCGTTTATGGGATCTTGTCTCAACAAGGCAAAACGAACTTTCTATCGTGTCAATAATAACACTCGTACTTTGTCAAAAAATATTTTAGTACTTCCATTTTTCCCGGGCTTTTTAGGCATTGCTAATGTACTTAAATTTTTGGATATTAATATAGTATTTTCATATAACAATATTGTGAAAAATATCATAGTAAAAAATAGCCCTACCAATAATTCAGGCATTATCTATAAAATTGGTTGTAAACAATGTGATTCCTTTTACATAGGTCAGACGGGAAAGGATTTGCACACACGTATAAAAACAGCATCAATATTCCGTTAGAACAGGACAGTTGTCCAGTGCCATTTTTGTCCATTTGTCAGAGTTAGCCCACTGTATTGATTGGAATAATGCTTCAGTTTATTCCATTCTAGCAACATTGTTAATAGAAATATTCTTGAGTCTGCCATTATCCAACTTTCAAATAACTTCAACATAAGCAAAGGTCTTTTTCAACTCGATCCTGTTATTTTGAATTCCTTCCAAACAGATTTAGATAAGAAGGGTAGAACACTAAATCTTTGGTAAACTTGTCTGCTACTTTATTAACTTTTAATTTGCATTTATTTTTATATATATCGAAACCTGACCGTAGGCAGAGTGTTAAAACCCGGGCAGTTTTCCAATATAAATTTGTATTTTTATAATCCATTTGATCTTGTGCTAAAATCGATATTATTCCTTACAAATCTGTACGCCTCACTGATAATCCTTTAATTTTTTAATTTTTAATTTTTATTTTTACTTCTCTGTTTATTGCATATATATATATATATATATATATATATATATATATATATATATATATATTATATATATATATATATATGTATATGTATATATAGATATGTATGTATATGTATATGTGTGTGTGTATGTATGTATGTATGTATGTTATTTATTTTTCTTTTTTTTTCTTTCTGTAACCTATATATAGGCTGTTACCCTTTTATGTACTTCAGTGTTCCTGAGGATGTCATTAGACGAAAGCGCTTGAGCACCATTTTGTGTTTCCTTTCCTTCGTGGTTTATTCATCATATATATATATAATATATATATATATATATATATATATTATATTTATTATACAGGGTGTACATAAAGTCAGGATCTATTTTTGTGAAGTACTTGAAAATTATATGGAATTCAATCATAAATGATAAAGTGGTAACATTTATTAAATAATTAAGAGTAGGATTCGACGTGACGCCCATCAGTATCCCTGCACAGCTCAAATCGTTCCGCAGCATTTCTAAACACATTCTGGAGCATTTGCGGGGTTATGTTATCTGCAGCAGTTCGTATACGTGTACGTAAGTTTTCAAGACTCGTAATCTTCGTCTGATAGACGTGCGATTTGATAAAGCCCCATGCAAAGAAATCTAAAGGGGTTAATCTGGTGATCTCGTTGGCCAAGGTCTGTTGCTTCCGCGTCCGATACAGCGATTTGGAAAACGTCCATTTAGATAATCCTGAACAATTTTGGCATAGTGACAAGGAACACCATCATGTTGATAGACGACGGTACTAACAATCCTATCCCCGTCGTCTATCAACATGATGGTGCTCCTTATCACTATACCAAAATTGTTCAGGATTATCTAAATGGACGTTTTCCAAATCGCTGGATCGGACGCGGAAGCAACCAAAGACCTTGGCCAGCGAGATCACCAGATTTAACCCCTTTAGATTTCTTTGCATGGGGCTTTATCAAATCGCACGTCTATCAGACGAAGATTACAAGTCTTGAAAACTTACGTACACGTATACGAACTACTGCAGATAACATAACCCCGCAAATGCTCCAGAATGTGTTTAGAAATGCTGCGGAACGATTTGAGCTGTGCAGGGATACTGATGGGCGTCACGTCGAATCCTACTCTTAATTATTTAATAAATGTTACCACTTTATCATTTTATGATTGAATTCCATATAATTTCCAAGTGCTTCACAAAAATAGATCCTGACTTTATGTACACCCTGTAGTATATTATGATCGGTCTCATCTCGAAAACTAGACGGGCTAGAGGAAAACCGAAAACAGATTTGGAATCAGCGTCCCTACAGGTATCTAGCCCACCCATAATTATATCTGATGAAAAATACTTGCTGGCCAGTGTTCAATATTGATGAAACTGCTAAAGTCAATGGGTTGGGGTTTCTATTAATAATAATAGGTAGTTCCCAAGGAATGAAGAAAAAAGAAGAAAAACGAGAGAGAGAGAGAGAGAGAGAGAGAGAGAGAGAGAGAGGAAACTGTAACGAGATTGAAAAAAAACTACCCGGGCTCAACCAGGCGCGCTACGTGTTGGATGTCGGGTTTTTTACCCAGACGTGTTCATTTGTGAGGAAAATCTCAATGTAGGTTTGGGAGAGCCAAAGAGGGTAGCAAGGCCGCTAAAAAGGGGTAAGCGGTGGAACGGAAACACATTTCGCAGACTAAAGATTTACTCCATCACCTTGGATCGATGGCGACCAGTAATCATAATAGTGATAATAAATAAATAGAAATGCGTTTTACCTTTATTTGAAAGTATTTTTAAACGTGGTATCACTTATGAATTAATATTCTAAGTTTACAATATTTGGTGGGAAACTAAAATAATAAAAGAAAAATTCTCAAAATTGTGGTCGATGGTGAATTTCTTTCATATAATGAATTAGGGCGATAAATTTTGCGGAAGTAGTTTTTGTTGTTGTTGTTGTTCCGCAACCATCCGAAACCATTAATTAATTTGCCGTCAAAAAATAGCGTCAGTATTTCGGATTTTATGGGCGTTAAATTTTTGCTGTTTACTTAACACTACCATAAATGTCGTGTCCATATGGTGATCGTCTGACTCACGTACTTGCTCCAAAAATTTATGGTCGCCTTTATTCACACACACACACACACACTTTCCTGCGATAAATGTGAACGGCAATATCAATAATTTATGAATACATAATGTAGGAATTTTCTGCTTATTGCGGTCCCTCCTTTTCCCTATAAGAAATGCTCTTATTTATTTATTTATAATAATAATAATTGTTACATTCCCATTCCCATTCCCATTGACGGTCCAAAAGTATGGATTCTTGATCCTGATTTAGGAATGGGTATATATCATAAAAGAGGGGTATTTTCTATGAAAAAGATCTAAAGTGCTAAATCTTGTACAGTGAGGATGGGAATGGGTCGATTTGAGAATTTCCTCCTTTTGGGTTCCAACTTTTCATATCGAAAATAGGAGTTCGTATCGAAATAGGAGTTCCGTTTATCGTAGATCTTATACAGTTTTGGAGTATTACTCGCTGAGATATATATATATATATATATATATATATATATATATATATTACGGTGTGACCGTTGCCCTCCAAAAATCAAAAAATGGTCCTACAATGCTGGTCAAAGTTTTAGTGTTGTGTATTTATCTAGGAAACACCCCTGTAAATTTTCTTGGAGATCGGTGCATGTTTGAGCTAGCACCGTCGTACCAGCAAGTATTGCTATTTCAGCTTATGAACTTCATAAATAAGTGTGAAAATAGCACATTTTATCAGATTTTCATTTCCGGGTCTGGAACGCTGACCCACAAATTTTCCACGTATTATTTTATTGCATTTAATTTTAATGATGCTCTTTTCTTTTCCCTTGACAGTGATTTGATGTTGTGAATAGAGAATTTAATATGGATACACGGCAAGATGATGAGTATGTCAGAATGTTATTGGGCACCGTACCCCGAGAAGAAGAAAAGGAAATAAAGGGCTGCAAACTGCCAACTAATAGGCAGGTCTTACTATGTCTGTTAGCAAACCTTCGGGATATGCATTGGGACCAGGCTTTATCTGCCACCATTGACAATGTGCTTTTGCATTACCAGAAGGCGAATGTCCCGACCATTACAGGCAGGAACAATATTGGCCGAGTGATTAAAACTTACTATGACAAAGACTACATGATGCTTATGAAAAAGAATGAGGATAGAAGACGGGCTGATGATCCTGGAATTATGAAGTTTAAATCAGAATTGAGCCTGACGATGAAATTTTATAAGAACACAGTGTTGAAAGACATGGCGGCTGCGAAAAAGGGGAAAACTCAGGCCGAACAAGATGCCATCGATACTGACATACTCTTTATGAAAAGCATGCTAAGTGACAGAGTAGCTACCTACTCTGGGGTAAACAAAGTACTCACAGAAAAGGTTCAGAAGCGACAGAAAAGGCAGATGCGAGAAGAGAAGCGACAAGAGAGAGAGCAATGTGATCATGCTGAGAATGTACAGGCTGATATTGATTCACCTATTAGCTCTGATGAGGGCGATGACATTGATGAGGCCAGCACTGCTGAACCAAAGAGAAAACATCGGAGAACAGTGAAAGAGGGAGTTTCAATTTTTGTGCCCCATGATATTCTGAAGTCGGCAGAACTTGTTTCATGCAGTGTTCGAAACAACATCTCGCCGACCCAGCTGAGTGCAATTGTGTACTCCCTTGTATCTGCATGTGGTGGAGATACATCAAAGCTGAGTCTAAATGCAAGGACGGCCCACCGATACCGAGCTTCCATCGTGTCAGAAATAAGTTTAAAAATCATGGATGAATGGCAACCATCAGACAAAGTACTGGTGCACTGGGATGGTAAACTTATGGACACGCTGGATTCCAAAGGCACTGATGACCGCCTGCCCATTCTTGTGTCTGGTGTCAATGGCACAAAGCTTCTTGGAGTCCCATCTCTTCCGCATTTGACTCAAAAAGCTGGCCTGGTTCAAGGAGACTTGATATCAACAGCAACCAAACAACTTCTGGTCGATTCGGAGTGTGAACAGAATGTCGTTGGTATGGTTTTCGACACAACTTCATCCAATACAGGTAAACCTATTTCAAACATCAGTGTGAATTTATCACGACATTAATACCAAAATACAGTGAATGATTTAACAGAAATCTGCAAAAAGCACGTGCCTGAAATGGTGGCCTTAAACTACAATTACATTTTTTTTTCAGGACAAAAAACAGCTGCTTGCGTCTCCCTCCAAAAGGAATTAGAGCGTGCCGTATTCTGGTGCGCCTGTCGCAGGCATGTGGGCGAAGTCATCCTAGGTGTTTGCTGGGATTGCTTGAAAGTGGAGGGCTCTTCAAGTCCAAACATAATGGTTTTCCAGAGGTGAGTCATAAGCTTTACAAAATAACAAGGAATATTATTATCTAATGAACAAATTTAGTGGAATTTCTTTTATTAGACTTATAAGATATACTAACACCAAGCAAATGATCGATCATATCAATCTTAATACCCCTAAAACAATATTATAGATTAGTACGAAATACAATAATCCCAATAATTGCATTTCTAGGTTCAAGAACCATTTCTCTCAACTGGCGTACAATGAAAAAAGAAATACTACTACCCCGCAATGCCTGGAGTGTTTGAGGAGCGCCAGCAGGAGATGGCTGACTTCTTCCGTGAATCTCTAGCCCAACCATTTACACGTGGCGACTACAAGGAGCTGGTAGAGCTTTGTCTGCTTCTTGTAACTAAAGGATCCGAGCCAGTGAACTTCACAATGGTCTACCCCGGCGCACTTCACAAAGCAAGGTGGATGGCTAAACTGCTCTATACCCTCAAGATTGTTCTTTTGTCAGGCCAGATCAAAGAGCAGTTTCACAAAGCCGAGGTTGTGACTAAAAGTCAAATCAGCAAGTTAGAACGGTTTGCTGTGTTCACAGTCGCTGTTTATGTCCCATGGTGGATTGTTTGCCCCGTTCCAGCAAGTGCGCCACTGAATGACTTGAATTTGGTCGAAACCTTGGCTGAATTTGCCCTATATGATGCCACAATAGTTGACAAAGCACGTGTGGCACTCGGTAGACACACTTGGTACCTAACTGAGGAGTTGGCCCCACTGGCTTTGTTCTCGTCCCAAGTACAAGAAAGAACAAAAGAGGAGATGAGGAAGGCCCTTCTTTGCCATGAAGGCACTGAAGTTACTAAGAGAGTGGGGCTCAATCATGGGGGCTATGGAAAGCCATATCTTCCCCCTGTCCCAGAAAGTGGCACTGCCCTGGTGGACCTAATTGGGCCTGACTCAAGCCGGTTCTTCACCATTTTAGGCATGCCCTATCAGTTTCTCCACAGTCCAGCCAGTGAATGGGCGGATCATGACGACTACCTGAACATGAAACGGGTTGTGGACAAGCTTCAGGTCGTCAATGAGGCTGCAGAGCGTGGTGTAAAACTTTGCCATGACTTTCTTAATGTTGCCAGGGATGAGGAGCGCTTTCAAGAAGTCCTTCAAGTAGTTGAAAATGACAGACTCCGCGTTCCTAATCAGCGCAAACGATCATCTGTTTCCGAACAGAAATCATGGTTTCTTGCTCTAGAGAAAAATACCTTGTGAATATATGATAAAACCCCTTAATGTACCATGAGAGAATAAGAATGATTAACTTTTTTGTGTTAGTGATAACAGCTTTTAATTAAGACAGGCAAATGATTTGTGTTAATATCCCTTATGATGGTTGTGTAATCTCATATATAGGCGCGTATGCCGTATAAGCAAAATCGCTATTTTTCAAATTGCTGGTGCTCACTCGAATATGCATGAATCTTCAAAAAATTGCACATGGGTATTTTTGATGTCAATATGCAACACCAAAAGTTTGAACAGCATTGTAGGACAAAGTTGGGGCAACTGTCACACCCTAATATATATACACTGGGTGTTCCAAAAAGGATCTGACCGATTACAATGTATTTTCCATTGTAATCTGTCAGATCTTTTTGGAACAACCTGCATATTATGTCCTTATTTTTACGGATTCATATTAAAGGAAATCTTTTGTGCCTTCGAGATGACGTTCTAGAATACAAAATTCTCAGTGGAGATTTTTTACTTCTTTTTCCTATAATTTTTCGTATTTAATTTACGGAGAGAAATTCTTGCCAATTTGTTATTAAATTTTCTTATTAAAATTATCTCACACACCTATGAACTCAACTTCTTTGCTGCAAAGCTTCTTAATTTTATAATTTGACACTTTACTCCTACTTGTAAAATTCAATATTTTGATTATTTTATAAAATTATCAACCAATTTTCTGTACCGATGTTTAATTTCGTATGAATTTCTATTTAACTCGAACCTCCCATCTTTGTACTTGTTAAATCATTTATACATACATTATACTAAGTTTATCTTAGCTTTTAGACAACTTCTTCACTATCTCATAGGGGTACCACAGGGTTCAGTGTTAGGTCTTATTGATTTAGAAAGGTAGTAGATAATAAAATATCTAAATTTGCAGATGATACAAAAATAGGGCCTACTTATTTCCAGTTACAAATATGGAAAATTCTTATAAGCTGCAAAAAGATCTTGATAGGTTATGTTAGGTTCCCACGCTAGTAAATGGCAGATGGAATTCAATGTTCAAAATGCATAGTCATATATTTTGGTAGAAATAGTTAAAACACTTTAGCTATGAGGTGCAAAGAAACTGGATAGAGGATGTCAGTTGGGGAAAAAAATCTTATCTTTATAGATAGTGGTGATCTAAAATTTCCTATGAAGTGTTTAGATGTGAGAAATAAGGCAAATAAAATGCTAGGTACTATTAAGAGGAATGTTCGTTACAAGAGTAAGGAAGCCATCTGTAGAATATACACTTCTTTTGTTAGGCCTCACTTACAATACTTCCTTTAAACCTAGTCTCCTCACCATAGGTAGCAGAGGCGTCATGCCCATAGACGTTGGGTGAGCACGTGCCCACCCAAATTTCTGCCTTCTGCCTTCTGGAATTTATGTGAACGACGCTAGAGATGCGAAATAATATTTAGTGAAAGAATAAAGGAACTAGGCATGTTTATGTTTTGAGAGACATTGTTTGGGGACGATTTGATACAGCTGTTCAAAAAGTTTTTAGGTTTGGACAAATTAGATGTAACCTTTACTGTTGGCTATTCTTATCCTTAAAATGTAGTTAAAGAATTGAATTACTGATTTCTTACAACTGATTACAAATTATTTCTCTGACCGTGCCCCCCAAAAATATTTGTTGCATGACGCCCCTGACAGGTAGGATATAGATATGTTTAAAGATGTACAATGTAGAACAACTGAACTTATATCTGGCTTAAGAAGAAGACTGGAATACAGTGAAAGAATAAAGGAACTAGGCATGTTTATGTTTTGAGAGACATTGTTTGGGGACGATTTGATACAGCTGTTCAAAAAGTTTTTAGGTTTGGACAAATTAGATGTAACCTTTTCTTACTAAATTCTGTTGGAAAAACTCAAGGGCACAATAAGAAAATTAGGAAACTCTCCAGAAACACTTTTTTAGCCATCGAGTAATAGATTTTCGAGTGACTTGCCACATGGTGTGGTAAATAGTAGCAAGCTGTTTAGATAATTTTAATAAAAAAATTACCGCTTTCATGAATGAAAGAGTTTATAAATTGCGTAAATGGTGTTATGTACTGTAGGCTACTTTGGTAGCTCTGTAAATAGTTTTATGTTAATTATCTGACTAGAAATTGACATTTTGTAAAATTTTATTGTAAAATATAGCTTATGACTTGAATAATCTTAATAGGTTGAAGTGGCTTCGTGTTTTCCAAATGAAGTGTAATGTAATATAAAAATAAGATTAACAAGTGCTAAATTACTTTCATCATTTGGATTGAGGGATCTTTTCCGTTTGACTGCCGCCATTGAAACATAATTAAACTTTTTGTATTTTGTATTTTAACTGAAATGTCTTGATGATACAAAATAAGTTACTTTATAAAAAAGCTTTTCTTAATTTCCCCTTCAAATTTTGTTTCTTATAAACAATTTTAATTACTTTCAAGATCCATGCTTAATTTTTAAGTTTTAATCGTGTACTCAGAAAAATAAGGGGATCACCTGAAGATCAGGGCCTCCAGCCTTCTTTAGTTAGCTTTATAAGGCTAACTAACAAAAATATCACGACCTAACCTAACCAATCGTCAAGGTCGTACAGTTGACCTAACGATTGGTTAGGTTAGGTCGTGATATTTTCGTTAGTTAGCCTTATAAGGCTAAGTAAAGAAGGCTGGGGGCACTCACCTCTTATGTTTCAATGGTGGCAGTCAAACGGAAAAGATCCGGATTGAGTGTATCAGGTTAAGCTAACTAAAATTCTTTGCCAAAGTGGGCAGATCAACTTAAGCCAAAACAGAAACAGCTGTGATATTTTTGGTAGTTTTGCAGGACCTTGCATTGACCTGACACTCTCTTTACAAAAATTCGGCGGATATATGGAGGAATGTCAGATTTAGATGTAAGCAACCATTGTGATAGAGGAAAACTTGGTGATAGCAGGTTAATGGGAAACAAATTTGTAGACTATTCTTGCCGGATTTTTTAGAATGACTTACACTATGTTCGTAAACAAAAGATTGTTAGCTATTTTTTTAATAATTAGCTGCTTTCTTGAATGCTTAGCCTAAGCCTAGTACAGTTTGGTTCTTGCATGTTTTAAGCAGAAAGATAAGTTAACCAGCCAGGGATTTCTACCTTACTACTGTGACTGGAAACTCGGGTGAAAAAAAATATCTGCATCTCAAATTAAAAGCATTGTTAAACAATAGAATGTCTATTACACGTTTAAAAGCAAACCCTATGAAAATGGTACAGCTTTTTTTAGCGTGGGATAAATGATTGGCATTAGGGTCTAATTGTAAAATTAAATGAAATTACTGATGACAAAGAGAAAAGTAGGTCTTTATCCATTCTCACCTTAAACAAAAAATCTATGGCATTTTGAGAAGTTATACTGCACTTGCAGTAGTAACATAAGGTAAATCATACTATGAGTTCGATATTTTATCACAGCACATAAAACATTAGGTAAATGACAAGATACTGGTTTCATACTTGCAAACAAAAAGGTGAGAGTTATAGTTGGAGAGTTGGAAAATTGGAGTTTACCTCTCTGAATTAAGGCGATTGGCTGAAGACTGTGAAATCAAAACTTACTTGGAAGAAGCCTATCTTTGTGCTGGAGCTTTAAATGTAAATATAAGGACACGCATACCTACTGTATTATCAAAAAGTATCTTAAATTAACCTCTAACAGTCACTCAGTATGGAAATTGAA
Source organism: Bathynomus jamesi (assembly GCA_023014485.1). Taxonomy (NCBI): domain Eukaryota; kingdom Metazoa; phylum Arthropoda; class Malacostraca; order Isopoda; family Cirolanidae; genus Bathynomus; species Bathynomus jamesi. Next base: position 341,844 of record JAJOZX010000070.1, read on the forward strand.
AAGAAACAAACCACTGAAATTCAACATTATTTATAGTAAGTTATAGTACGAAGCAAATTCTGTTAACAAGGCAGCCTCCAAACTTAGACAAAATGATAGTATTTATCTCATATTTAGAATACTGTATACGGACAGGGTTTCCTCATTCCAAGCAGGTTATAGACATGTTAGAAGGTGTTCAGTGTAGCACAGATAAACTGGGCCACTGCTACAGAGGAAATGATTACAGAGATAGACTAAAGGAGTAGGAATGTTTCTTTTGAAAGGTGTATTAGGGGTGACATGACTGAACTATACAAAATGTTTTCATTAAATATTAGAAATCTTCGTTTCATCACAAACTGCCAATAGAATAGAGGTTAGACTGAATAAATTAGGAAGATAACATATAGACTAGACCTATGTAAATATTTCTTCAGTTTTAGTGTGGTGGGTTTTTGGAATGACTTACCAACTGCAGTGGTTAATAGTAGTACCTTGGATACCTTTAGGAAAACACTTTTTATCAAAGAGAAAACATGTACTGTAAATTGCAGAAAAGTTTAATTGGTAGTGACAATCTAATGAATGGAAATATAATCAAGATCACTTTATGAATAGGGAAAAAGATGAAAATTGAAAATGTTAGGTGAGTCTCTGGGCAGAAGGTCACCAATGAAATAAGAATTTTGAGAAGACTGGCCTGCATAGGAATGAATCTGTTTTGGGTAGGACTATGAGATGTTTTGGTTCTAACTAGCGTGGCTGGTGAAGTTCATTCCATGGCATAAGTAAAGAAAATGAGTCAAGAGAAGATGTTTACCATTTTGTGATCATAGTTTATAGAATGCCACAAGAGGGTACCACAAATCAGTAAATTGAATCTGCATATGTAGCTTCTGATTTTACTAAATATTATTATTAAAGAATCGTTTTGTATTTTTGCTAAGTTGATTTGTTTTTGTAATAAAATAATTACTAAGTTTGGAAGTCATCTTAAGAGTTATATTGTTAGTTATGATTCCATAAGTAGGATGAAAGAGGCATTTTGAGACCTTGATTTGTTTTAGTTTAATAAAGGTTTATTATACACAAATGTTAGGCTATTTGACATTCAGAACTTACGTCATCCTGACAAACATACTTTAAGTATACTCCGTCTTTATGATATTGCTACTATAGGTTAATGTTAGGCTGACCATACGTACCGTTTTGAACGGGACAGTACCGTTTGTTTTATATTTCCTGGCCGTCCCGTCGTTTTAATAAAAATGTTAATTTTGTCCCGGTTTATGTACTTACTTTTTCATGAATACAGAATATTACATAACCCCCGTCCCTTTTTTGCCATCCCAATGTCCCGTTTTTGTCTCAAGGAAATATGGTCAGCCTAGTTAATGTGAGTACTATATTATTTCAAGTGTCTATAAAAATTGGTAAATTATCTTTTACTTTCATCTTTCAGGGTTCAAAGATATATTAGTTCAGTACATCATGGTGTCTTTGGCGAGTCAAACTCAGCATCAAGAACCATTAATGTGTCTACTGGTCAAAATGCTGTGACTGTTCTCTCTACAAAGACTGGTAAGCATGAATACGCTAAATTCTATATTTTGTAGTTGGTTCACGCCAGTCTCGCATGCTCTCAAACACACACTTCTCCCTCTATTCCTCACTACATATACATGCATCTTACATACTACACAACCTTTTCAGAATTTATAAAAACCATGACCTTGAAGACCTTGTTTTCGGCTCTGTCCTTCTTCTATGAAGGGGTCACTTTTGGGAGCGCTCGCCTTTGACCCATTCCTTCATACATTAAAAAAAAAATCATGCTAAAATGGGAAAATTTAATAAACATTTTTTTGCTATAGATGAAATTTGACATACTTGCATATCTTTGAAACGATATCCCATATATATATATATATATATATATATATAATATAATATATATATATATATATATTCCTCGTGTGCAGAACACTCCTCTATACTTACGTCGTCTATACGTTAATATACTGCGCGGCATTGCAGTTAAATGTATATATATATAATTATATATATATATATATATATGTAAAGAACGACGCTTGTGTAGAAGAACATTCCGCATAAGATGAGGAGGAAGAACGAACAAATGAAAAATGAGGTTACCACCCGGGAATCGAACCCGGGATCTTCCGATTGCCGGTCAGATATGCTATCCACTACACCATGAGCCTCGATTAATCAGAAGTCGTAATTCTCCAACATACGAGCAGAAACCAATGCCCTGAGGGGGCACCTTCGCATGCCGGACATATATAGGGTGTCCCCAAAAAACTATATACTCTTTATAGCATCATATATTTTATAACTTAAAAAAAACAACAATATATTGTTATAGCAATTGCCAATGAAAGGTAAATTAGTAATCTAAGTGATCAAAATGCTATAGCGAGTTGTTTGCATATAAAATTTAATTAACTACACCAAGTGCTCAAAATGTTCTCCGGCGGCATGAATGCACTTTCAATACAACAAAATCGTGTGGTCTGATGAAGCTACCTTCAAGCTGAATGGCACAGTAAATCGTCACAACTGCAGGTACTGGTCACTTGATAATCCACACGTTTATGTGGATAAACATGTTAATTTACCAGGATTAACAACATGGTGTGGTTTATCATCCAGGGGTTTGGTTGGACCATTTTTCTTTAATGGGACAGTTACCGGTGCGGCATATCTCGACATGCTGCGGACAGAAATTATACCTGCAGTTCGGAAGTTGTTTGGAAACGACGACTTTTACTTTCAACAAGATGGAGCCCCCCCCTCATTATCATTGTGATGTCAGAAGGTACCTCGATGAAACGTTGCCTAACCGTTGGATAGGACGAAGAGGAAGCGTTGAGTATCCTCCACGTTCACCGGACTTGACTCCACTTGATTTTTACTTGTGGGCTACCTGAAGGATGCAGTTTATGGTACAAGACCTGCAACACTCGAACACCTTAAGGATGCAATTAGGGAAAAGTGCGGGACCATCACAGCATCCACATTAGTCCATGTCTGCGAATCAGTTAGTCGACGCATTCAAAAGTGCATTCATGCCGCCGGAGAACATTTTGAGCACTTGGCGTAGTTAATTAAATTTTATATGCAAACAACTCGCTATAACATTTTGATCACTTAGATTACTAATTTACCTTTCATTGGCAATTGCTATAACAATATATATATTTTTTTTTTTTTAATTATAAAATATATGATGCTATAAAGAGTATATAGTTTTTTTTGGGACAGCCTGTATATACATTTTAACTGCAAAACACACAGTATAATTAATGTAAAGAACGACGCTATCAGTGAATCACCTCTCACTTCTAAATTGTGTGATGAAGAATTGCTTGAATACGAAACAAAATATTTCGTAGTTGAGCAATACCCCATTCACACAGAACGTCGAAAGAGCCGTGAAGTTGGTTACAGATGCATCAACATCAGTAATATCACAGAAATCAAGAGACGAATTTATTAGGTCAAGAATAAAAAGTCACTCTCTGCTTCCCTTACTTGAAACCAAAAAGGATCTGATGCCTCTCCTGAAAAAATAATAATATTTGAGATGAGCGGGTTTTTTATCGCATTCAAATGTAATTGATTTACAGCATCCAATCAAGTGAGACTGGATACAATTTTATTTCAATACAATGTATGCACAATGGTGTTTTTTAAGTATAGTTTTGCATTATAAAGCGTTTTCCTTCAATTATTTTTTTTGATAGAACACTTAGTTTTTATGTTATGAGCATATTTTTATTTATGGACAACTGGCTGATGGCCATTTTGTTTTTATGTAAAAATGCGAGAGATGGTTTGAGTTACAAACATTAAATGACTGAATACATCATTTTTATGTTCTAATACACCAAAAAAACAAGTGAGGCAAATAAGTTTGAAATAAAAAGTTGTTTCACTCCGCCCTTATATATATATATATGTGATGAATAAAACCACGAAGGAAAAAAGAAACACAAACGGGTGCTCAAGCGCTTTCGTCTAATGACATCCTCAGGGACACTGGAGTGAAAGGACAGATCAAGGCAATATATAGGTTACAAAAATAAACATACATACATACATATTCATATAATATACATATACATAAATATATATATATATATATATATATATATATATATATATACATATATATAGTAAGCATAGAAAAAATTGTGGGAGGAGCCAACATTTATAGTTTATGAAACAGATCACAAAAGAATAAAGAAATAAAAATAAATATAAATATAAATTGAGAAAAAATTAATTACCAAATAGTGCCTTAGTGATATATATGTCACAGCCTAAATAATCATAAAGAAATAAAGAGGCAAATAAAAAAACCACAAATATATATACATATATATATATATATATATATATATATATATATATATATATATATATATATATGTATAAAAGACACTTTAGCACTTTGGCCGACCTTCAATATAAATTCAAATGGCTTGTTTATGGAACAGGTCACAAAAGAATAAAGAAATAAAAATAAATATAAATATTGTAAGTGGAGTCTATAAGACAACTCAATCCCGTTTTTGGATGTTGTGTTCATGTGGTGTTCATAGGGATAGCCCGTGTTTTAAGTTTAGTATCTATCGGAAAAAAAAAAACAATTTGTCCTACGTACACTTTTACTCTGGACATGACACCCCTATTAAAAAGGCCATATTTTCCTCAATGTTTCTCCGCGCTCTTAGGATCGCCAGTCCGGAATACATCGATGCCGAATTGGAAAATATCAACGGTATTGGAAGTGAGTTGTGTTACCCATCTGCGTTCATGGAATCTTGTCTTAATAAGGCTAACGAACCTTCTATCGTGTGAATAATAACACTCGCACCTTGTCAAAGAATATTTTAGTACTTCCATTTTTCCCGGGCTTCTTAGGCATTGCTAATGTACTTAAACTTTTGGATATCAGTGTAGTTTTTTCATATAACAATATTGTGAAAAACATCATAGTAAAAAATAGCCCTACCAATAATTTAGGCATTATCTATAAAATTGGGTGTAAGCAATGTGATTCCTTTTACATAGGTCAGACGGGAAAGGATTTGCAAACGCGTGTAAAACAGCATCAATATTCCGTTAGAACGGGACAGTTGTCCAGTGCCCTTTTTGTCCATTTGTCAGAGTTATCCCATTGTATTGATTGGAATAATGTTTCAGTTTTGTTTCACTCTAGCAACATTGTTAATAGAAATATTCTTGAGTCGGCTATAATTCAACTTACAAATAACCTTAACATGAGTAAAGGTCTGTTTCAACTCGATCCCGTTGCTCTGAATTCCTTCAGAATGGATTTAAACAAAAAGGGCAGGTTGTTAAATCTTTGGTAAAAATTTGTTTTTGTCTTTTGTTTCTCTCACAATTTTATTTTTCAATTTTTTGCTGTATGCGTGTATGTGTATGTATGTATGTGTATGTGAGTATGTGTGTGGTCATTGCAGTTAAATGTGTTTGTATGTATATATGTGTGTATATGTATGTATGTATGTGTGTATATGTATGTATGTATGTATGTATGTATGCAGTTAAACGTATATATATATATATATATATATGTGTATGTACCTTACTTACCTTACAACCTCACAAAGGTTCTGCGCGATGATTTCTCATTTCGCGATTGTCAAGCTTGTATGTGTATATATATATATGTGTGTGTGTGTGTGTGTTTGTATATATGTGTGTATATGTATATATATTTGGTTATGCGGGTATACATGGGTACGTGTATTATTTGTAATTTTTTTCAATTTATATTTATTTTTATTTCTTTATTCTTTTGCGACCTACCGTTTTTTCAGACAATAATTATAAAAACAAATTTGGTAATTTTTTTTCCCTTATGCATATATATATATATATATTCTGTATATATTGCGTTTATATTTCGTAATATACCGTATATATGTTGTATATATATTTTATTGTTCTTTATATATCATCTAGGCATCATTTTGTTTTCCAATTTATATTTACTTGTACTTTTTTATTCGTTGTGACTATAATATGCATATGTGGTTATTTTTTCCCTTATAAATTGGTTGCCTCTCTTAAAATTTATCTTTCAATTTATTATTATTATTTTTTATTTTTTAATAATTAATTTTTTTTTTTTTTTTTTTTTTTTTGTGACATATATATCAATTTGGCATCATCTATTAAATTGATTGTAAAACTTCCCTTTTGAGCTTGAATTTATAGACTCCACTTACAATATTTATATTTATTTTTATTTCTTTATTCTTTTGTGACCTGTTCCATAAACAAGCCATTTGAATTTATATTGAAGGTCGGCCAAAGTGCTTGAGCACCCGTTTGTGTTTCTTTTTTCCTTCGTGGTTTTATTCATCATAAATACTTTTCACGTGTCACTTTCGTGAAATAATTTTTCATATATATATGTATGTATGTATGTATGTGTGTGTGGTGTGTGTGTGTGTGTGTGTGTGTGTGTATTGAGTACATAAAATATGACTACGATGTAGTGGGTGTGCAGATTTATGACCATTTAAAATTATTCTCTTGCTCATATTCCTGTTCAGTTTATGAGGTAATACTATCATATCTCTTATCAAAATAACTAAGTAAACATTCTTTCCAGCATTCTCTCACCTGTTTCTCGCCTTCTTAAGGTGAAAGATAGAAGACTCTTGCCAGAGGCGTACCAATACTTTTTGCCGCTCGGGGCGAAAATGCCAACGCCGCCCCCACCCCCCTGCAACAATTTTCAATTTTAAAACCAATTCCTTTACAAAAATACACTTCTAAACAAAACTTTTATTGGAAGAAAAACTTAAATAAAGCAACTTCAATTTTAACGATACTACATAATGTACCGTACATAATATACTACATAATTTTAACAATAACTATATAATGTATAATGCCTAGTTAAATTTTCGGACTTTCATAACAGAAAATTCATGATTGATTTTTTCTATGTCCATTGTCTCTGCGACTTCGCGTTCAATTGAAATAATCGCCAAATTGCTCAGTCTAGAATCTAGATTGACTTATAGTTGACTTGAGGTAAGTTTTTATAAGTTTCAGTTTCGAGAAACTTCGTTCGCAACTTGCCACGGACATGCATGTAGTTAGACAGATCCGGAGGGCAATTGTTATATGAGGCAAAGATTCCACTAGATCCCATTTAACGATCCACTGAAGTAGTTTTAACATATCCCAGTCCTTTGGATCATCGTCGACGCTTATGCTTTCGAAACTGAGCAAATGTCTGCGCAAACGCTTTATTTCTTCCAGTCGACTTCCTGGATTAATGTCATTGTAGATGGAAGAAAAATTATTGACCTTGGTATTAATTTCTTCATCTTTGGACTGATTTAAAAGGTACGAAGGAGACAGAAATTCAAAGCGATCATTCATGTTTTTAAGACAAACTGTGCGTTTTTCAATTTCTGCTAATAAACGATCCATGATTTCAAAAAATTCTCTGCGTACATCCTCTTGCACGGTCAATCCAGCATCAAGAGCTTGCTCTCCAGGCATTCTTCTCCGTCTCCTGACTCTGCGGTCTATACTGATATCCATTTCATTACAGAACTCTTCGGCGGCATCTGCAGCGTTTGATACTACTGCCTCTCGTTCATTAGTTAAAAACACGGATAGAGAGTTCATTTTTAACGCACACTGGTCCAAAGCAAGTCCCTTTCTTTGAAAATATAGCTGAGCATCATTGATTTCTTTCAGCACTGGATCCCAGAAAAATAAGTACACAATGAATGTGTATGACATGATGGAGGTCAACAGAGCTTCAGCATTGCCCTTTGTGTCCAGATTTTCGGAGACCCCTTTACTCAGTTCTTCCAAGGCACTAACAACGTGAGTCAAGTTCTTCTTAAGACTAGAAACAGCATCATACTTAGCACTCCACCGCGTATCAGAGACTCGCTTGACAGTGATTTTGGAATGTTTTGTTAAGCCATCCCAACGATGAGTAGAGGAAGAAAAGTAGACGAAAATTCGTTCAATTGTTCCAAAGAAAGTTACAGCATTAGGAATCAGTCCCGCGGCATGAACTCCAGCCAAGTTCAGCGAGTGGTTATTGCAAGGAATGAAAACAGCGTGTTTGCTAACATCAAGAATTCTGCGTTGAACTCCAAGATGAATACCTGCCATCGTAGCAGCATTGTCATACCCTTGACCATAACAATTCTGGATATCCAGCCCATCCTCACGGAGTTTAGTGACAATGAGATCAGTAACTGCCTCAGCAGTCTTCCCCTCTAATTTAATAAAATCAACGAAGGATTCCTTCACCTCTACATTACCATCTTTAATCGACACATAGCGAATTACCTGAGACATCTGATCAATATGCGATATATCTGGTGTACTATCGAAAATTATTGCAAAGTACTTTGCACTAGACACTATCAATTATACATTTTCGAACATTACAGCCGATTAGTGTGATGAACTCATTTTGAATGTTAGGTGACAAATACGTAGTGGATATCTTGTCAGTCATTCGTATTTTTGTAAGATGTTCTCTAATTACTGGGTCATATTTGCCCATTAGTTTTATTAACTCCAAAAAGTTTCCAGAATTGCCAGCTAGCCCAGCTTCTTCATTTAAGTTCTCTCGGTGCCCTCGGAATGCAAGATCTTGTTTTGCCAAGAACATGATGCAGTCATAAATTCGTCTCAGTATTTCTTTCCACTTAGCAGTAGCATGTTTTATTTGCAACTGATGTGCATTATCTATTGTAGCATTCAACTGAAGGCGCATAGACAACTCTTTCCATTGTTCAAAGCATCGGGTATGATATGGACTGTTTTCATGTTCAGGTACTCTTGGATTCAGTTTCCTCCAGGCAAAAAATCCTTCTTCTTTTCCAAATGCACTGGAGATGTTGTTGAAGAGACGACAGCAAAAGCAATGCAAGCTACATTTTGAAGGTGAGAAGATTAGCCATGACCTTTCAATTTTTTCGCCATTTTCCAAAGTTTTGGAATACCAAACTTTTGACATGACCTATTGTTTGAATCAGCTGGAAAGGGTCCATTCATGTTTTTCAAATGTGATGGTCCACGTTTAATGAGTTCGATTCTCAAATTGTCCGTCATTGGAACGGGCCAGTTGCCAGAATCGTTAAACAGACTCTGTGGGTGATGGGTGGGTGGGTGACTTTGTGATGTAGATGAGGGTTGATCCTGATTATTTGGGGATTTACTTGAAGTTGCCGCTTGAACATCTATCTCTAAAGATATATCACATTGCGGTTGATCTCCTTGCTTCCCAGAAGGCACTGAAGGTGTGTCTGAGAACCCCATTAACTGATGAAATCGCTTAGCAGCACGCTTGGCTTCCTCCTCTTTTTTTTCGCGAAGATTCTTGTATGCAGCACCACTCAGTCTCTGTCGTTTGCTCATGTTTGCTAATTCAGTAGGGTATCTGCAAAATAAAACAACCATTAATTATTAACATCATCAAAGCTCAAAGAATGCAAAGCCTAACCTAAATAATATAGGGAAAGTCTGAAAAATAGGGCTGGCAACCTTTCCGATGTGAAAATTTAACGCAATTATTTGTGGAAATAGTGGCATTGAGGTGGCATATATAGCATTTAATGATGATTTTTCATCAAAACCATGGATATTTTGTACACAAATAACGCGCGACAATGATGGGATATAATTTTTTGGAGGGTTGCATTTTAAAACATAAAAACCCAAAATTTTGCATACTGCGCCCGCCTGACAGTAATTTGCCGCCCCTCGGGAAGTGCCGCTCGGGGCGGTCGCCCCTCTCGCCCCTCCCTTGATACGCCACTGACTCTTGCAGTAATTTATTGCAGCAATTTATTTTCTCGGTCATCGAGTAAGTCTTGCTGGATGATCGAGAAAATAAATATTTTGATAAAATTAGAGCCAATTCTTTGTTTTATGTTTAAACACTGTTTAATTGTCTGTCAGTAATTTCAACTTGAATGGGTGTAGAGGACACGAGGACCTACCGCAAACATGTGAGACATAACCAGACAGTAGGAATTCCAAGTGGGTAGTGGAAAAAGTTGTAAGCTGGTACAAGTATAAAGTTCCAGAGACAAGACACATAGGCATATGGAAAGATCTTATTCTGCACCCGAATTGAAACTTAAAAAGAGAGCATTAATGATGATCATAAAAATATCTCTGACATATTTCTAAAATACAATCTATAGGCTTTATTTTATACCTGAAATAATCACTCTGTTTAACCTTCATTGTTCTGAGATACCAAACCTCGATAGTGAAGTATAACCGACAAAAACCGTCATTTATAATAATAACAACTTAGAATATATAATTATAACCTTGGTTAACTTTGATTCTGCTTCCACCCGAATTGTTCATTCTAACGAAGGTGAAGCTTGTTTCTCCACCTTAGACCTACAGCTTAACGTGGAATCTGAACCACGACACACCACGGGGGATCATAAATTACAAAGTCCGTGCTCGGACTCGATCCCACGACCTTCCGATCAGCAATCCAGCGTTTTAACCACAAGGCTACTCAGAATACTCATTTATCTATCAACCAATTTTTATTGTGTGGAAGGATGAACAGCTGGGTTAGCTGCGCGCCGCTGCCGTCACCAGTAATCGAATCTGGGACCGATGGATTCGTAGTCAGCGTTGCTTACCACTATACCGCCGAAACCCATCGATTTATATATATATATATATATATATGCAGTAATGGTATCGCGTAATGGTATCGCGTCTGACCGGCAATCGGAAGATCCCGGGTTCGATTCCCAGGTGGTTACCTCATTTTTTCATTTGTTCCGTTCTCTCTCTCTCGTCTTGCGCGGAATATCTCCTATACAAGCGTCGTTCTTTACGTTATTTATACTGCGTGTTCTTTGCAGTTGAATGTATAATGTTACGGCATGCGGGAGGTGCCCCCTTGGGGCATTGGTTTCTGCGAGTATGTAGAAGAATTACGGCATTTGGAAGAGTGAGGTCCATGGTGTAATGGTATCGCGTCTGACCGGCAATCGGAAGATCCCGGGTTCGATTCCCAGGTGGTTACCTCATTTTTTCATTTGTTCCGTTCTCTCTCTCTCGTCTTGCGCGGAATATCTCCTATACAAGCGTCGTTCTTTACGTTATTTATACTGCGTGTTCTTTGCAGTTGAATGTATATAATGTTACGGCATGCGGGAGGTGCCCCCTTGGGGCATTGGTTTCTGCGAGTATGTAGAAGAATTACGGCATTTGGAAGAGTGAGGTCCATGGTGTAATGGTATCGCGTCTGACCGGCAATCGGAAGATCCCGGGTTCGATTCCCAGGTGGTTACCTCATTTTTTAATTTGTTCCGTTCTCTCTCTCTCGTCTTGCGCGGAATATCTCCTATACAAGCGTCGTTTCTTTACGTTATTTATACTGCGTGTTCTTTGCAGTTGAATGTATATAATGTTACGGCATGCGGGAGGTGCCCCCTTGGGGCATTGGTTTCTGCGAGTATGTAGAAGAATTACGACATTTGGAAGAGTGAGGTCCATGGTGTAATGGTATCGCGTCTGACCGGCAATCGGAAGATCCCGGGTTCGATTCCCAGGTGGTTACCTCATTTTTTCATTTGTTCCGTTCTCTCTCTCTCGTCTTGCGCGGAATATCTCCTATACAAGCGTCGTTCTTTACGATATATATATATATATATATATATATATGAAACTAAGTCTTATAGAGTATTGCAATTTAATGCAGAAAGTTAATAAATTTTAGCCCTCGAAATTTACTTGAGACCAAAAAGGATCTGATGCCTCTTCTGAAAAAATAATAATATTTGAGATGAGCGGGATTTATATCGCATTCAAATGTAATTGATTTACGGCATCCAACCAAGTTTAGACCAGATACAATTTTATTTCAATACAATGTATGCACAATGGTGTTTTTTAAGTATAGTTTTGCTTTATAAAGCGTTTTTCTTCAATTATTTTTTTTTGATAGAACACTTAGTTTTTATGTTATGCGCATATTTTTATTTATAGACAACTGGGTGATGGCCATTTTGTTTTTATGTAAAAATGCGAGAGATGGTTTGAGTTACAAACATTAAATGACTGAATACATCATTTTTATGTTCTAATACACAAAAAAACAAGTGAGGCAAATAAATTTGAAATAAAAAGTTGTGTTTCACTTCGCCCTAATATATATATATATATGGGTACCCTGGGTGGCCTAATGGTTAAGGCGCTGGGCTGCTGGTGGTGCGTGGCTCGGATTCTCCGTTCAACTGTAGGTCTAAGGTGGAATGAAAAATTTTGCCTTCGTCAGAATGAACAATTCAGGGGGAAAGCTAAGCAAAGTTTATTATATAAAAACTTGGTCTATACCGGGTGTACATAAAGTCAGGATCTATTTTTGTGAAGCATTTGGAAATTATAAGGAATTCAATCATAAAATGATAAAGTGGTAACATTTATGAAATAATTAAGAGTAGGATTCGACGTGACGCCCATCAGTATCCCTGCACAGCTCAAATTGTTTCGCAGCATTTCTAAACACATTCTGGAGCATTTGCGGGATTATGTTATCTGCAGCAGTTCGCATACGTGTACGTAAGTTTTCAAGACTCGTAATCTTCGTCTGATAGACGTGCGATTTGATAAAGCCCCATGCAAAGAAATCTATAGGGGTTAAATCTGGTGATCTCGCTGGCCAAGGTCTGTTGCTTCCGCGTCCGATCCAGCGATTTGGAAAACGTCCATTTAGATAATCATGAACAATTTTGGCATAGTGACAAGGAGCACCATCATGTTGATAGACGACGGGGATAGGATTGTTAGTACCGTCGTCTATCAACATGATGGTGCTCCTTGTCACTATGCCAAAATTGTTCAGGATTATCTAAATGGACGTTTTCCAAATCGCTGTATCGGACGCGGAAGCAACAGACCTTGGCCAGCGAGATCACCAGATTTAACCCCTTTAGATTTCTTTGCATCGGGCTTTATCAAATCGCACGTCTATCAGACGAAGATTACGAGTCTTGAAAACTTACGTATACGAACTGCTGCAGATAACATAACCCCGCAAATGCTCCAGAATGTGTTTAGAAATGCTGCGGAACAATTTGAGCTGTGCAGGGATACTGATGGGCGTCACGTCGAATCCTACTCTTAATTATTCAATAAATGTTACCACTTTATCATTTTATGATTGAATTCCATATAATTTCCAAGTGCTTCACAAAAATAGATCCTGACTTTATGTACACCCTGTATATAAAAATGTACACTAAAACTTACATTGACTTGTTCTGGGCTCCTCTTGCAAACTGTCTTTGCATTGCATACAATATTTCTTACTGTTGTGCAGCAAACGTAATATGAAGTACCTGTAATAAGAGAAAAGACCCGTAAGATAAGCACCTGTACAAGATAAGTCGAATTATCGTAGCATTATGTGTACGCAAAATATAGACTAATTGTCAGTTTTGTACATACATACAGTGTATATATATATATATATATATATATATATATATATATATATATATAGAGCGAGAGAGTTACAAGGGGTTACAAGGAAAAGAAGTACCTCAAAAGGCCTTGCGGCCCATACCAAGGATACCAAGGAGGTACCAATGGCAACGGGTGCCAGATAAAATTTTCTACACCCTCAAATGGTGTGCAAGATTCGGTCTAACCTTTTCTTGAACTACTGTAATCCACAGAAGAACTGTTCACAACTTCTGAAGGTAGCCTGTTCCACGTGTCACAGATCTTATACGTAAAGTAATTCCCAAGCACACTAGTCCTAAACCGTTTCAAATCCAACTTCCAACCATCGTTGCGAGTTGGGTTATCGTTTAAACTAAACATGCTTCTAAAATCGATATTGTTGAACCCGCGTAAGAACTTGAAAACCTCGATCAGTTGACCGCGCAGCCTCCGAGTTTCCAGCGAAAACAAATTCAGGGCGCGTGAGCGTCGATTGTAGCCCATATGCCTAACGGAAGTGATTAACTTTGTGGCCTTCGCCTGCACTCGCTCCAGCCTCTCAATATCTTTTCTGAGGGTGGGCGACCAGAACTGCACAGCATACTCCAGGTGCGGCCGAACCAGAGAATTGTAGAGAGAGAGCACAATCTCCTTGTTCCGAAATCGAAATTGCCTCTTGATATAAACCAAAAACTTCTGGGCTTTCTTTTCCACCTCTACGCACTGTTTGGTAAACTTAAGGTCGCTGCTAATTAGTACACCCAAGTCCTTTTCCAAATCAGTGGCCTCGATATTACTCCCCAACATTGAGTAGTCCGACTTGGAATTGGCGTAGCCAATGTGCATCACCTTGCACTTACCCAAATTAAACGGCATTTGCCATTTTTCGGACCACTCTCCTATCCTACGTAGGTCCGCACGCAGTTGCACTATCGTCTCGAGCGTCCCAACATTGGCCCCGAGAGAGAGAGAGAGAGTTACAAGGAGTTACAAGGAAAAGAATATGAAAATCATAAAGTTTCGTGTGAAATCGAAGTGACTGTAAATATGTGTACTGGACTTCTCCCCAACACACACACACACACACACATATATATATATATATATACACACACACATATACATACATATATACCTGTATATATATTATTCATGCACAAGAAAGGAATCGAACATCTAGAGTGAATGTTCCTCACAACCTATCCTGAAAAAACGTTTAACATTTAACATGCTAAAAAAGTTTAAAAATGCTCACAAACTTGTAAGCATTAACAAAGTTTCCGTTGTAGAGTTCACATGAAGAATGAAGTTTTCGATTAGCGTCTGGGCTTAAATACTTTCATCTCGCTCTAAAACAGTACACAGATAGTTTCCATATTTCATCATAATTTCAATTCGTTGTTGTTTCTCACTAAGTAATTTGACTAATGACTACCAGCGGATTTCAGAGTTTGTTAATGAGAAAAACGAATGATTTTTATATCTGTAGCCATGTACCTTCGCAAAGATGAAAACTAGGGGCTCTTCCTTCAATGTACAAATAAGTATATCCAGCAACTTATGTTCCAGACGTATTGAAACGCATTATAACGTATTAGAACGTTATGGAGATTTTGCAATCCTTGGCCCATTTGTATAATAACGGGGAGCTGCTGAAAATGTGGATTAGTAAAAAATTTAAAAGAAATTATATTAATCAGAGAAGCTAATTGTTTACAAGTAATGTTTTAAGTTTATAGAATGAACATAAACGAACATATTTAAATTAGAACTCTCCCCCCACCCCTCACTAAACCAAAACCCCGTTTTCTGTATTGCATATGTGTGAAGAAAATGAATTTTGCAACATTTAGTGTAACACTATTAAAAAATGAGTCCGATGATCCTATAATCATTAATCAAATTTCAATCTTGCATATTTCAACCATTTTAAAATAAACATATGTTTATAGACATATTATATTTCGTGTTTTCATCTACACATTCTGCATTATAAAAATGCTTCTGTTTTAAATTCACCGTATAATGGAATTCGTGTTATAATTGAAAGAATATTAATTTAGGTATTCGTCAAAAATAATAAATTAACTACAATAGGAATAAATCACCGATTTTCATTTCTGTGTAAAAAATATTTAAAATATATCCTCGAATGTTACATGATAAAGCGTTTTGAAATTAAATTTTTACATTTGAAACACTATAAAAGGAGACGTGTTTACAATTATCATCTCTGAATATGAATGCATAACAATGGCTAGTAGGTGGTTTTGTTGTTCGAAATAATTTATCACTTATATAGTAATGTTTGCAAGCTGGTTCCGAAAGTAATATTCATTTTCGACATCACGTACAGATTTTCACAAAATGTCATATTTCATATTACACATGTAAGTAATTTTCATTAAAACCGAGTCAATTAAATTTTGATTAAAAACTACTGAGATATCATGGAAGGTGGGACATCAGCCTGACGGCTACTAACTGCTGGATGTTGAAACGGGATAATCTAGAATTATTACATAAAAGAAAAGGAACAGCGCGTACATTCGAGACTAAAAGGCATAGATCTCACAAGAAAACTCAGGAAAAATATAGATGGATATGTAATTGACGTTAATAGCATTCTTTCTTTTTAAAGTTGTTTGCATTTGTAATTAGCATAACAAAGGGAAATAGGTACGTAATGTAAAATGAAATAAATAATATTTATTTATGTAGCTGTTTTTCCCTTCCAGTTTGCAGAAAATCTTTACGTGATAGAAAAATGGACACCTTATTCGAAATCAGTGTAATTGAGTTATATAAAATCAGTTATTAGTAAGGAAACAGCTCTTACAAAGTTCTCATTCGCAGGCCTGTGTAATTTATAGCCAATAATTGGTAACAATATTAATAATAACTATTTCTCGTTCAGATAAGTCACTTGAAAAAATTACATACGTTTAAAATTGTTTATTATTAATTAGTTTGGAAAATCTGGCAAGAATGTGAACTGAGTTGTCAATTATGATTATCGGACTTAATGAAAGAATTATACAACACTTATGAAATATATATATATATATATATATATATATATATATATATATAAGCACACCAGACAAAAAATTAGTCACCCCTAATAGCACCGATAGTAGGAAGTTCAAGGTCACACAGAAGGCACTGATGTAGCATTGGTAAGTGACAAGTAGCGGTGACGTAGCACACAGGATCAGATCTGTTTCGTGAGGTGGTGAAGAACAAAGTGTGTGTTGGATATAGCCTGCAAAATGGGTCATGAGGCAGACGTTACTCAGTGGCAAAAAGGAGCCATCGTGTTTGGCAGAGCCCACGGACACAAAATGTCTGAAGTAGCCCAATTTGTTGGTGTGTCAACGCGTACTGTCCAGCGAGTTTACAAAGAGTGGTGTAGTTCGCAATCAACTGACAATCGACGGCGTAACTGTGGCCGGAAAACAATTCTCGACAATAGGGGCCGCCGCCATGTTTCTCGTCTAGTAACTGCAAATCGTTTTCAAACCAGAGAACAATTGCTCCAAGAAACCAATGAGGTTCTCCAGCGACCAATTTCCGAACGGACATTGCGACGAGAACTGCATGCGATGGACATCTGGAGCAGGGTACCACGGAAGAGGCCGCTGTTAACAGCAAGTCACAAATTGGCACGTTATAAATGGGCTCAGAGGCACAAAAACTGGACTGCGGCAGATTGGAAACGTGTAATTTGGTCCGATGAGTCCCGTTTTTGTTTGTTCTCCAATGATGGGAGGCGACGAGTACATCGCAGGTCCAATGAAGCCTTTAATCCTGAATGCGTCGAAGGTGTTGTTCAGGCTGGAAACAGAAAGTGAAGCGCAGGAATAGACACCCACGGACTCTGGCGAAACTTCGGGACCGGCTGATGAACGAGTGGCAGCAAATCGATGTTCAGTACATGCACAACCTCGTAGAGTCTCTGCCTCGCCGGATTCGTGCGGTTATCAAGGCCAGAGGCGCCGTCACACGTTATTAGGTACATTCTGAGAGGGGTGACTAATTTTTTGTCCGGTGTGCTTATATATATATATATATACACACCGGGTGGGCCTTTTAACTCTGACGGTTTTAATATCCTTAAAACTTTTTTGTTTTTTAACCAAATCAAATAAAATTTATACACAACATACGTACATACATAAAGTTTTATTTTCATTAAGCTGCTTTCATCTATCTGCAGAATTGAAGAAATGGCGAAGAAAAACCTTTTGACGTATACGAAAACAAATGCTTTATAACGAAATGTATAAAATAAGCCAAAGTTATTGCGTAATTGCTAGTCTTCCAATATGCCCTGGCCCCCACGCTCTCCCGATGTCACCCCTTGCGACTTTTTTATGGGGGTTTATTAAGTCGAAAGTCTACGCGACAAGACCAACCGACATTCATGGACTGAAACAGAGAATTGAAGCAGCTTTTGGTGAATTTACGGTCGAAATGCGACAAAAGGTGGCTTTGGAATACAGAGCAAGGCTGCCTATACTGATCGAAAATGGTGGAAATCACATTGAAGTTTATAACTAACCTTGTAAGTTTATAAAGGTAATTAAATTTATATCCAAAAAAACTTTATGTATGTACCTTTGTGTGTATAACTTTTATTTGATTTGGTTAAAAAACAAAAAAGTTATAAGGATATTAAAACCGTCAGAGTTAAAAGGCCCACCCTGTATGTATATATATAAATATATATATATATATATATATAATATATATATAATATAATATACACATTAGGGTGGAGCGAAAAATACGTATTTTCTAGTATGACGTTCTAATAGTGATTAAAAGTTGCATTTAGTGGACGAAATATGCCTGCCAAAATATGAGTTCATTTGTTTAAAATTTTCAGCTGCCACCAGGGGGCTAAAGTTAACACAATTTTGTGTAAAAAGGAAAAAATGCTTCTATTTTAGGTTTGTCAAACTATTATAAATTTTATTTTAGAATTTTCTAATAGTTTGATTAAGATTCTTAAATGATAGTGATTCGTTTTGTAGAAACGACTTTTCATATGCTTAATATCTTCAGCTGCCACAAGAGAGCTGAAGTTAACACAATTTAGAGTAACTGACTGAGTCATGTTGAGACTACACTGAATGTTGTGGGGGAAGGTTTGGGGAGGGTTGTGGGGGAGGGTTTTGGTGTGAAGGAATTTCTTTCTGTGAGTCATTAGAACAGTGTGTTAACACTTGTCTTCTTAGGTAGTAGGCCTAGTCGCTCAGTTGATCGGAGTTTTTTAATATGATCGGAATATTATAAAACTTTATTTTAAAATAAAGTGATTTATATAGAGATAATATTGATTTTATTATAAAATGCTTGTTATAATGTATTATATAATTTTAGTTTATTTATAAATATATTATATATTTATATAATATATCGGTACTTGTGGGTTATCTGTCGCCACTTTTTAATTTAATTTTCCAACTTTTTCACAAATACAGATGTGTGTTATCATGTTGCCATTTCTACAAAAATGTTTTTACGCCTCGTGAACAGGCTCTCATCGATCTAACCTAACCTCACACTAACCTCACACTAACCTCACACTAACCTCACACTAACCTAACCTAACCTAACCTAACCTAACCACACACTAACCTAACCTAACCACACACTAACCTAACCTAACCTAACTAAAAAATAAATGACCCCTTAGGTTAGATTAGGTTAGGTTAGGTTAGAAGGAATAGTGGTTGAGATCGATGAGAGCCTGTTCACGAGGCGTAAAAACATTTTTGTAAAAATGGCAACATGATAACACACATCTGTATTTGTGAAAAAGTTGGAAAATTAAATTAAAAAGTGGCGACAGATAACCCACAAGTACCAATATATCATATATACTTATAAAATATATTATATATATTAATTATATAATGTTTTGATGTTACAGGATATTTTGTGATTGTGAATTTTTCTTAAAAATATTATGGCATCAAATACTAAATATAAACATTTCACTAGAGAACATATGAAGTGTGCCATATTTGAAGTACCTTGTGAGATGAGTGATATGCAACTACCAACTTATAACTGCATTATGAAAGATTACCTGTTCACAAAACATTTAGTGAAGGAGCAGATGAATAACAAGGAGCCTTCATTTTCTGAAATAGCAGAGGCAGTTTCCAAAAAGGTAGAAAATATTTGGAAGAAGGCCTCTTTGCCAATAGTTTCACATACACGCGTTTTACAGATGATGCGAGTGCACCATGATAAATACAGGTCCTTATTAAAGCCATACAAGTCACGCAAGGATCAGCTTGAAGAATTTGAAAACTCTTCAAAATGCACTTTGTTTGACATCTGCACCTGCAAATGTAAGGAGTTTAGGAGATGCTCATGTGAAAAGAGTAAGAAAGTCCCTCCAAAAGAGCAGGATTTTTTAAATGACCAACGAACACGCAGAATAATGGTGATAGGAAGCATTGACATAGCACACACAAGACGATTACAAGCAAGAGAACATCGAAAGGAAATGGAAAAAGCACGTCTGGAATCTTCACAAACAACTTGTGCTGCTATAACCAATACGTCCAACTTACAAATCGAAACAGAGACAAGTGAACTTCAACAACTAGAAGAGATATCTGAAGATAATGAGGAAGATACAACCTCGACTCAATATGTAATATCAGAACAACAGATGCGTGAGCCACTGCCTTCATTAGCAATTACTTGTGATAGATTTAAAATGTCGGACAGAGCTGGGGCTGCTATTGCTTCTGCAGTATTGGCAGATCTTAAAATTGTTACTCCCGAAGACAAAGGGAATATTATAGACAGAAGTAAGCTAAGACGTGAAAGACAAAAACAGAGAAAGGAACTATAACAGATAGGAGAGCCAAAAAATTGTGTTAAATTCAGCTCTCTTGTGGCAGCTGAAGATATTAAGCATATGAAAAGGCATTTTTACAAAACGAATTCTTATCATTTAGGAATCTTAATCAAACTATTAGAAAATTCTAAGATAAAATTTTATAATAGTTTGATAAACCTAAAATAGAAACATTTTTTCCTTTTTACCCAAAATTGTGTTAACTTTAGCCCCCTGGTGGCAGCTGAAAATATTAAACAAATGAACTCATGTTTTGGCAGGTATATATCGTCCACTAAATGCAACTTTTAATCACAATTAGAACTTCATACTAGAAAAAAAGTATTTTTCGCTCCACCCTAATACACATATATGTTTGTTTGCTGTTGTGACGGTTACACGTGTTTCGGTCGAAGTCCGAATAAAAGCGGTATTACAGTAAAAATCCTGAAGTTAATCAGTTTTAAACGGTGCCGATACTGTGAGTTAATTGATTGTGCATAGTGGTATTTCTTTTTAAAAAAGTAAAAATCGCGGCAGATACCAAAAAAAGTAAATAAAAACAAAGTGAATTAATATATACAGCATTTGTTTTTTTTTCCGAGAGTCTCTTTGTGAGGAAAGTTTTGTTTTTGAAGTGCCCGCAAATATACCCTCATTATCCCCCGCAGCCACAGTCGAGAGGACCAATCAGTGAGAAGTATACAGCGTGCCACATCCCCCATCCCCCGCCCACGGAGTAACGGAAAATTCTTTCCCTCACCCAGCTTGAGTCATCCTCCACCCAATACCTCCCATAATATCCCTTTTTGATTCACTTTACTAACGTGGAAATTAATACATACCCGCAACTCTGTGGTATCTGTAAGGATGCAACAGATGAGACAGGGGCAATGAGGTGTGATTTTTGTGAGCTACTTTTTGATTTTAAATGCCTAGAATGGGGAGATGAAAAAATCTCCCTTATAACGAACGCAAAGCAGTTTAATGGGATAAAAAATTTCTGCGAAAACTGCTTGACCTAATTAAACTCTTTTTCAGTATTTAAAGCAGAAAGAGACTATGAGAAGAGAATGAAAGAGGAAAGTGGGAACAAAGAACAGTGGAAAACGGAAGAAACGGAGAAAGCCGAAATAGAAAAAAATCAAATACCGTCACAAAACGAGGCCGAAAACACAGACGACAAAGAGTGTAAAGACAACACACAGCATAAGGGCAACGAAGGACACAAACACAACTAGCACAAATAGGGCAAGACAAGAGGGCAGTCAAGAAAACGGATTGAAACTGTCCCCCAATAAGTAGCAAAAAACAAAGACCACGAGTAAATATGGGGAAGGAATTATACCGGGTATGTAAATATTATATAAAAGATAATTGCAGATTTAAAAGAGCACAATGTATATATGAACATCCCCCAATATGCAATTTCTTCTATAATAATGATCATTGTAAATTTGGAGACGGATGTAAATTCTACCACCCAGACATCTGCAGGACTTACGCAAAATATGGAATCTGCAAATTCGGAAAAAAATGCTATCAACATCTCCCGACGGACGAAAAAGTTTAAATGACTATAGGAATAACAACAATAGGAACAACAATAGGAACACAATAAGCGACCAAGAAAATTTTTTCAACATCGCGGACACGTTACGGATGCCAAATGTCATCCACATGCAGTTGACACAGCTGGAAACCCCCGAGCCAAACCGCTACCGGGCAAGAAGATACCAGTACAAGTAAGGCGGAAACGGATCTCTCTCGGAGGATCATTGGGCAACAAATCAAGCGATATCGAAGAAAACGAACTTGAAATGCGCAAGGGGCAACGAAAAACAGAGAACATAAAAATTGCCCTGGCTAATATTCAAGGAATAAGACCAAACCAATCACTCAATAAGGTTTCGTACCTGAAAGGATTTATGGACGAAACAAGGGCGGACATCGCATGCCTCACAGAAACTCATCTTAAAGATTGCCAAGGAAATTGTGAAAACTGCGAACATTGTATTGATAAGAAAGAGATAAATATAGAGGGCTTCAACTTACTAAGAGCGGATAGAAGGACGAGATGGAAAGGTGGCTGTGCTATATATATGTACAGGAAGGTCATATGACAGAGACGATAATAAGTAAATCAAACAGCTATGTGGAACTCCTAGCAGTGAAAATAGAAAAACTAAACGTGATAGTAATAGTCATCTATAGACCTTCAAGCACCCCAACCGAAAAACTCTCGGAGGCCATTGATGACATCAGAAAGCTAATAAAGGCCATAAACCCTCCATCCCCCAATATAATGATCTGCGGAGACTTTAACTTCCCATTTATAAAATACAAAAAGGTGGATAGGAATATATATATTCACCAGGACAAGGGGGCACAAGAGAAGACCAGGAGCAAGCAAAAATGTTGATTGCTCTCACAAATGAGTTTATGCTGACACATGAGATAACAGAAAATACTAGAAAAAATAACTGCCTAGATCTGGTATTCATGAATAACACGAACTTGATTGCTGATATAAAAATAACCCCAACCAGTATCTCAGACCACAACTTAATCGAGATATCAACAAATATGATGACATCATTAAAAGACAATACACATATTGAGGAAAGAAGTAAATTCGGGGCCTTTAACTTAAACTCCAAGACTATAAATTAGGAAGCAATCAGATCGCACATGGCCCAAATAGAATGAAGAACAATTTTCGAGAATAAAACAACTGAAGAAATGCTAACAACCTTGGAAGAAAAAACGCTGAGAATTTTAGAAAAATATGCTCCGAAATCACAGCCAAAAGGAAGGAGGAGCTGGCTAGAGAGGCAAAAGAGAAAACTTTTCTGCAAAAGAAAGAGAGTGGAGGCGAAGTTAGGCAACTGCGGAGATAATGACAGGAAAGCAATAAAAGAAAAACTGGAGGGTATCGATAGGGAAATACAAGCCCTGATTAAGGACCATACAGAGAGGGAAGAGGAAAAGGCGGTAGAAGCAATATAGGAAAATCCCAAATACTTCTATAGCTATGCAAAAAGGAAAACAAAAACGCGTGCCGCTATTGGGCCCTTAAGGACGAGAAATAATGAACTAACCGACGATCCAAAAGAAATATCTGATACATTGAGAGCTCAATATGAATCAGTTTTCAGTACCCCAAAAAGTGACAAAACGATACCTGACATAAATGTATTCTTTGAAGAGGAATTGCAAGGAGAGTATATAACAGACTTCGATTTTACACCAGAAGATGTAGCGAGAGCTTAGGACAAATGAAACCACATTCAGCTGCAGGTCCGGACAATTGGAACGCATTATTGATTAAAAACTGTAAAAATGAAATAGCTACACCTTTATACTGGATATGGAGAAGATCCCTAGACACTGGGGAAATACCGAGCATCTTGAAAAGAGCAAACATTGTCCCTATATATAAAGGAGGGGACAGATCTCAAGCAAAGAACTATAGACCAGTGTCATTGACGTCCCACCTCACCAAAGTATTTGAAAGAATAGTTAGAGAGAAAATTTATGATTTCCTGGAGACACGGGAAAGATTCAACGAAAATCAGCATGGATTCCGATCAGGTAGATCATGCCTATCACAACTAATAGAACACTACAACAATATCCTAGATGCATTGGAAGGCAATGACAACTACGATGTTATATACACAGATTTTGCTAAAGCTTTCGACAAATGTGACCATGGTATAATAGCACATAAAATTAAATATGGGAATAACAGGCAAAGTGGGAAAATGGATCTACAACTTCCTCAGAGAACGTCTGCAGGTCGTCAAAATTCAAGGTATATCATCATAGAATCGGAAGTACGCAGCTCAGTACCACAAGGGACAGTACTGGCAACAGTATAGTAACATCCTTTGCAGACGATACAAAGATCAGCAGAAAAATCAGCGATGTACATGACGTGGAGGCCTTGCAGAGGGACACGAACAAAATATACAAATGGTCAGAAGACAACATGTCATTAACACCGAGAAATTTCAGCTCTGAGATATGGTAGAAAAGAAGAACTTAAACAGACTGCATATTATGCTCCAGATAGACAGGAAATTCAGAGAAGCACGAAAGCGATCGATCTCGGGATAATAATGACAGATGATGCGAAATTCGAAACACAAAATCAGATAGCGATAAATAAAGCAAAAAGAGTCGCGGACAGGTACTAAGAACGTTCAAGAGAAGGGACAGGACAGTAATGATTCCCCTGCTAAAAACACTGATTATACCAAAACTTGAATACTGCTCAGTTTTGACGTCCCCATATAAAAAGGAAGAAACTAATAAACTAGAAGAAACGCAAAGGCATTTCACAGCCAAGATTGATGGCTGCAAAGAACTCAACTACTGGGAAAGACTACGTAAACTAAATCTGTACTCCTGGAAAGAAGAAGAGAGAGGTACACCATAATCTACATATGGAAAATGATCGAAAAACTGGTACCAAACCTAAAACTAAACCCAATTACCATTCAAACAACACTGGAAAATAGGAAAGGCAGAATGTGTAGTGTTCCCAAATTAAAGGCCCGACAAGGGACCTCCTCAACTCTGAAGGAAAATAGCTTGGTTGTCAGGGGGCCAAGACTTTTCAACCAGCTTCCAAAGGACCTCAGAAACGTAAGGGGTCAAAGTTGAAGTCTTCAAGAGAAGACTGGATGCCTGGCTCAGGACGGTACCAGATGAGCCGGGCGTGCCTGGCTATGTACGGTGGAGAGCGCAAGAAAGCAACTCGCTCCTCCACCAAGCCAGACCTAGAGGCGGGGCCACCAGCTTGACCTCCGTGTGAAGAGAGACCAACGCACGAAACAACATAAGGTAAGGTAAGTGTATATATATATATATATAATATATATATATATATATATATATAATATACATACATATACAAATAACGATAAGTAAATAATAATGTTTAAGCTGGTAATTAAAGGTAAATAATAGGTATATTGGTTAAACGCTTATGTGTCAGTCTATGTGCATAATGTAGCTTAATAATATTTGTTATATGGACTATAGTCTGCCAATGAACCTTTTCATTTCAATTCATTTCATAATAGTGTACAGGGTGGGCCGTAAGTTTCCATACACAGGAAAATTTAAACGTTTGTTTTTATGTTTCAGATACCCTAAGAATATGCGTTTGACGAAAGAGCAACGAATTGAAATCATACTGATGGCTGGGTCGGGAAGCAGTCGCATGGTTGCAATGAACTTTAACAGAAAACATGGAACGAACAT